>JARHVA010000890.1:1452500-2052500 GCA_037957365.1 Torreya grandis | reverse complement strand
AGAAGCGTAATGCTTTCTAGGAGGCTATCAATCCACTTTTATGATAATTAAGTCAGAAAATGATAAAAGAAGATACTTGCACTCAATGATAAGAAATTTAATATGTGATAAAAAGTAAGAGATAATTTTTTGACTAAATAAAATGATCAAATTTTGATGCTAGGATGGTCAGGGTTTGGCCCAAAAAAAAAAAGGTCTTGTGGTCAAGGGAAACATGGAAAGTGGAGTTTGATTTGAGGCCAAAGGGTGAAAATGGCTTACTTGAAAATTACATCTCAGTGAACCATCAATGGTTAGGGGAATTTTTAGTGGTTGAGTAAAAACGATCAATGGTTGGGCAAATATTAATGATTACAATTGACTATCGATGGTTAGGTGATCATCCATAGTTACCTATGTAAATTTAGAGGTGATCAGAATAGGAAGTATAGATTGGGATTTTGGAAAAATAGAGGTTAGATATGGGGCCATAAAGTTGAAAGTGAGGTATTGGTAAATCTGATATGGTAAAAGGATTAGAAACCAGATAGATTAAAGAATATAAGCATAAGATACCTAAAACTCAATGGAAGAATCCCAAAGTAATGCAACCAAAGTGATGGCACTTTAGGCCTTTAAAAGTGATTTTGATAGAGTTTTAGATCTTTGGTGATGATACTCACTTGCTAATATGGATGTTGAATACCTGTAAGAAATCTTGAATGCTAGACGATATATAGTTGATTCTCCTCCTTTCACTTCCTCCTTTTCTAGGTAGAATTTGATAAATGAAACAGAGGAAGTTACTAATTTGAAGGAAGATAGTTTTTCCTTATTTTGTATATTTCAAATCTTATTTTAAAGGTAAGTTTCCATTTTAGGAGTTACTGATCTCACACAAGAGTTGGTAGTGCTTTAAAGCTTAAAATAGGTGTGAACCATCGGCGGTTAGGGCCAACCATCAATGGTTAGGCTAATCATCAATGATTGAAAGGTTAGAGGAAATTTAGTGGAAAGAAGGTGAATTAAATTATGTGTTAGGTTTTGGGGTTTTAAGTTGTAAACAAGTCTTAATGGACTAGATGGTCCATTCAATGTAAGGTCAAATGAGGGTCCAAAGTAGTGCGACATTGAAAACTATCATGTGAAAATTTTAGGTGTCTACATTTTTCCCCTTTTTATGTGTAGCTTTGAGTAAGTTATAGATCAAAAACAAGAAAATCAATAGAACTGGGATAGGATTCCCTAAACCTAGGTCTTGATAAAATTGTGTGAAATGGTGGGGAAAAATGAAATTAGTGGGTTGGGTAGTTGGAAATGGTTTAATAGGTTAATAATAAATGGTAGTTTTGGTGTTGTAGAGTCAAGTTGGGTTATTTTTAAGAGGGCTAGGTAGTAGGGTTTCACCATCTATAGTCACACAAAGTGACCATTGATGATTCAACCTGACCATCAATAGTCAACCTCTGAGAGAAAAGAGGCCTAGGGACAATTGACAGTTCCATGAACCATCGATGGTTGATGAAGAAAGGGTAAAAAATAGGGTAAAATGGTAAGAGAGGAAATGATTTAATTTAATGAAGTAGGTTGAAATTATGTATAAGTGTTTAAATGTTTAGGAAGTGGAAAAGTGTTTCGAGAAGTATTGTTAGGTTTATGCTAGGTGAAGGGGATGTGTTGGTGTTGGGAGTAAAAGGGTGTTGAAGTTAAGTCTATAAAAAGTGTATAAGTAGTTTGAAAGTTGAAAGAGTGTATAATAGGAAGAAGTTAGAAGTTAAAGTGGGTATAAGGATTGAGAGTTTGTGTTAAGTATTAGAGGTTAACACTAATGTGATTATTTTGTGGGCCCATGATTAGATCCAGATGAGGGACTGAGCCCTTAAGATATTCACATAGGTTCAAAATGGGATGATAGATGCTGAGTGGAGGTAGATGGAGGAGGTTGGCCTAGGGAACATGAGGCACTACCATCACCTATCATGAGACACAATGATGATAGTGACAGTCATCAAAAGATGAGACCCTTCCACAAACACATTCTTATTATTTATTGGGGAGATGTCGATACTATTAAAGGATATCCATAGGATTATTTGGATTTTAATCTAGGGGGAGTTAATATACCATGTTGAGAATGATGAGAGGGATTACTTCATGGATCTGATCTATGGAGCTGACCAGACCCAGGCCAGGTACCATACTGGTAGAGTTTGTTATGGACCATTATACTAGAGGGTGCCATAAGATAGATGCCTTCTAACCATGATGATGATGGGTATATCCTAATTTATAGTTTTGGATTAAATTAGTAGATATATTTCATGTTTACTATTAGGAGTGCTAATAGAGATGATTCTAAGGAGGATGGTTTTTAGATGGGCCCCTATATTGCTAGTGTAGATCTATAAAGAGCTCTAGGCCTTTAGAGTGTGGAGATGATATGTGATCAGTGTCAGCTTCATGATCCACTACTGGGCATATAAGCATATACAAGTACTAATTACTCTTGGGATTTTTTGGGATGAATATGCACTGACTGACTACAAGGTTAGTTTCATGAGGTAGTGAGGTGATTATGCACTTTCAAGAGCTGGTGGTGGAGCCAAAGATGTAGATTAGATTTGAGATTACTTAAAGGGCTTGGTGGTAGTAGATTTTATATGGATGCCTTATGTGATTTGGCCCCTTTACATAGGTTGCAAGTACCACACTCTATCATTGCAAAGTTGGTAGTGGGTTTATGGGAGATGGGATGGTGAGATTGAGCGCATCCCAGTAGATCAAGTGTAGAGGTAGCTTGACTTAGTATAGGATATACCACTAGATGTTCCTCAGTATAGGAGGGAGGATGTATAGTACCCACTTCTAGAGTCATAGCTAGATGTTATTGTGTTGGATTATGTAGAGCTTCCAATGAGAGGTCCCATAGATGATGCAGGAGTTAATTATGGATACATGGAATAGTATCAGGCTATGTATGTAGATATAGATTTTGGATGGGGAAATGGGGGATAGTAGCCCATAGATGTGGATCCTACATAGGTATAGGGTGGAGGGCAAGATGATTAGACAGTGATGGCCCTTGTAGTGGCACAGGCCTAAGTAACAAATTTACAAGGATAGGTGACTATATTATAGGTGTAGATAGTTAATTTATACGGGCATGTGGCCACTCTGATAGGTAAGAAAGATTAGGCAAGATCCACTCCTCAATTGGTCACACAAGAGAGGTAATATTTGAGATAGAGAGTTGGGGTGGCCATAGCAAGATGAGGACAAGTTGACTCAGTTTCAAGGATATAATATCTAGCCATCATGGAGGATCTTAGATACAATGAGGATATGGTATTATCCCAACTACCAAATGTGATGAGATATGGGGAGTATAGGGCTATCTTGGTTGGGGGTCTATCAGTAGCTACACCAAGTTAGTGGGCATCAACCATAATACAAGTAGGTACATCAGGGGGTCCACCACTAGATGGTGGGGTATGTGTAGGTGGTTCAGGTTCTAGTAGTGTAGGGCCTTGAGATATCATATCGGTATGATGCATACTATTTTTATTCATTTTAATATTGACATGCATGCCAATAAGGTGAGATATATTTATGAGAGAGACATATATTATGACATGTATTATTTCATATTATGATGATGTGACTTGATGATTATGTTATAAGTATGTAGGTTATGATATTGTTTATGAGTATTATGATATGATGTTGATTATGATCATGATTATGAATTATGTCTATGTTGTTTATGATCTATTATTTTAGGTATGATGACAATGATGTGATTATTTTTATAATTGTGTTGATTATGATGTTTCTATTGATTTATGATCATGATTGTGGGGATTATGTTTGTATGATGGTCATGTTGTCTTTGATAAGTATGTTATGATGTGATGAGGTTGGTTATGATGTGATGAGGTTGGTTATGATGATGTTTATGTTGATTGGCTAGTTGAGGCATGATGATACTAATGTGGTGACTAGAATATAGAATGTTAATGTAAGTTAGTTTAGATGTTTGTGATGATATTTTGTTGATGCATTGAAATGTTTCATTGGTAACTTTTGAGAGTGTAATGGATAGTTTTGACTTGAGATGATGTTTTTTGGATTGGGATTGGTATGATGTGATTATTTTGATGGTGTAAGATTTTTTTTGTCATGAGAAGGTTTGAACGTGTTAAAAGAAAACAAAGAAAGACACACACATTCTCATGAACTAATAAATAGATAAGGAAGAGGCATGTTACTCTGATTAATAAGAACCTAACAATAAGAAACCATAGTTGGATTGACTTAGTGAACAAAATACCATTGAGTGCTTCATATGAGCATGCTTTGATTGAGAACAAGGGTGTTTTGATCACATCATATCAAGTAAGCTCATAGTCCCTTGAGTTCAGAGCCATAATAGACAAGTTCATGCCTTATTATGAGATGTAGACTGATCAATGTGAAAAGTCTACCAATGTCATATATAGGAGCCAATTACAGAATGATTGGATATTATATAGACTGATCGATGTGGAAATTCTACCAGTGGTACTTCTAAGAGCCAATTTTGGCTTACCTATTTTGATTTTTATAGAGTTTTGTGTATTACTTTTGTTATTTTAATAAGTTGTTAAAGTTGAATGATACAGGAAGCTTCAAATGATTATTTCTTAGCCATCCTTCAATGAAGTGGCATAAAATTTGATTTTTATAGCTATCCTTCAAGGGAGCAGTCTATTTTTAAGGAATTTTGAATTATGGGGTAGTTTCCCTTTAAGGGAGCAGTCTGTGATTATTAGAGAGAAGTGATTTTGAATGCAAATATAGACATGGAGAAGTCCATTTAAAGGTCTACCTATATGGGGGCAAGACTTTAGCATGAAAGGTTAATGGTAAATAGAAGGGAGGGGTTGAGAAACAACTAACCATGGGATTCCATCTTTTAAAATATGAAAAGTATCTCTAAGAACCATGTTATGGGTAGAGCCTGGGTACCCATACTTAGGATTAGGTTTTATATGTGACAAATGAATCACATAATTCTATGTTGTATTCATATGTTCCCAAAGGATAAAGAAAAATGTAGATGAGAGGAGGTAAAAGTCTCATGAACCAAGGGACAAGCTTAAGTTAGACATAGAAGTGAGTATGATCATGTTTAATAATAGAAAGGATATAGATGCAAAGCATTAATTGGCTCAGGTTTTGGTTTGCCTTTGAGAGAAGACAAATGATAAGTACCAAATCCATACTTATGAGTTATAATGTAGGGTCTTAGCTAATTAAAATCAACCTTGCCTTTTTTGGTCTTCTCTATGTTAGTTACATGTTGATTTTCTTTGAGGATGATGTCACCAGTGTTGAACTCTCATTTTTTTAAATGTTTGTTATATGTGTGCTTGATTCACTCTTGATAAACATGAAGATGATTGAGTGTGACAAGGTGATGCATGTCAAGAAGCTCTAGTCATCTGAGGCATTCTTGATGATAATTGATTTTTAAAAGGATCTCATGAAAGGATATGTGAAGTGATGGAATTTAGAATTCAAGAGACAAGACTGCTTCAGCTCCAAAGATGAGAGAAAAAGGTGTATTACCTGTAGTGTTTTGGATACTAGTGTGATATTACCATAAAATAAATGGGATATGGAGGTGCCAATCTTGACTAGAAGCACTGACCACCTTTGTGAGCATTTTGATGAGGGGTTTTTTGGAATATTCTACCTATCCATTGGCTTGTGGATGATAAGGTGAATAAAAGCTTAATTTGATGCCAAAAGTTTCACAAAGCTCTTGGACCTTTTTGAAGGACTTGTCATTATCAGTGATGGTTTTGTAAGGGACACTGAAGTGGCAGATGATGTGGTGGTTAATGAAATCAATGATATTTCTAGCTTTAGTTGATATAGTCATGATGGATTCTACCCATTTAGTGAAATATTCCATTATAGTGATGATATATTGATGTCATTGTGAATAATGGGGATTGATTTCCCCAATAAGGTCAAGGCCATATTGTGATTAGGGCCAATAATCTTGAGATACTTGAATACCTTAGAGAGGTGCATAATGAAGGTTATCATGTTTTTGACACTTGACACATTTCTTGACAGAGTCACAATAGTCTTGATTAAGTGTGGGCCAATAGTAACCTAGGTGAAGAATGCATTTGGTGATAGCCAAGACACTAAAATATCTCACACAAATGCCATCATGTGCTTCCTTGATGACATGAGAAGCCTCATGAATACAAAGGCAATAAATAAGAAGTCCATAGAAACCTCACTTGTAAAGTATTTCTCCTAATATGGTGTACTAAGAGGTACCCTAGATAAAAGCTCTACGGGCATTTTTTGAAAGATCAAGAGGGAGAACATTGAGGTTAAGTAATCAAATATTTGGTTATACCAAGTGTCAAAAGTTGATTTATCCACTCTACAAATGGTAGGAAGATCAATTTTAATATAATATGGTGTGATGAAGCAGTGAATGGTGAAAAATACTTTGGATTTGGTAGGTTGAGATGGAATTTGGGATGTAAGGGATGTCATTGTGTCCACAAATTTGTTAGTGGATTAAGGGATTGATTGGATAATGTAGTGATCAAATAATGCCAAGAGTACATATACAAGTTGTTTGTACTTTAAGAGGGCATCATTTTTGCATTGATAATATTTGATGACGTAGTTGATGATGAGTTGGGAGTCCCCAATAATATTGATTGTTTTGGTCCCCAAATCTAGGATGATTTGAATACCTATGACCAAGTTTATGTATTTGGCTACATTATTGGTGCATTTGAAGTCAAGTTTAAAGGAAAGGGGAAGAGGTTCTCCATTAAGGGGAATAAGGATTACTCTAGCTCCCCCAATATTTTGGCATTTAGATCCATCAAAAAACATGGTCATTTGGAAGGTGGGTTCCCCCAGAGAAAGAGTTGCTAAAGACTTATTTAGGAAGGTAAGAGGAAGAGGTTGCTTTTCAGGTAGTGGGGCTTTAGCTAATTATTCAATAATGACCAATCCTTTAATAGACCTTTATAGAAGAAACTCAAGAACAAACTCTGCTAAAAGCATGAGTCACTTATCCATACTTTGGTTTTGATATGGCTTACATTACATATACTTGAGAGGGTCAGTATTAGTAATGACATAGGTTTTGTGATTAAGAAGATAATGATAAAGTTTGGAGGCCATGAAGAATAAGGCAAGGCAAAGTTTTTTTGGATTGGTATATCAGGTTTCATATTTGATTAGGGTGTGGCTGATATAATAGATAACTTTCTCTTTGTTTTTTTCATCATGATACATGAGTATTGCATCGAGGGAATGGTCTATGGTAGAGATATATAGGTAAAAGGGTTGACCATCTTTAGGAGGGGTGAGGACAGGTAGAGATAAAAATTAATCCTTGATTGCATCAAAGGATTTTTGGCATTCATTGGTCCATTTGAAGGATATGTCCTTTTTTAAGAGGTGGTAAAAAGGTTGAAAATGATCAAATAGTTGGGAGATAAAGCATTAGATTGATTGAATTTTTCTTTGTAGGCTATGAAGTTCTTTTAAGTTAGTGGGAGGAGGCATCTCCAAAATGAATCTAACTTTGGGGGGATCGATCTCTATTCCATGAAAAAAAATACTAAAGCCAAGGAGTTTTCTTGATAAGACCTTAAGGATGCATTTCTTAATAATGAGCTTGACATGATAGTGGATTACTAATTTGAAGATGATAGAAAGAACAGTGAGGTGATCCTTGTGATGTTTGGCTTTCTTGAGAAGATCATCTACATAGTCTTCAACAATTTTATGAATGAGGTCATAAAAGATATTGGTCATGGCCTATTGATAGGTTTCCCCTATGTTCTTTAATCCAAATGTCATAACCCAATAGCATAAAGTTCCCCATGGGGTGATAAAAGAAGTTTTATGTTGATCTTTAGGGGCAATCAAGATTTTATTGTATCCTAAGAAACCATCCATGAGAGATAACATTTCATGGTCAGTCATGAGATCAACAAGTTGGTCAATGTTAGGTACGATAAAGTCATCTTTAGGGTAGGTGAGGTTAAGGTCATGAAATTCAATATAGAGGTGAAGGCCCCTCATGGGGATCATGATGGGAATGATGTTAAAAACCCATTTTGGATAGTTAATAGGTTGGATGAAGTTAACAGATAGGAGGCATTAAAGTTATTCTTTGACAAGAAGATCTATGTAAAGATGCATGTGGCAAAGTTTTTATCGAACTAGCTTAACCTCAGGATGGGTGACAATGTTATGGAAAGCAATAGAGGGATCAATTATGGACATGTCCTGATAGGACCAAGCAAATTCTATGATATGGTCATGAAAGAAATAAGGGTAGTCTTGATGCTCCATATAATTTAAATATTGGCCAATTTTAACAATGTGAGGGTTCTCCTGAGTTCCCAAGTTGACATCAATGGTTGATTAATTTAATATGGTTCAGTTCTTACGAGGGAGAGATTTATGGATAGAGGAATCCCCTACACCTAGGTAGGTGAGAAAAGAATGGTCATCCTAATGTTGAATGGTGTTAATGGTGGGTGAGTCATCTTCAATCATTTTTGGGTGGATGAGAGGAATGGTTTTGGTTTGGCCCTCCTTTTGATATGTCAGAGGGCCTAAGCTAATGGTGTTGATAAAAAAAAATTAGATGGGATGATGTCAAATTCCTTAGATTAGGAAGATGGGCCTGGTGACGATGGAATTTCTTTGGTGGTGGTAGTAATGAGTTTTGGTGATATGGGTTCTTCTTGTGGTTTGAACCCAAGTCTAAATAACTCACAAGGTTTTTGGGTTTTAATAACAGGAAACTCATGAGTTCCTTGTTCATAGAGTTCAAGGCTAAATCCCTTCCAATTTCACTAATAAAGGTAAGTTTTGGTGAAGGTTGGGTTGCTTAGGTAAGAAAAGTTAAAAGTAAATGGTTGGATATGTAGAGTGGTGGTGGGAGCGAGAAGTGATTGATCAACTCCCCCATAGACAAAATTTATTCAATTGTTGGGAAGCCCAAAAGGGATTATGGTGCCAATGTTGGGGTAATAGGAAGGGTAATTTTGAATATTCTCATATTCATGTAAAGTAGGGAAGGCATCTAGGGGTAAAATTTGATATTCCCCCAGTGAGAGATGTTGAAAAGTTGATTATAAGGGGCCTTCCACTAGAAGTTGTGATGGAGGAATAGATGAGCTAGTGGACGCTTCATCATTATGGTGGGGGGAAATGTTACCGATGGTGGGAAATGAGGTGGTTTGATTAGAAGCTAGTTGTGAGGTGGATGAAGGAGGAATAAGAATGTCATTAGGTTGATATGTCAGCTTTGATTTTAATAAGTTGTCCATCATGCTTAGATTTTATGCATCAATATAAGGTGGAAGGGATGCAACTCATTACATGGATCCAAGGACATCTAAGTAACACATTATATTGGAATTCACCATCAACAATGTAAAATAGTTAAGGAATGTTTTTGGGTCCCAAACAGATGTGGAGAAAAATGATCCCTAAAGTGGTGGCCATGGTATCATTGAAAGAGTGAAGGACCATTATACTCTTGGAGATGATGTTTGTGGGTATTTTTAGTTGGTCATATTCATGGGAGGAGATGATGTTGATACTAGCTCCTCCATCAATCATTACCAATTTGACACAGGTTTGATTGATGTATGTTATGACAAAGAGGGGAGGATTAGGATATTTTTTATGAAAAGGCAAGATTTTTGAATCCTAAAAGGTGACAAGGGAAGTTTGGTGGAGGGCTCCAACAAAGGATCCAAGAGGTTATGGATTTTTTGGTTGAACTTCTATGGAATGTATAGCCTCCATTAGTGCTTGGTGATATTGAGGTGAGGTGTTAATTAGATCATAAAGGCTCATTTTCACCAGTGTTTGGTGAAGTTATTTTAGCATGAGATATTGTATAAATGGAGTAGGGTTGGAAGGTGGAGATACCAAAATGGATACTTTGGGTTTTGAGGGTTGTGAGGGTAGATATGGGGATGTTTTAGTTTGGTTTGGTTATCAAGTTGAGAGGTCAATGGGTAAGTCCATAGGATGGTTACATTGGTTTTCTCCTTATCCTTCTATTGGGCCCAAGAATGGGTAACCATATGAATGGTGTGTATAAGGGGACTTCATGTTTGCATTATTTCCTCCTCTTCACTCTTAGGTGGAGGTAAGGGAGTAGGTGATTGTTAGATAGGTTGGCTAGGTAATGTGGTAGATGTTGGACTTAATAGAGGTTTCTTTAATAAATCATATTGATTCAAAAGATTATGGACAAGTGTTTGGAGATCATTGTAGTTATCCTTATCATGTCCATAAGTCCTATGGTAAAGACAAAATGAAATGATCTTTGAACTAGGTTGGTTTAGGATGGGTAGGGTCAAAAGGTTTGATTGGAGGTAGGCTAATGGAAGAGGTTTACAACAACCTTTAAAAAATAGTTTTGTAGGAATCCAGTAAAAGTGTTGTAGGTAAGGGGTTTTAGATTTGAGGGGTAAGAACTTTATTTGGGCATAGGATTCTTCATGGAAGAAGTATTTGGATAAATTATTTTGATCAAGGGTTTTCGTTGGGTTTTCTTGGATATGACTGGCTTGGTGGTTGAAGATCTAGATGCAGAAGGTTTGGTTATAGGTGGGAAGGTAGATGGGGATAGGTTGGCTAGGAATGATGAAGCACTAAAGGGTTTGGTTGTTCTATGTAGAGAAAAAGGAGATGGTTTCTTAGAAGAAGAATAGGTAATAGGGATGGTAGAAGGATGGGGTCCTAAAATGGAAGGTAAGTTGGAAGGAGGTGGTATGGGTCAACTTTGTGGTAGAGGTTTGGGTAATCCTTCCTTCTTAAGGGATTTAAGTGGATTTGGATTTGGTGGGATTGATGGAATTAATTCCAATCTCAAAGGAGGGTGTGTGTGATTAGGTGTGGGAAGAATCCCTAGGTTCTTGATCGATTTAGTGAAAGAAGCATAAGGTGACTTAGCAATTTTAGGTGGAGGTGTTTTAGATGGATGATTTATGACTTTAGAGGAAGTAATTGGTGGGGTGGTAATAATGGGTTTAAGTGTAGACTCAAGTGAAGTTGAAGATTCATATTTGTTTTGACAAGGAAGGCCAAGTTGGTGTTAAAAGGTAGTTATATCATAGTTTGGCTAGGATGTGAACTCTAAACTTTGGACTACCTTAGAGAAGGGCTTATAAATGGATGTAGTTCCTTGATCATTGGTCTCAAAAATTAAGCCCTTGGGTGGAGAAAGAGGAATGGTTTTGTTATTGGCATCTTTGGTGGAAGGTTACAAAGGTGGTGATTGGGTGGATGAGGTAACCTCCTTTTGGGGAATGGTTTCCAAAGGGGGTATAGATGGTTCTATGATAAGAGATGTAGGTGTGGTGCCCTCAAGGGAAGGAATAGGTATGGTTTCATCCTTGGCTTGGGCATTACAATAATTAGGTGATTCTACCACTTGGATTGGAGGGGTGGAGGAAGTGGTTGAAGCAATAGTTTCCTTCTTGGGTGTTTCCATCAAAGGAGGGATAAATAAAGCTATGGTTACATCAAGTGGAGAGAGGGAGGTAGTTAGTTCCTCCATTTGGGTATATAAAGGAATATATTGTGGGTGGGTATCCTCTATTTGGATGATAGAGGTAATGATCTCTTTAATAATGGGCACGTTACTAATAACATTGATTATATGTGCCTCATGTGAGTAGATGATTCAGGTTTACTATCATGATGTTAGGTGGAAGGAGCGTGATTTAGAAAAGGATTACAAAAAATGTTGAGAGATTGATTATGAGGTGCATTGGGGTTATAAAATGTGAGCTCTCCACTATCAATTAGGTTTTGTACAAGACTTTTAAAGGTATTACATCTATTAATGTCATGTCCAATAGTTCAGTGAAAGGCACAAAGGTCATTTTTGTTATACCACCCAAGTATAGGGTGAGAAGAATCAAATTTTTGGGGTGGTTTAATTGGTGGAAGTTGGATAAGGTTGGGTCTAAGTAGCTTATCCAAAATATATTCATATGACTCCCTAATGGGAGTATATTGTCTTGGAGGTGATCGGTTTTGAGTTCAATTTTATTGATAAGAAGATTTGGAAGAATTGTTTTGATGTGATTGGTTAATAGTTGGAGGTGGGGCAGTTTTTAGAACCACTAAATTTATAGATGTTTTTGCCTTGGTATTAGTTTGGTTAGTGGTTTTAGTAGAGGGTGGGTAATTGGGTTTGAAAGTAGAATTCTTATTTCATAATTTTAATTTCCCTTCATCAATGGCATAGTTTAAGTTTGCATGCCATGGTGAATGCCTCATCAAATGTTCAAAAAGCTTGGACTTGAAGAGTGGGTGCAATATGATTAGCACAACCTCTAGAGAAAATTTTAATTAATTCAAGTTGGGGTAAAGTTAAGGAAAGTTGGTTGATGAGGCCTCTCCATCTAGCCACAAAATCAATAATTGACTCATCAAATTATTTGATATAATAGAGGTTAGTTATGGAAACCTTTTTAGTTATGTTTATAAAGAAATGTTCTAAAAAGATTTAGGCTATTTGACAGAAGGAGAAGATGGAGTGTGTAGGGAGAGAGCTATACCAATCAAGGGTAGGCCCTGATAAGGACAATGGGAAGGTTTGAAGGAAGAGAGCATCATCATATGTGATCAAGTAATGAGAATGAAATAATGCTCTCAAATGTTATTGGGGATCCTCCTTACCTTGGAATTTGGAAAATTTAAGCAATTCCCATTGAGGAGGATAAGAGTGGATGGGAACATATGGATGGATAGGTTCATTGTAAATTTGGTCATAAGATAAAAGTTTATGAGATCTAGAAATAGATGTTTCTAATTTAGTCATTTTTTCGATTAGCATCTTAATCAAATCTAGTTGAGTTTGGGAAGATGCATAATTGAGGAGTGCATTTTATTGGGGTTGAGTAGCAGGTATATAAGGATAGGTGGTAAAAGGCATTGAAGAGGCCGCATATTGGTAAGTGGTGACAAGAGGTTGAGATGGTGCCACAAAATACCTGATTAGCACAAATGGTTGGGTGGAAGGTGGTATGTACCCATATTGGTAGGTTGTAATAGGTACTTGTTGGCAGATGGATGTCAGTTGACTCAAAGGTATGGTTGAGGTGGCAAGTGGAGGTTGGGTAGGTTGAGGTTGGGTGGTGACTCTAGTGATGATAGGCAAGAGTGTTTATGGTATATAAATCACTAAATTATGAAATGGGGTAGTGGTGAAGGGATTGGTTGCAACCGAAGGATGGAAATAGGGGTAGAAGACAATACCATGGTAGGTGGGGTATAGGTAACAAAAGGTAAAGTTGATCTTATATGAGGTGTGGTAGGAGGCGTTGGTTAGAAGTTGTGATATTGGATTAGACCTAGGTAGTGGTGGTGGATGGAATGTTGCAAGAAGATGAGGCTTGAGTTTGCAAAGGTTGGGTTGAGGTAGTACCCACCATAAGATGGGATGGCATGCCATAAGAAGGATCTGTAGGAGGAACCAAAATAAGGGAGGTACAATAGGGCATGGTGTTAAGGTAGTGTTGAAGGGCTACTTGATTGTTTTCAAGGAAGGTGGTGAAGTCAGCATTGCCTTCAGATCTAACAAGGATTCAGGGAGGAGAACGAGGGGAACCCTCAACATCAGAAGTGTACTCCATAGAGGAAGAAAATGATGGTGGTGGTTGGCTGGTTTGATTTCTTAGTTGTTGTCTAGTACAGACCATATGAGAAATTGGGGGATATTGTGATAAAACTCACACGTCAAACAAAGAGCAACCAAAAATAATTCAAAGTAATCAATGCATACACTAAAAGTGCATTTATCCTAGGATTCCTTTTAGATCACTTTTGGCTTATGCCTTAGAGAGTGTGAAGAGGAATTTGGTATATAAATTAGGTACTAAAAAGGTAATCTAAGGTTGGTTTTTGGTTGTTCAGGTGCTCAAGAGATAAAATTTGTAATTAAATTCAGTATGTGGCTTGATTATTGGGGCATACCCCTCACTTCATGGTCCCGTAGTGATATGAGTGTTAGGTGCTTAGCCAAAATATACAAGTTTAGAGTTTATACTCAACCAGAAAACTAATTTGGTTCTCCCCTTGGTCGTGAAATCCAAGTAGGATAGCTAGGAAGGGGTAAGGTTTCTGTTAAGTGATGAAATCCTAGTTGGACCTTGTCTCAAGTATGTTTTTTTGTGTTATTTGTTTTGTGGTTCGGTTTTATGTGTGATAACAAATGTGAAATCTATGATAAATAAATTTGCCTCCTGAGTTACTGGATGGACTAGGATCAGCAAGCAATCAATGGATGCAGAAGGTTTATTTTAAGCCCAAAATAAAATTAGATTTCATTTGATGAGTAAACAATAAAGTAAGAAAAGGGAACTGGGTCCCACCATGTGTGCCAAAATGTTTCAGTTTATTTTCCTCATTTCCTAATTTTGAAAGTAAATTTAAAAAAAATCTAGTAATAGGGTATGTATAATAATACCTTGTAGAATGTGTGTGTGAATCTAGATGAAGGTAGGCACTCATCTTTGGCTAAGAAGGAATAACCTAAAAATCACAAGAAACACTTGTAAGGGGAATTATTACATGGTTGGTTGAGTGGATTTTCTAGCATGAGCTAGATCCAAGAAGTATAATGCTTTCTAAAAGGTTGTCAATCCACCTTTATGATAGTTACATTTGGAAATGATAAAGGAAGATACTTGTATTCAATGATAATAAATTCAATATGTGATATAAATTAAGAGATAATTTGTTTACTAAAGAAAATGATCAAATTTTGATGCAAGGATGGTCAGGGTTTGACCCAAAAAATTAGAGAAAGCCATGTGGTTAGGGGAAACATAAAAAGTGGGGTTTAATTTGAGGCCAAAGGGTGAAAATGGCTTGCTGGAAAATTATGCCATAATGAACCATCGATGGTTATGGGAACCGTCAGTGGTTGAGGAAAAACCATCATTGGTTAAGCAATCATCGATGGTTAGGTGACATCAGTAGTTAATTATGTAAATTTGGAGGTGATCAAAATAAGAAGTACAGATTGGGATTTTGGATAGATAGAGGTTAGATATGGGGCTAGAAAGTGGAAAGTGAGGTATTGGTAAATTTGATAGGGTAGAGGGATTAGAAACCAAATATATTAAAAAACATAAAGATAAGATACATGAAACTCAGTGGAGGAATCCCATAGTAATGTGGCTAGAGTGATGGTGCTTTGATCCTTCAAAATTGATTTTGATATAGTTTCAGATCTCTAGTGATGATGCTCACTTCCTGATATAGACATTGAATACCTACAAGAAAGCTTGAATGTTAGATGATAGATAGTTTATTCTCCTTTCACTTCCTCCTTTTCTCCTTTTATAGGTAGAAGTTGTTAAATGAAATAAAGGAAGTTACTAATTTGATGGAGGATAAAGTTGCTTATTTTCATAGCTTTAAAATCTTGTTTTATAGGTAAGTTGCCATTCTAGGAGTTATTGATCTTGCATAAGAGCTAGCAATGCTTTAAACTTTAAATCAGGTGTGAGACATCGATGGTTAGGGATAATCATTGGAAATTAGGTTAACCATCGATGGTTGAAAGTTTAGATGAGAATTAGTATAAAGAGGGTGCATTAAATGATGCATTAGGTTGGGGGGTATTAAGTTGTAAACAAGTCTTAATGAACTAGGTGGTCCACTCAATGAAATGCCAAATGAGGGTCCAAAGTAGTGTGATATCAAAAACTATCATGTGAAATTTTTAGGTGTCTACAACTTACCAAAATACCAAGGGGTGGAGAAGGCAGCTGAACATATCCATAAATGTAAATTGAGTTGGAGGGCACAAGGCATCACATCTTTTGAACATAAGGACACAAATTTTGTAACTACACATTTGGAGTGTGTGCACAAGTGGTACTATAATTTCAACCCTAATCAAGTGGTAGTCAACTTTGATCATCTCAAATTAGCCTTCCTGCAGGAGTTTGACATTCCTAAATTTGAATAGCAAAGCATAGTAGCACTAAAGGACATAAATCAAGGACTTATCTAAAGTATGCATGAATATTATGTAAGGTTAAAAACATTATTATCTAAACTATCATTTGAAACTAATGTTGCCTTCATGTATAATGGTTTATGGGAGGATGCTACTACCTTTTTGACAAACCTTATCACAATGGATCTTCACTAGCCCATGTGAGGATTTGGAAGTTGTTATTCATGTTGAAGTAGTTAGAAGCATTGATACCAGGATTAATCGCTTTATGGAGGCCCAGATAGCCTCAATGACATCAAAAATTTAGAATTTGATGGAAAATAATGTGCATGAGACATGCAGTGGTGCTTGGTACACCAGCTTTGAAACTAAAATACATACAAGGAGCAACTACCCACATAAGAACATCCACATAGTACTTAAACAAGCATGTGAAATCTACCATGAAGAACATGATGTCCTCTTTTCTCTTCTACAATGATCAATGCACACTAAGGTGTCTAATTATTGTAATATTTGTGATGCCTACACTCATGACATTAATGACTACCATCTAATCAGTGACATCCATGAAGCTCGAGCATGTGGCACACACCAAATCTCAGTAGTAAATGCTCAAGACAATGGTGGATACTATGGACATGGAAGAGGGAGAGGACAAGGATTTGGATGTTTCCCACCTAGTACCTATTACAAATGTGGATCACCAAACCACTATCAATGTGATTTCTCATATTACTTGACATGCACTTTTTGTAAAAAGGACCACCAGTTGGAAGAGTGCCCTGAATTATATGTAACTATCACTAAGGATCAAAATGAAAATGTTATCAATATGATTATATTGATAAACCAAAATGATATGCATGCCCAACCATCCTTATAGTTTAACAAGTAAACATTACCACTCATAGTGGAAGACAGATCTAGTTGACAACTAATCTAATAAAGAAGGTACAATGGGACAAACCATGAGTTAGGAAGTACCTTGATGTTCAAAATCAAAAGGATGTCCTCTAGGATACGATGGTGCTTGTATGTGAACTTTAGGGAGAAATATAGTTCCTCAAAGATAAGGATATAATGTATCATGTTGTCATGCAAAGAGAAGTTGAACTTCAAATAGTGGTGTGGGATGACTTCCAAGAATTATGAAAGTGTGTGTTGGATGAGGATATTATCCCTCAGCTTAGTTCTTGGCTTAAGTTTTAAGCCTGACTACCAAATAGATTATACCCTCACCTCATTAGGTAAAGTGAATACCAATGTTTAAATCATGCTCAATAATAGGACACTCTTAGTTCTTCTACTCCCTCAGAAGATAGAGAAATATTGGTTAATACTACCATCGATGGATGGGTAATTTGAGACATCTTAGTGGATACCAGTGTGGAAGTTAATGTCTTCACCAAGGATGCTTGATACAAATTGTCTAGTCTAGCACTATAGCATTCACCTTGTATCTTATTCATGGTGAATAAGACTAGTGCACACCCTATTAGGGTCCTCAAAAATGTCATAGTTGACATACTTGGAGTACCATTCAAAGAATATTTTAAGGTTCTAGAGTTATTTGAAGCTGGTGATTACCTAGATCTACTAGGAATACCTTAGTGCTATGAGAATAATATGGAATTTAGCTTTAAAAAATTCTACATTAGTTTTGAGAACACTAATTAGCATGTCATAATTCTACTAGATCAAGCACAAGGACCCCCTTATATAGAGCTTGTCAATGTTGATGAAGACATCAACCACTTATATAATGTCACTACTAGAAGTGATGAACAACATGATCCCACCAAAGATGGTGTTCTTCAATGGATAAATAACTAGTATATTTATAATACTATAATTAATTCTTGAAATTGTTGGTCTCATGGTGGTTATGATCTCACTAGGAGGATGTGTAACATTGTCAATAGTTGAGAGGACTTCCCACATCATCTTCCTAAATGTCACAAGTTTGTTAACCTTAATGGGTTAGCAATATAGGACCACTACTAGAAAGACTTGATGAAACCCCATGGTTCCAAGGATAAATGGAGGTATGTGATTTTATCCAATGCCTCAAAGAATTTTATGACACCAAAAATGACCGAATGAGGTCATTAGATCACCTTTTTGAAGGCACCATCATAAGGTAGTGGCATACCCATAAAGAGCACCTTTTGTAGTAGAATCACATACATTATGATCTACATCACAAATTCCATTATGACAATAAATTTAGGGAAATAAATAGTTACAATGGCATGCAAGCACCTAAACCTCACATTGAGGCTTGCGAGATAATATGAAAGAACGAGGAAACATACTTACTAGAGTACATATGGGTGCATGCATTCTATTTAACTTTGTTTACATGGGTGAAATCATGGTATATTCATGAGGAGTGACACATGGGTACTAAAGTTATGGTAGTTACTTAAGGAGAACACAAAGTTAGTATTGTCCTATTCTTTGCCAAGGATGCATTATGCCTCACACTTTAGGCCATGCATGAAGCAATTCTTAGAGACCCAAGTCCCATGGAGGGCCACCTAATAAATATCCATCAGGACCTTGAGGAACCTTTACATTTTTTCAATTAATATTCAACACACCAATTTCATGTGCCTACACTAGTCCCTAATGCAGATCGACATGAAGAAATTTGCTTGGGAAATCAAAAGTTTGTCTTCTAGGTAGATGAAGGAGAAGGGTCCACACCACCTAACCCAATGTCTAACCATCTAAAAATTCTTATAGAATTTGGCACAAGAACTTTTCAAGACACATTTACTAATATGAACAACCCCTACCATGGACCTATTCATATTGTTCAATGTAACATTAGCTCAAACCAAGAACCAAAGACGACCATAATAGGAAACTATTAGACTAACACAGATATTATAAAAATCTTTAGGTTGTTAAAAGAATATTAGGATGTTTTCCCAAGGAACTATAGTATAATGAAGGGATTATATTGATCCTTAGGTAAAATGCACATCAATCTAGTTGATGGTGCTTGACCAGTGAAAAAATAACCATACAAGATGAATCCTAATCTTTGAGCACATGTTAAAGAGGAAATGAGGAAATTGATAGTATGCTCCTTGATAGAGCCATCACTCTTATTGAAAAATGTGAATAGGTCAATCCCATGCTAATTAGTATCAAAAAGGATGGACACATCTGTATCTATGTGGAATACCGAGTGTTCAATGCATCCTATGTGACAAACCCCTTTCTAACACCATTCATGGAGGAAATCCTTGAAGGTGTTTTTAGTTGTGAATTGTACTCCTTTATAGATGTATTCTTTGGGTACCATTAGGTCTAAATAGCTAAGGAAGACTAGCCTAAGACAACCTTCACCATAGAATGGAGATCATTTGCCTATATTGTTATGCCCTTTGGGCTGAAAAATGCCCCAAAAGTTTTTTCATAGATAGCAGTTGAAGCCTTTAAGGAATTCATCCACAAATTCCTCCAAGTATATTTAGACAATTAGATGGTATATGGTTTGGTCAAGGACTATTGTGTTAATCTCAGACTCATGCTTGAGGGCTATCGAGTGTTACAAATATCCTTAAACTTGAAGAAGTGCCTATTCACAATGCCTTTTGGTGTGTTCCTAGGGCCTATTATTTTTAAGGAAGGACTCTTGGTAGACCTAGTGAAGGTATATATTATTCTTCATCTTCTAGTGCCCAAGACTTAGTGCAAGGTCTGTGCCTTTATGAGCCACATGGGTTATTATATAAATTTCATTCCTAGTTATGTCAAGATTTTGGCACCCTTGAAAGAACTTTTAAAGTAGAATGAGTATTTCATATGGACTTACTCTTGTAAGGAACCATTTGAAACACTCAAGGAAAATTTGGTCACTACTCCTATTCTACAATTCCTCAATTGGATAAAGCCATTTCATGTCCATGTTGATGTATCTAGCATGGTCATTGGCATGATTCTTTCACAACTAGGTGAAGATCACTTAGATCACCTAATTTAATTTTCCAGTAGGAAGCTAACACCAGCTAAACAAAACTATACCACTACAAAATGGAAAGATATGTCTATGGTCTATGATTTATAGAAGTTTAGGTAATACCTTCTAGCCACTACTTTTATTTTTTATATAGATCATGAGGATTTGAAGTACCTTGTCAACAAACCCATACTACATAGATGGATCTGTTATTAGATTATATCATTTCAAGAATTTTAGTTTTAGTTATGGTGAAACCTAGAAACGGTAACTTTGGACCTAACCACCTATCCTAGATCAAGAACAGAGAACCACCACACACCATAGGAGATTATCTTCCTAATGTACAGCTCTTTTATGTAACATAGGTGCCTAAAGGACTAGAAGACATTACAACATTTTTGACCACTAGCTCTGCACTTGAATTGCTTACCACATAGGAAAAAAAGCAACTTGTGGTTCATGTTGCACCCTTCCAGCTCATAGCAGGTCATCTTTACAAAATGGACCATGATGAAGTCCTCTAACATTGTGTAATAGAACATGAGTACCTTGAGGTACTTCATGAAGTTCATGAGGCTATTATTGGAGGGCATTATACTATGGAAGCTACCACATGAAAGGTTCTGCTAGATACACCATGGTGGCCAACTCTCTTCCAAGATGATAAAGCATATGGTAGGCAATGTGACATTTTTCAATGCATAGACAAACCTAACTGAAGAGATTTTATGCCTTTATGACCCATCCCTTCTTAGTAATCATTTGAAAAGTGGGTTATTGATTTTTTTGGTCACATCACTCCAATGGGATGATGAATGGGTTCATGATATATTATTGTAAAAACTAATTACCTTATGCACTAGGCTGAATTTGTGCTACAAAGGATTGTACTACTTCTACTGCTACCTGATTCATCTAGGAGAACATAATAACTTAGTTTGGTTGTCCTCTAAGTTTCACTAGTGATTGTGGTACCCACTTTTTAAATGAGACAATTTGTATCTTGATGGCCAAGTTTATGATCATGCACCACAAAATAACACCTTATCACCCACAAGCCAATGGATTTGTTGAGGCTTTTAATAAGATCCTAGGCACCACTTTAACTAAAATATGTAATGTTTACTGCACTAATTAGGATGATAGGGTATATGTAGTACTATGGGCTTACCAAACTACCTATAAGCACCTCAAAAAGAACACACCATTAAACTCAGTATATGGAAAGGAAGCAGTGATGCCAGTACAATTCTTAGTGCAATCCCTCTGTATCACATGTGTAGGACAATTGGATGATGAAGTATCCTTGAAAGCATACTTAGAAACTTTAATACAACTAGATGAGACTTGGTTCCTCACTCATTAGAGCTATGATGTTGAGAAACACAAGTAGAAGACATGGCATGATCACCATATAAAATATTTTCCCCAAGAATGAAGGTCTTGTTGTATGACTCTAAGTTCACACACCACCTTGGAAAGATCTGCATCTATTGGGATAGCCCATTTATAATACATAAAATTTAACCTATTGGATCATGTCATTTATAAAGGATGGACGGTTAGTTCCTCTCAGGTCACTATAATGGAATTTGGCTATGGCCATACTTCACTTCAACATAGCAGAAGATTTGTAATCAATAAGGACTATGCCATTTAGTTCAGGATTTACTGCTTTCAATAAAATCATTGTCTTTATTGCTCACCATTTTTTCCTTTTTTTTAATTATTCTTTCTAAGTTTTATTCTATTCATGGAGGACCATGACATGTTTTAGTGTGGGGTAAGAACTCAAGTTTAAAAAGGCAAAATTGAAAAGCATGCAAGTCACTTAAGCATACAAGTTAGTTAGGCACAAAAGTTATTAAGGGCACGCAGGGTTTTAAGGTGCACAAGTCATTTAAGGCATGAAAGGGTAAGGTTCCCATAATAAGTTAGAAATTTAAATGAGACAGTTATCTTCCACCTCACAAAAATCATAGGACACAACTATCATCCACTTCAAATAAAAGCACAAGATGGGGTGTGCCATAAATGCAATGAGGTTAGTTATGGCAATAAGCATGTCAATGGCATGATGGGACAATACCATTAAGTCATTATGATGTAGGTGCATCACCAAGTGTCCTAATCCATGACATGTATAATACTTCTCATGTCATATCAAGTATTTATTAGGTGATGAGAGTGTCTAGAGTTCATTAGGATTTTCCCTCCTAATTTGTAAATTTGTAAATTTAAATGCTTTGTAAGCAATCTAGAAGGAAACATGTGTACCTCTACAGATTTTGTTAGGTGTTAAGGCTTTTAGGATGAAATATTATTATAATAATTCCTTAAAACCACCTATGTTTTCATATTTGTAATACTGTTATGGAAGATCAATGTACAAGGGCTAATTAAGGTCAAATGATAGGGGTTTGACTAGGTTGTTAGGTTGGTTGAGTAGCTTTAGGAGTTATTGAGAGTCTATAGGAGTAAAAATAGGACCTTTTAGTCCCTTAAAAACATGAAAAGATATAATTATATGTAAGCAATTCGAATTTGGAAAAAAATGAGTGATTTTTGGGTATGTAAGTGTGTATAGGGGTGTCCAAAGGCTTGTATATAGAGTATTCTTGTTGTAACAGGAAAATGTTATGAATAAAGGTGTGATTTTTAGTGTGTAAATAATGTATTTGGTATTAAAATGATGTTTTATACCCAATTTAATCATATGTCTCATTTTTAAACTTGTGGAATTGTAATTTGGAGACTGTAGGTCTTGATTCAGGGTCTTTGAGTAAAATTACAAATCTGTATTATGGAATATTTTTATGTTTTTAAGATCAAATAAATCTTGAAACGAATTGGAGAAGTAGGAGGGGGTAAAATCAGAACTTTTGAAAGTGAAATAAGGTCCTAATCATTCTCCAAACTCATGTTATGCAATTTTTATGCTTGTTGTCCTAGATAATTATAAAAACCTAGTTTGGAATAAATCTTGTGGTCTGAGAAAATCCGTACAATACCAATCATTGGTCATAAAATAAAAAAGATAGGGGAGGTTAAAACATAATTTTTTTATTTTTTTAAGGGTTAAAAGGTTTTTGTTTTCTCAAGTTATGAAATTATTTGTAAACAGCCTGCTTCTTGTCCTTAGCAATTTTGAGAACCTAATTTTTGAGCAAAACTTGTATCTGGGAAAATTTGTACATTATCAACCTTATGTGTCTAAAGAGAAAAGTTTGGAAATGAAAAAATATGACTTTGGCATTGGAATAATATTTTTAGACATTATTTTTCTCAATATTTCTAAATTTTACTATCTTGGTTTGTCATTGGCAAAGCTAGAACTAATAAGTGCAAAATCCTCATAACTTGTAAACCGTTCATTATGGAGACTTAAAATTTAATGATCATGTGTATTTAGTGTATATTCAGGTTTTAAATTTTTTTATAGGTGGAAAGGATGTCTTGAGAGGGAGAAATTTTCAAAATACAGTCCTAGAGCACTATAGTAATGCTAGAAACCCCAATTTTGTGATATTGTTGCATTTTTAAAGCAAATGAACGACATGAATGCTTTGAAACAATTTAATGAAATTTTTGAAGGATTATTAATCCATTTCTAGTTTCATTCAAAGGATTCAATGACATATATGTGATTGACTTCACTTTGAGAAGTTTTATGAATTTATGCATATTTCATCAAGAAGCTTGCATCTTGTTAGAAGGGTATAGAGTAGAGGTGTTGTTTTTATATCAAATGAAATGTTAAATTACAAGGGTGGAGAATCACTAAGTAAATACAAATGAGGAAAGTACCTATATTTTATTGACTTCACTTTGCTAAGTTTTATTAATTTATTTATATTTCATCAAGAAGCTTGCATCTTGTTAGAAGGGTATAGAGTCGAGGTGTTATTTTTACATCAAATGGTATCAGAGCCTAGAGTAAATGTTGTTTTCAATTGAAATTTGATTATATTTTTATTATATTTTTAAAATATTTGATAATATTATTTGAATTATAGTAACAAAGTTGTAGATTGAAAGAAAATAATTATTAAATGCTATAGAAGAAGATCCAAGATAAGAAGACTTGAAAGAGAGAGAAGTATTGGAATGATGATCTTTTTGTCATCAAGTTGAACGTGTTTACAAAATTAGAGAACCAAGGCAAAGACAAATACTTTTGGGAAGAGGTATTAAGTTTTTATCATGAATTTGATTTAAATCTATATGATGTTATGTTGTTGAGCTACAGGAGATTGAGAGGTTTGAATGGTTAAGTTGATTGAAGAGAGAGGCAAAATAAAATTTAGAAAAGAAGTTAAAGTGAGTGGTAATTCCTATAAGCCATTGAAGGCTTGAAAATTAATTATAGAATAGAGATAATATAAAAATATAGTCAATATACCAAGTTGAGTTGAGTGAAGACTTGGGTGAGACAGTGAAGGTAGAAGGTACCAAAAGACTAGACTTGAGAGGAAGACAAGTTAGGTGAGGTGTTGAGAAGTAAACAAGGTGAAACAAACTTGTCGATAGAGTGAGAAAAATAAAAGAGAGGATGAAGGGCTTAGTTAAGATTGACACATAAATAAGGTGAGAGAATACACCTACAAGAAAGAGATGGATATAGACAAGGAGATAGCTGAGATGAGGATAATCTTGGCAGGTCTAGAGCAAGTCTTGAAGAAATCAAGACAAAGATTCTTTATAAGAATCAGGGAAAGAGTTCAGTGGCCTCTCATAGAATGTAGAAGAAGGAAATAAGAATTTAAAAAGTGTAGAGTGATAGCAAGAACATCCAAGGAAAAGGAGAAGACAAGAGGGGCAACCAAGCCTCAAACTTTTAAATCTGATAATTTATTTGCATGTGTGTATATAGGTAAGTTTATCGATGGAAGAGAAGTCCAATTTGAGAGCATAGAAGATGATACAGTGTTTTACTATCCAAAGGAAGGAGAGATTCTAGGAGAAGAATATACTGAAGAAACATGTCTTGTTTAAGGCATGAATCAAGAAGAATTTGAAGATGGAGTAGTTGAAGGAAAAAGAGATCTTAAAGAGGTACAATGGAATGAAATTTTGGTTCCTAATATTTCATTTGATGATAAATTTGTAAGTCTTCTAGAGGAAGATGATATATAGAAGGAGGTACGTAATATAAAATTAGAGGAGGTGTCAAATTTGACACATATGGAAGACAAATGCATGTTGCAAACTCCAATGCTTTGTAAAGATAAAAATAAGCATACACTTTTGACATTGAAGGATGAGCATGCAGGCGTTGTAGATGATTGCAAGATGATTATTAAAGGTGATGAAGGGTTGTTACATCAAGACTAGAAGGATGAGGATGAAATGAAAGGAGAAGAAACTATTTGTCATGATGAATACTATATGAAGGAAATTTTAGAATTGCAGAAGTGTTTGGGGTTGCCTATAACAAAAAAATTTCCATCAAATGAACCATTTTTCTATGTTACTGTAGAACAATTAGAATTTGAGTTGGCATCCTTAGAACATGTCATCAATAGTGTACCAACCATTACAATATAATTGGGTTCAGAAATAGGGGATGGAAGACTCACAAATTCAAGTGAAGAAGCATGGTGGAAAGAAGAGCAAGAAGAGACTCATAAGTCTCAAATTTTTATATGTGACTATTGGTTGAGCTATGTATGTGTAGGTTTATTTGAAGAAGATAATATTTTAGAGAAAGAAGATCATAAGAAAGTGAAAAGAAACATCCTCATCTTGGAGGATCAAGTTGCGAAGAGAAGGAACAAGTGTGGAGCAGAATTACATGCTCAGATTTATGAGAAATTAGTTTAAAAGGACCTGACAAGAAGAAAAAGAGGAGATTATCAAATAAAGAAGATGATTAATTGGAAAAATAAGAAAGAATACTTTGATCCAGAGATTAAATCTCTTCTATAGGGGGAGTATGATGTAGGTGCATCACCAAGTGTCATGATCCATGATGTGTATGGTTCTTCTCAAGTATTTTTTAGGTGATGAGAGTGTCTGGAGTTCATTAGGAGTTTCCCTCCTAAATTGTAAATTTGTAAATTTGAATGCTTTGTAAGCAATCTAGAAGGAAACATGTGTACCTCTCTAGATTGTCTTAGGTGTTAAGTTTGTTAGGATGAAATATTAGTATAATAATTCCTTAAAACCACCTATGTTTCCATATTTTTAATATTTTTATGGAAGATCAATGTACAAGGGATAATTAAGGCCAAGTGATAGGGGTTTTACTAGGTTGTTAGGTTGGTTAAGTAGCTTTAGGAGTTGTTGAGAGTCTATAGGAGTAATAATAGGACTTTATATTCCTTTCCAAATATTAAAAGATATAATTCTATGTAATCAATTCAAATTTGGAAAAAATTGAGTGATTTTTGGTTGTGTTAGTGTGTATAGGGGTGTCAAAAGGCTTGTATATAGAGTATTCTTATTGTAACAGGGAGATGTTATGAATAAAGGTTTGATTTTCAATGTGTAAATAATTTATTTGGTATTAAAATGATGTTTTATACCCAATTTAATCATATGTATCATTTGTGAACTTGTGGAAGTGCAATTTGGAGATTGTAGGTCTTGATTAAGGGTCTTTGAGTAAAATTATAGATCTGTATTATGGAATATTTTTATGTTTATAAGATAAAATAAAGCATGAAACCAATTTTATAAGTAGGAGGGAGTAAAATAAGAAATTTTTAAAGTGGAATGAGGTCTTGATCATTCTCCAAACTCATGTTATGCAATTTTTATGCTTGTTGTCCTAAATAATTTTAAAAACCTATTTTGGAGTAAATCTTGTGGTCTAAGAAAATCCATACAATACCAATCATTGGTCATAAAATAAAAAATATAGGGGATGGTAAAACATAAATTTTAGATTTTTTTTAGGGTTAAAAGGTTTTTATTTTCTCAAGTTATGAAATTATTTGTAAACAACCTGCTTCTTGTCCTTAGCAATTTTAAGAACCTAATTTTTTAGCAAAACTTGTATCTAGGGAAAATATGTACATTATCAACCTTATTTGTCTCAAATATAAACGTTTGGAAATGAAGAAATAGAAATTTTGGAATTGGAATCATATTTTTATACCCTATTTTTCTCAAGGTATCTAAATTTTACTATCTTGGTCTATTATTAGCAAAGCTAGAACTAGTAAGTGCAAAATCCTCATAACTTGCAAACCGTTCATTGTGGAGACTTAAAATTTAAATATCATGTGCATTTAGTGTATCTTCAAGTGTTATAAGTGGTTATAGGTGGAAAGGAGTTATTTAGAGGGAGAAAGTTTCAAAATATAGTCTTAGAGCATTGTAGTAGTGTTAGAAACCCCAATTTTATGATATTGTTGCATTTTTAAAGCAAAGGAAGGGCATGAATGCTTTGAAACAATTTAATGAAATTGTTGTAGGCTTATGAATCTATTTTCAATTTCATGAAAAGGGGTAAATGACCTATATTTTATTGACTTCACTTTGAGAAGTTGTATGAATTTATGTATATTTCATCAAGAAGCTTGCATCTTGTTAGAAGGGTATAGAGTGGAGGTGTTGTTTTTACATCAAATGAAAGGTTAACTTGCAGGGGTGGAGAATCACTAAGTAAATCCAAAAGAGTAAAGGAAATATATGTTATTTAATTCACTTTGAGAATTTGTATGAATTTATGTATGTTTCATCAAGAATCTTGCATCGTGTTAGAAGGGTATAGAGTGGAGGTGTTATTTTTACATCACATAAATTGCAAAAAGACAAGGATCTAAACAAGGTGGTTGTTATAAGACCTAAATTAAATTCCATGAAATGATGAGTGATGAAGGTTAATTAATGAAATTAAACCCCCCTTGGAGCCTATAAATAAATAATTTAAATGTATTTCACACTTTACTTTGCATTTAACTTTGAATATTCAAAGCCAAGATCAAGTGTTTACTAGAGCCAAGAGCAAGCAACCACCATAGATAATTCAATCAATTCTTGATTGAAAAAAAGATTTTCAAATCCTTAAAAATTCATGAAGGTCATTACCAAGCTGAGAAGAGAGATTCTAACTCTAGTTTGGTGGAAAAATATTTATTTTTTAGAGTTTCAAGTTGCAGGTCCACCATTGAAGGGTGATCAAGCTTAAAAATCATAATCATCATTCTGAAAACATGTATTCCTTTGGAAACATTGGATGGACATGCATTAAACTTTAGGCTCTTTTAAGGGTAATGTAGCCTAAGAATAAGGCCAAAAGACTTCATAATTTTCCAATGATACCTAAAGAGGAAGAGGTGACTAAAAGAGACTGGGTCCCAATTAGGGAAGAGACCCTAGAAGAACAAGTACAAAGCACAAGAGGAGAACAGGAATAATTTACAAAATAAGAGAAGGAAAGAATAGTGTAGAAAGGAAAGCAAGTGCATACATCTATGTTATATAAGTCTCAAGCATCCCTACCCCCATCCTTATTTATTAAAGAAATGCAATATCTATAGTTAGTGTTGCACATTGAAAAATGGGTTTCTAAGGTCTCATCTTGCACTAGTTTTAAGTACAATCATCACCAACTTTGGAATGAGGTTGAGCTTTAGAATGATCATCAATTGGAGACTACCAACACTAGGAACCAACTCATATATGACCTTAGGGTTATTCCAACTCTTAAATTTGCCATATTTTGGTAAGCCCATAGAGGTGGTATAATTGCTCTTTTCATGCATCCATCAGGACTACATCTACTTCATTGGGCATAGCATGAATATTACCATAAAAGGAATCAATAATATCATGGGGCTATAGTTCTTGAGACTAAGTGTAATTGATGACTTGGTTGACACTAAGGAGATATCGAAGACCATTGTGGTGTTGATGTATCAAAATCAGGGGCATGTTATGCACATCAAGAACCTATAAGATCTTTCCCTCCAAGTTGTAGCATAGATCATCTTGACCAGGATCAGAGGGACTGATTGAGGGAAAGAGGTGGACATGGTGCACCTCTACCATTCTCATCAAGTCTTGTAAGGGCTAAAGTATAACTAGGCCATGTACTTTTCCTAGAAGATTGATGAGGATATGGATAGGGCTCATCGAGCACCCAAGTATAGGTTTTCATGGGTGGCAATTTTTCTTTTTAGTTTTTTATGAAATTGGGCTACTAGATTATAGTTATGGAGTGTTGAAGTGGATGTACCCTCCTACACATAGGTCCCCCACTAAGCGCTACAAGGTGTTAACTTGCCCTAGACACATCACCCCATACTACAAGATTAAGATGAAGTATTGGTTTAATGGGATGAAGGTATAATTTTAAGATGTGGTGTGCATCCCCAAAGACTTACCCCCTTTTTTATGGAACAATCTCAATTTATTTTAAAGCAATACTTCTCCCTTGCACGGATCTGAAATGAATCCCTTAGGAGATCTTTTAGCATGGCTTAAGATACCTTATGCCTTCTCCATGTGGTACTTCATAGACTTTGTCAATCAGATATATGATGCTTATCCCATCATTTTTCAAGCTATAAGGATAGACATGGAGATTCACACTCTCTTAAAGCTATATTTGTATCTAGGCAAGAAGTCCTATGTAGAGAGAATGAAAATAGACTTGACTGACATCCAGGTCAAGCAAACTTTAGTTGGAGACAAAATTCACAAGTTTTTTTACATGCTACACCCATGAAAGAACCCATAGGGTGGAGACCCTAAGGAAAAACTACCTCCAGCACCAATTTTGAAGAAAAATAAGTGACTAAATGTGGGTGCAAGTATGATTTGGCAATAGGCCCCCCAAATAAAATAAAAGATTATAGAGATATAGCCCTCTAGACCTACATCTTCCCATCCCTTCATTCCACCTCCACCTCACCCTTCACCTTCCCCATATTCTTCCCCATTTCCTCCTCACACTTCTCCATCTCCTCTACACTATTTGATTCCCTAACCTTCATCGCCTTGGCCTACTCTACCTCTTTCTCCACCACCTTATCCATCTCCACCTTCTTTGCCTCCACCATCTCCCCCAAGCACTACTACAAGAGACCCACTAGCATCCCCTAAGACAAGCATATCAACTAGACATTCCTAAGGTGTATATTTATAGATCAAGTTTAGAACCTGAGAGAACTCCCTCCCCAATGTAGGAAGAACACGCCACCTCTGATGACTCCCTGCTTGATGTTGGATCACCATAAAATAAGGGGGATGCATAAGAATAAAGCAAAATGGTTGTAGATGGCCATAAGGACACTAAGCTTAAATGAGATCCTAATAAGGGGAATGGATCAGTTGAGAGTTCCAAGGAACATGATAAAGGTGCCATCGGCAATATGCATAAACATTATCATTTTAGCATGTAGGAAAATATGCTTTATCTTTGGACACACTTTATCCCCAAGGAATAAACTCTCAAAATAACAAATCAAGTGTCCTTCCTCCTTGACATGTACAATGAGGAGCACAAGTTCAAGCTCCTGTAAGATAGCCTTCCTTTGGGCCTAGATGCTCTAGTGCTACCAAAACTAATGTGGGTAGATCCCTAAAATATCTCCCCTCTACTCACAACCACTACATTTTTAAAGTTGGGCATAGAAATAATGTGCTAAAATATTTTTTTATATTCTAATGCTTGCATAGCTAAACAAAAACATGCTAGAGTTGTAGGCATGTATAATAAAGTGCTTGCAAAGAAACAAGCACTCATCGAGGAAGTGACCTTAATGAAATAAAAGATCCAAGAGGCCAAAGAGGTAAAAGTAAGGGTATTAACCCTTTGTAAAACAATTTTGAAGGAATATTCAGTGCTAATAGATGGCATACCTCTTTATGGGGATGCCATACAAAAATTAGAAACCTTAGTGGAACTACTGCTCAAGAAACTCAAGGAGTGACCCGCGCTGAGAGATGGGAGATTAAAATTAATTGAACAATTAACCATGGCCATTATGCCTAAATGCTTACTTTAGAGAGAGTTGGGTAAGTTATCCCTATTTTAAACATCATTTTTACATAGCTCATGCACCCTAATAAATTTTTAGAGGCTTAGCTCCAAGCTAAAGAGGACCTAAGGCATCACTTGATTGATGTTGCACTCTTAACAAAGGACCACATCGAGTATGCCAAAGCATTTCAAGATGTAGATATAATGGAGGATGTTATTACTAAACATCATCAATAGTTAAATGTAAGTTTTACATCCCTTTAAGGATAGGTTGACAAGGAGTTCTCTACACTTGAAGACATATAAAAGGATGTTATTACGGCCTTAGATGAATAGGTAATGAACAATGAGACTCTAACCCACCTCAAAGAGATAAAAGCATCAAATGAGGCCATAGAAGGAATAAATATGAAGGTTCTTGAGGCATTATCCCATTGAAACAATCTAAAGAAAGAACTTGAGTAGAAGGGTCCAAAATTGTTGGAGGATGTTAATGTGGCTTAGTCTAGGACAGACTAAGAGCATAGTGTGGGGTGATGTTGGCCCCTAAATTTTGTCTAAGTGTTTTCCCATTTTAGCATAGGACTAGCATGGTATGGAAGGACCATGGCACAAGAGGACCATGGTGTGTATTTGATAAGCAAAGAAGCACCATGACATGGAACCTACTAGGTGTAAAAGGATAAAGGCATGAAAGGACCAACATGAGTAGACCAGTTAGAGGAGAACAAGTCATGAGGAACCCAAGAACATAAGACTCAAAATGGAAGTGAAAGACTAGGGGAGCATGTGGGAAGTGAGATGTAGTTAGAAGAATGGTTCAAATGGGGCACTCTAACCTTTTTGATAGGAGGTCATGCACCAGCCTACAAGGAAAGGAACACATGGCTATCAAGATATAGCATAGAGTGAGAATCTAGGGGGTGTAAAGGCTCAGATCTTGTGGAAGAACTATTTGTTAAGTGCCACGACTCTCAGTCTGTTAAGAGTTCATTAGCCATATATGCATGTAATTAATGATTATAAACACTTAGTCAAGGCAAAACAATTATAAATACCCATCTTGTAAAGAATTTTAGGAGGATAGATAGATGTAGGAATTCTATAGTGTTATGGTGGAAAATCTTAAGCTTAATATCTAATAGTATGTTGTATCAACTTATGTTACTATCAATGATGGTGTGAACTATTGTTTAAACTCTTTATGGAAAAAACTTGGTATTTCTTTTCTAAGTACTTAATGCTAATTAAGAAGATGACTATAATCTACAATCGAATCTATGATTCGTAGGATTGAAGTGGTAAGTTTATGCTTTTACATAATATTTACTTAATTGATGAATATGAATAAGTTATATATGTTTTTCTACAAAACCTATGGGAACCAGTCTTTTACTATGTGCTTCAGGTGAGTGTGTAAGACCCAAGTCTTGCATGAAAGGGCTAGCACACTAGCACATTGGGTTAGACTCCAGCATTAGAGCTAGACTTAACCAAAAGAACCCAACACTGTCCACTAGGATTGAGCAATGTCAAACAAGAGGTGAATCAAGTGGAAATAAAATAAACATGGTATACCTTCCTTAGAGACTCCTTTGCTTTCTAGTATGAAAAGGCTTGTGCTTAGCTTATATACAAGTGATATTTGGCAATTTAGACTCCATGTATGGGTAGCATTTCCCCTTGCCTACACTTGATGCCTTAAGAATTGGCCTGAGAAGAAATGTGAAGCTCTAGTATGATTTTGGCATGGTAATTTTAGTTCAAGTGTGCTTTCTAAAATGGAAGGTGAACCCTTATATTTATAGCCTTTTGGGATAATTTTCAACCATCCATCTCATCTCCAAATGAAGAGTGGATAATGAACCCTCATATTAATGATTATATACATGGACTAGGTTAGAAGCTCTACTTAATCCTTATTGTGCCCTAACACACACACTCCTTTTTAAAAAATTTAAATAGGGACCCATTATTGTAAAACATTTATTTGAAGAGCTATGAGCCTAAAAATCTATAAATTTGCTATCATGCATTTGTCATCTAGGGTTATTTCCATAGAATCTAACATTTCACAAATTCAAATTGTGAAAATCTAAGCTCAAAATAGTATCTTAAATCATTCCAAACCTTGGTTTTTTATGAATTTTATTTCAATGTTGACATTATGATTTATGAGCTAATGGTACTAATCTTTCTACATCCTAGTTTGTATATTTTTTATCATAGCATTAAAGGTCGAGGATCATTAATCTTCTCCAATCAGGTCCATATTGTTAGTTTCATGCAGTTGTGACACACATTGCTCTCACATCACTTAGAGCTTTAGACATTTATAAGATTTCTAAGTCTTTAGAAGATTTCAAATTATTAAAATTTCAAGTCTTTTGGTCTCCTAAGATTCATGAACTCATCATGTGGCATATTTTTGTTAAAAAAAAACATAGAGACTTTATTTGTTTACCTATAAATCTAATGATTTTGCATTTCCATGTTTTAAATGCTCCTGAGCCTTTGGGGTTTCGAGTGATTGACACTTGACACATTCTCATTAAAATAGACCTATGAAAGGATTAAGCAATTTTTAGTTTGCATTCTAATGGTTTCAAGCTTCTATGTTTTATGGGTGCTTGAGATCATTCCACATGTTTCGATCACATTAACCTGCATCCACAGGAAGGTTGATGATAGAAAGGTATACCAATCTAATGGTCTAAGCTCTCATGCTTTGAGATCAAGTTGTGTGGATTGATCATGTTAAATCATCACTACAAGACCTACCCAATACAGTGAAGAGATTATAAGGCTGGGTTAATGATGACCTAATAAGTGGAATTATCTATGGAAGGCATGTCCAAAACATAAAAGGGGAAATATCGATAGCATGATAAAGAATCAGATCAATAAATAATTGATAATTGTCTCAAAAGTGATAACTAGATGTAAAAAAATAATGAACAATTTCCATTTGGTAAGTAAGTCCACCCACCAAAGCTAACTGGCACATTCAAATTAAAATAGACATTAAAGAGAAAGTTTATTCAGCATTGAAGCTACATGAATACATTCAATACTCAATCTTTTAAATGAAATATGAAAAATCTACACTAAGGAAAATTCACTTTGCCATTGTTATTTCAATCAAATGAGTGCATTTTCAAGCTTCCCCAATGCCAAACGAGCCCTAATTTTTATAGATATCAAACATAGAAAAAACCAATAGAGACATCATAAGAATTACAATAACTAGAGGAGAATAATGGCCTCTTTTTTAAAATAATAAAATCCTTCAGTCCTCATCCCATATTCATTTACAAGAGTGATAGAGTATAAAGATATGGCATTTGAGAAGAGTGTCCTAAATTCCAAGATTCCACATTACTCAACACTCTATAAAGAGGTGGAATCTATTCAGTCATACTCTGCCAAGATGAGCTCTCTTGAAAAGCTAAGTAATGCATTGATGATTTACAACCAATCAAAGATCAATCACTCTACCAGGTGGCAACCAAACCTAAGGTAATGCCATGTATTGACCTCTTGAAAGTTTTGTTTATTAATGGGACCATTGCTATGGATATTCTACATGTTAGGAGAGTTAATAATGCCTCTACTTATATTTCAAGTAGGGAATTTGATATATATCTTAGGCTTTCATGTCTTGAGACCACCTATAATCAATTCTCAGCTAATGTTTGGCTTAACCATAACACATTAGATGGATAGATAAAAATATGGCTCATAAAAGGTCAGAGGATGAATCCCAAAGGGGTTGTCTCCTCAAATTGTATTATCAAATCTAGACTAGGAATTATGATAGCCATGGTCCCTTTGAATAGTGTTTTATTATTTTTGGGAAACTAGGGTCTAGTTTCTAAACAATAAAGGGTCTGGAGTAAGGGGAAAATATAGTTTAATATGGAAAAATATTTTTTTTTAATCTAATAATTTACACGAGGAAGAGAAATGAACTTATCTAAAAACAAATTGAAACGAATGATTTAAGGGTTGGAAATTGAGGTGTAGGACTGGGACACTATCATGAATCTAGATATGGACTTCATTTTATGATTGGATATGAGCATTTAAAGTATAAAGGAGTGTCACCAGTTTTTTAGTCCACCTCTACCATTGTTATCTAAGAGATCTGAGCTTTTTGGGTTTTATCCATTGCCTCAGTGTGAGCTGGTGTACAAAATTTTGAAGGATGGAAGTCAATAGATCTCATTGTAGGTCCATTTTAATCTCCAAACCCTATAACTATCTACACACATGTAAATAACATATGCATCAAAAGCATAAAATGGAAAAACTAGGTTAGGAGAAGAATGATTGCATGATCTATAACCCTTGTTATCTTGATCATTGCCTACATTAACCCTCAAGCTAGGGTCTTTGATCAATTGTAATTTTCCCTTAGGGAACATGCATAATCAATATGCTCAGTAGATATAATGATGAATTTCACTTAGTCCCTTCCTTGATCAAGCATATAAGTCTATGTGTGATGCAAAATGTTGATCTATACCATTGACTAATTTTTTTATTATGTAATGTGCCAAAGTAGTAAGTGATAGATATAAAATACCTTGTGAAGTATTTTATATAGGAGACTCTTTATTTTTAATTTGGGAGCTTTATTTGCATTATCTAACATCAAAAATCTAAATAAAACTTAAAGGATGGTATAAGAAGTGTTTAAGACCTGTTAAGCAATAAAAAATGACCTTTAGACAATAGCACTGGAAATGACAGGAGTGTCGAGTGTTGTAGTCCTATAAAGTTCTATTGTCTGAGACTAAAAAAAAGTAGGCTAGGACTGACATAGACCAAGTCTAGGGGGTTTTGGAGGTAGAGGTCAGTTGATTGAGATAATAGAGAGGTGGCAAAGCAATAAATAAGACCAAGATAAGTAAAACAAAGACATGGCTAATGTGAACAAGGCTCATACTCTCTAGTCAAAGTCTCCTGTGAAAGGACTATGAAAAGACATGATATGTGTGGTTTCTTGACCAATTTATGGTGTATACATTTGGCCCCCTTTTATTCTAGTGATACAATTAAATGAATTAATAGAGTAAAAGAAATAAAATAAAATGTGTACATGAACCTACCTAGATGGAGATAAGTGTGTTGAAAAAGGGTCTAACTCACTTCTTGGCTAGGGAAGTGGATGGAGAGCTAAATAATACCTAGAGAAAGAAGGAATCCCTGAAATGGATGCCCCTTGTGCTAAATTAAAATATGGAATCCGTGTAATCATAGATAATGAGGGCAATGCTTTCCACCTATGTTGAATCTAGATGGAAATGAGAAATGCTCGGAGGCCCAAAACCAATGTCTATCCTCTATTCCACATAAACTCATGTAATCTACAATGTGTGCATAGAATCTATATACTATGAAGAGTAAAGTCTACTCCCACTCTAAATAATCTAAACTAGAAATGAGAAGTGCTCAAAGGCCCAAAACCAATGTCTTTCCTCTAACTTGCATAAACTCATGTTGTCTGGGTTTGGGTAATGCTATGGACCAACCACTGCAAATGATCATACGGTCTAACCTGGTGATAACCTAGATACAACTAGGTATAATATAAAACTCTAGTAAATGTTCAATAAGAGAATGGCATGTCTTACCATTTTAATGTGTATAATCCTATATGATGAAGAACATGAACATCTGTGGTATACCCCCAAATCTGGTATTTGAGTGATGTGTATGTATAGTCTGGTAATCTATATAACCACATGTGATATGAGCTATCATTCCATGTCCCATGTGAAAAATTGGAGATCAAAAAAATTTGCTCTATACTATGCTTATAATTTGATATCTAGTTTTATAATTATGTCATGCTATATTAAGCTTCATGTATGAGACATGTAGTAATGTGCATGCCCCTAAATCTAGTATCTAGTCCAAATATGTATCAAAGTCACTATGAATGCATATAATTTGAACCACTATATTTGACTAATCTATGTATCTGTAAACTAAAGGTATGTCCCTTTGAATGTCTTGAGTAATGTTGAATGGCCCATATAATCTAAATCACTGTATATCTTGACCAATTTGTGCTAAATCTAAAAATCTGACTATTAGATGTTTAAGAATCATGTTGTATCTATAAACTAAAGGTGTATACCTCTAAATTTCCTAAGTAATGATGAGTGACACATGTAGTTTGCATCACTATATATCTTGATCAGTCTGAGCTGAATCTATTAATTTGAATATTAGAGGTGTATGAACCGTGGTGTATCCACCTATGAGAGTGGATAGGTATGTTGGGTAAGTGTAGGAATAGGGGTAGTAGGAATGATTCCCCCCTTTTGGGGGGAGGGACAAAATTTATGAAAGAGGATGTTGATCCAAAAGTGATGACTAGTGGCATAATAATAAAAACAAGGTTGGTATAGTTTGAATGGATTGAGAGGTTGGTTAATTGTTTAGATTGAGTTATTGAAAGTGGAACAAGTTTTAATTAGTAGTGACCAAGTTATGTATCTAGATATAAAAGAGATATAGAGATGTGTATGCCATAGTAGGTAAATGATGTAGTAAGAGAGTGAGGATTGTTTGATGTTGAAGGTATTGTTGTCATGATTTTGTGGAATAAAATGGTTTGTAAAATGGAGCTATGGGGTTCTAGTTATGGGAAAAATGGTATTTTGTTTTGAATAAGAAAGTTGTTTGGTATAGGAAAATTGGATTGATTCTTGATTCATTTTCACATTAACTAGTTTGAGATTAGGAGCTCTAGAGTGGGAGATATTTTGAGGAGATGAGCACCTTCCAAGACCTAATTTGAGCAATTGGCATCCCAAGTGGAGGCTAGTGGGGAGGTTACCCTAGTAAGTAGATGAAACATGTGATTTAGGCCTATTTGAAAGCCTATTTTTGATGTTTTTGATCTATTTTAATTATTTTTAGGAAATTCTCATTAGTTTTAGTGCTCATATATAGTGTTCAACACCGTTGTCTAGGTTTCAGTGTTGTCTAGTGTTAGTGTCCTTTTTGTATTACTATTGTCCACTAGGGCTAGATTTCTAAGTTTATAATTTGTTGCCTATTTTTGTGTAGCTTGGATATTTTTATTGGCATGGTTGACTGACATATATGTTTTTTTTAATGTTTTGTAGGGTGAGGTACAGATGAAAGAGTTATGTAGAGGCCAAGTGATGGAGACACTGAAACTATTACTTTTATCAACTAATGAGAGAGATGTGATAGATAGGGTAGGTTTAGGTCATGTGTGCTTAGTAGGCACTATGCAATGGGATAGGTATCTAGTTACTACCTTATGTGAGAGGTGGAATGTAGACACATGTACTTTCTACCTTCCTACTAGAGAGATTATGATTACTCTATATGATGTGTACCATATTTTACATTTGTTAGTTAGTGGATAACATGTGACTTTGTAGGATGATATGGGTGATGATGTTATTGATCATGCATCATTGCATTTTTATAGTGTACCCTTAGGTATACATCAAATAGGTAGTGATAGTGATGTATTATTGTTAGTTATTATGTAGTCAAGTGTTTCATTCTTGTGGAAGTGGCTGGCCATGTTGTTGGCCTCATTTTTTACTATAGATGGGATTGGGGTGTTGATTACATATAGGATGCATAGGATTGTACAAAACATAGAGGTATATGGTATTGTGTTCTCAAATTAGGACTATGCTTGCCCACTTATACAAGGATCTTTATAGGTTTACTCAGGAGGCATTTAGTGGTAGTGTGAGTGTGGTAACTTTATTTCATTATTGGGCTTATGAGCACATAGCAGTTGCATGATTGATAGGATTACCAATGGAGAGGTAGGCACCTCCACATGCATTTAGAGATTTGTGGATGAGTATGTTGTCTATCCATTCTTTTGGGATAGATCACTATAGATGAGCTTTAGACAAATTGGTGGCCTAAGGTATCATATGGAGCCCCTATAGAGGATTCCCTAGGTGGCTCAAGGATGGAGTATAGTTGTGGTATATAAGGGCCAATTACTGGTTACATGACCATTGGGTTAGAGTGTATGAGTGCCTTCAGTATGAGCACATGAATAGACAATTTGGGGTACCATAAGATGTACCCCTAGTAGCATGGATGGGGGTGAGGAATGCATGAGCACCAATAAGGGTAAGAGCTCATGGGAAGCCTACTGAGGCTAAGTTAGAACCATTACCTTTGGATGTACAAGACGTGGCTATAGATATTCTTGATGTAGATGATGTTTGATACATAGAGGCATATACCACATGGTGGATAAGGCATTAGTGGCCTCTATTGTATCCTATTGATGGAGGGGATGCCCTTGAGTATGAGGATCCTGCTTTGATTTGGAAGATGGGAGGTAAGCTTTGATTATATTTGAATTATGTACAAGTATGTTCTTATTTTATCTTGTTTAGAAAATGAATATCTAACATAGTATTTTTACTTGTGTGCACATATAGAGTGGGAGGTGCTCAGGATGAAGCACCTGCTAGGGGAGGAGGTGAAAATGATGGGTTCTAGGAAACCATCATTGAGTTGACACTCTGAGAGATCATGTGGCATGTTATTGATGATGTAGTGTAGGAGGGTTTTATATAGAAAGTGATAGTTAAAACCAAAATTTAAGCACATTTATTTGATAGGGTTTTTATAGCTATGATTGCATATGTTAGGGTAGTGAGAGAGAGAGAGAGAGATGAGCTAGATGGGCATAGTATGCTTCCACTTGATTATAGATCGGTGACTACATGGATTATTTATGAGTAAACATTTCTTTATAGGTGGTATGCACAATTGTTTGAGGAGCATGGGTGGTTAGTAGAGTGAGAGAGTTGGTGTAAGAGGAATTCAAGAGCTTGAGGAGGTGTGGGGACATCAAGTACTAGGTTGGACTATGGGACTAGTACTAGAGGAGAGAGTGAGACTGAGAGTAAGGGTTTGACACCCATTCATGATTAACGGTATCTTGATATGATGTATATGTTTTGAAAACTTCATTATATATATGGATATTGGGTTGATTTTGATTCAGGAATATTGTGTTATGGATTATGGAATAAATTGGTATTGTAATTTATTGATTTAAAAATAGTTGATTCGGTATTGACATTGAAGGTTGTATATGTTTGGTAAAATAGTACTTAGGATATGTGATTTTATTTTTCTTGATGTGTTGATAAGTGTGATGTTAGTTTTGATTTGTAATCATATATGTGAGCAAAAAAATTATTGGTTTGTAACTTGGAAACTGATTTGATAAAGTGAGTTGGTTTAAGATTGGTAAAATAGGATACTGATAAGGTTCAAATTTTGATAGGTTGGTTTTTTATATGGATGGTTATTGGTAATTAGGAATGCTAGTTTTTATTATATGGGGATGTAAGATAGCATGTTCTGTATATTACTTCCCCGAGAGTGGCTCAAGAATGCATAGGCTAGTTAGAACTTTGGCTCCATCATTGCCCTACTAAGTGAAGCTAGTAACTAATGCTGGTATGAATATGTGTCATATCACTCTTTGTTGTATCACTATCTAAACCTTGATGGCTAACTAAATAAGTACCCATGCTACTCATGCTATGTAGGAATATGCTCTATATATGATATTGTCTATTATGTACTAACTGTAGCTATACATGGAGATTCTATAAAATGTAACTTTATTAGACATGTCATGGAAACTATGTGCTATGAAGAAGGCTCATTTATCAGTAATTGTATACATCATTGCCTCTACTGTGATGTGTATTACTGAGCAATAGATTGAGATGGAGCTAAAACCCATGATGGGGGCTTATTTTCATCTCAATCATAGTAGGTTGCTACATGAAATAGGTCCTTGAAAATATATCCATAGTGAATATTTCTTGTGAGCAATACTCTATGATATGGGTTCATTTAATCTTAATCATATCAGATTGCTACATGAGATAGGACCCAAAAAATCTAGCCATAGCAAATATTTCTCATGAGTAATACTCTATTGAGATGCTTGTGACTCTATTAGATATGTATATATATAACTACACTATGTACTCCTTAGACTATACTATATGTAGGTTGTTCTTATTGTACTGGTTTCCAAACCTTCTGAATAGGTGGAATACGAGATCTCCTATGAGGCTTTATCCTAGAACCCATATTACACTCATAATGAGTGACCAATGATTCCTGTAAAGGAATATCTTGGGATGACACAGTCATGGATGAATGAGGTGTATGGTTCCATGATGGAGGAGATCTTAGTTACCCTTGTGTGAATAGTATGATGCCATTATCAACACATCTAGTAATGCAATTCCTAATTCCATAACAATTAGTATCTTTGTGTCCACATATATGATGAGAGTTACAAAAGGGTTGATATGGCTATCTATGTAAGATATGTGGATCTCCTCGATGAGTAGAAGGTAATTTGATAACCTCCTATCTAGTAGTGCCGATAATATGATAGATGGGCTATCTTGCTCTGAATCAAACTATAATGGTGCCTTGATGTTTTCTATAGTGCATATTGTAGGTTGTGTTCCAGAGACTAGTTCTTTTTTCTTAACTAGTTACTTTTTTGGTTTTGGTCTCTTATTTTGTTTAAGACATGGTGGATGCTGGATGCTAGATGCTAGGAGCTGTAGATACTGATGTGAAATCTAGATTAATCCAATAAAATGAATCTACCTCAATCAATCCCAATTTCTTTTCCAAAGATAGAACTATATAGTGTAAGTTCCTAAAAGAGGACTTTGTCTGATATAATAGATGCTTGAGGGGAGGTTGGCAAAGCCCCTTAATAAAAATATGTTGAATCTCTAAATCTTCTAGTTTATATATCAATCGTAACATGTGATTTTTGAACTGTAAGATATAATCACTAACTAGCTCTGAAGTATTTTGATGTAAAGTTGCAAGTTTCCCATATGTAACATGAGGGCCTATATTTGCTATGTAATGTTTGATAAATGCCTCCTCTAAGTCATCATATGTGTCCAAGGAGCCAATAGGGAGTAGATAAAAGAACCAATTCTATGCTTCCCCCAATAATGTCTATTGGAATAATTTTAGTAGAATCAAAGGACTCACATGAGTGGAAAAGCCTTTTGAAAGGCTTGAAGGTGTATGAATGGATCTCTAGTTCCATAAAAGTGAGGCAATGATGGTATCTATAAGTGTTTAGGTAATAAATCTTTTATAAATGTCTTCAGAAGAAGGTTACCATGTAAATCATTGGCATCCATCCAAGACTTATAAGCCTTATTTTCCAAGGTAAGGAGATGTACTTGGTGTTGTAATTCACCAACTGCATGTATCAAAGATATAATCTCTTGGGATGGTAAATTATTATCTTGAAGTGGTTCATTTAATCATTGAATTTGATTATTAACTTCAGCCATGGGAATGATACATTTATCAATTGGATCATAAATAGGGGGTGTGCTCACTTGAACCTTGGGAGTAATGGTAACTTGGACCTTACTAGAGGGATGTGGACTACCATTCTCTTTAGGTGCAGAGTGAGAACTAGGTTCTACTATAGTGAGGAGTGGATTGGGAGATTCATTGGTATCTTTATGTTTTATTTTATCACACTTCAATTAAGTAGAAGATGTGTTAATAGCATGAACATGTGCATTATTTGAAATTGAATCATGCATAGAAGTAGAAACAACATTTGGAAGTGCATTATGTTTGAGAGGAGTGAGAGAAGACTTATAAACATGAGATGCATATTCTTCTTCACTATGTCCATAATAATCATCATTGTTCCATGCATTATCATAATTGGAATATTGTTCATAATCACTCTCATTTTCATATTCATTGGCATGTTCACTATCATACTCATTATCAATTCCATCATTGCTAGGTAGAGGTGTAAGGGAAGAATTTAATTCCTTTCGAGTGTGCAATAGATTATCATTTGAAATTGGAATATCATGTGCATCTATGTTATCCATGGGTGGAATACATTCATTATTTTCACGAGAAGTAAGAGAAAGAGAGTTATCATTTAGACCTTATTTTGACAAAGTAGAGTTAATAACATGAGATATATCAATTGAACTATGCATTGGTAATTTTATTCTATTTCATTTATATTGTTGTAATTTGAACATTAAAGTAGCGAGAGAGAGAGAGAGAGAGAGAGAGAGAGAGAGAGAGAGAGAGAGAGAGAGAGATTAGGTTCACATGGAAGCAAATTATCACCAACTAGAGGTTCAATTGTAAGTGCATGACCAATTTGTTCATTTGGTGAATTGTGTAGAGGAGAATGAGGTGAGAATTATCTTTCCCATTTATCAAATTTATTTTATTTAGAAGGAATAAAAGAGATAGGTTTGAGAGAAGAAGATGCATCTATTTGTGCTTCACTATCAATTTCACGTATATCATCATATTCCTCATTACAACAATAGTAATTATCTTCATTGTAAATAAAATCATTTTCCACATTTTTAGCTAATGTGCAATTTTGCAAATTTATCCATTCATTTTCATAATTATGAGAAAATTTTAGAAATTGATCTATGGGATGAGAGGGAAGAAGTTCCGTAGTGGCCATTTTATTTCTTTCACCAAGGAGAATATTGAAAAGTACTATGAATCAAATATATGAAACAATAGCTATTAACATAGAGATTTTAAAATTACATTTGACAAAGTAAAAAATTTGTAAAAATTTCAAACTTTTTTACTAAAAATTGTAAGGGAGGAAAACATGGGGTTTGAGGACCTAGTTTGGAAATCTAGGGTTTTGGAATTTTTGAAAATTATGCCAATAATTTAAATTCTAAAAATAAATTTGAATAAAATAAATGAAAAAAATTAATAGAAAATTCAGAGATTTAAAATTAAATTATTGCATAACAAAACTACTAATATTGAAATTTTAAAATTATTTTTAACAAAGTAAATAATTTGCAAAAATTCCAAAATATTTTTCTAAAATTTGCAAGGAAGGAAGGCTTGGGGTTTGAGGACCTACTTTAGAAATCTAGGGTTTTGAGCTAGGGTTTTAAATTTTTTGAAAATTATGCAATAATTTAAATTCTAAAAATAATTTTGAATAGGATAAATACACAAAAAAATTATACAACAATTAGAAATTTGAAAGTTAATTTTTTGCACAAAATACGACGTAAAAACCCTAAGTGTACCTAAGGTTTTAGATTTATTCAAAGTAAGGTTCATCAAATGTTTTATTATTTTTGGGAAACTATGGTCTAGTTCCTAAATAATAAAGGGTCTGGAGTAAGGAGAAAAATCTAGTTTAATATGGAAAAATACAAATTTTTATCTAATAATTTACATGAGGAAGACAAATGAACATATCTTAAAATGGACTGAAATGAATAATCAGGAGCTAGAAATTGAGGTGAAAACTGGGACACTATCATGAATCTAGATCTAGCCTTCATTTTATGATTGGATAGGAGTGGCACCAGCACTGTAGTTCACCTCTGCCACTATTGTCCAAGAGATCTGAGCTTTCTAGGTTTTGTCCACTGCCTTGGTGTGAGCTTGTGTATAAAATTTTAGAGGCTAAAAGTCAATAGAGCTCATTGTAGGTTTGTTTCAATCTCCAAACCCTATATCTATCTACATACATGTAAATAAAAAATGTATCAAAATTAAAAGGGGGAAATTTTGGGTTAGGGGAAGAATGATCACATCATCTAAAACCCCTATTATCTTTATTTTTGTCTACATTAACCCTCAATCTAGGGTCTCTGATCAAATGTACTTCTCTATTATAGAACCTGCATAATCAATGTGCTTGGTAGATGCAAGAATGACTTTCACCTAGTCCCTTCCTTGATCAATCATACAAGTCTATGTGTGATGCATAATGTTAAGCTATATTATTGACTAATTGTTTTTATTATGTAATGTACCAAAGTAGTAAGTGCTAGATATTAAAAGCCTTGTGAAGTCTTTTATATAGGAGACTCTTTATTTTGAATTTGGGTGATTTATTCACATTAGTTGGCATCAAAAATATAAATAAAACTTAAGGGAGGGGATAAGAACAGTTTATGACCTGTTAAGAAATAAAAATGACCATTGGATAATAGTGTCAAAAAGGATAGGAGTGTCGAGAGTTGTAGTCCTATAGAATTCTATTGTCTAGGACTCATAAAAATGGGTTGGGACTGACACAGACTAATTATAGGGGTTTTGGGAGGTATAGGTCAGTTGATTTGCATAACAGAGAGGTGATAAAAGCAATAAATAAGACCAAGATAAGTAAATAAATACATGGCTAATGTGAACAAGTCTCACATTCTCTACTCGAAGTCTCCTATAAAAGGAATATGAAAAGATATGATATGTGTGGTTGTTTGACCAATTTAGGGTGTCTACAAATAGACTATATGGTTTTTTAATTATTGATTATGTTTAGGTTGAATGGGTTACATTGTTAGACATACTCCTAATGTGTAACTAATTGGTGACACTTGGGGAGATTATAAGTGCCCAATTAAAATCATAGGTGCTCCACCTTAATCAAAAACCTATAGATGGGAATTTATATATGATGTCCTACCTATTGGCGTGATTACCATAGTTTATAATCCCTATGTTTAGAAGTTGTAGCCTTTAAATGAATATTTGGTAAACATGGTTGGAGAATATTTTTATTTCATGTCCATTCATAGATATAGGAAAGAAATTGGAAGGATATGCAATGAGTTCTATCCTCACATATATCAAGTGATGTAGGGTAACTCGATGCCTAGATTATCAAAAAACATGATAAGGAGCCTGAGAAAAATGGGAGACTATTGGTTATACCCATATGTATCCATCATTTGAGTGGAAGGCACCAGGACCGCTCCTCTACTACCACCACATCATGTTCCAAACACTATAGTGGAAAAGGAAATAGCATATCAAGTCTTTAACAATATTGATGAGGAATTAGGTCAAATACATTTGGCCCATTATTTCAAGACTCCTCTAAGCATTGGGTAGCATCAATATGTGATCAGGTCACATTTTCTTCAAGCTGGTAAAGCTATAACTTATATCTTGCACCTTTTAGGGAATGGAACCCTAGGAGAAAAGTAAGGGGGTATCTCAAATATTCAAGAAAAGAACAGAGTGCATGTCTCATATGATCACCAAGCATATGATTATGATCAAATCATCCTAAATGCCTTAAATGATTCATAGGTATGGAAAAATATGAAATATAAATCAATGTCTATTACACATACCCAAGCCTTACAGTCTAACCCTGAGGCAATAGAAAAAGAGGCACAAAATGCATGGATTCACTAATGGACACCATCTTTGCCACATGATTCTCAACCACAAGATCAACCTCCCTCCTCTTTAGTAGAGCCTTTAGAGGGATAACTAGATGAATCTAGTAGTCAAAAAGAATCCAATCCTCATATTAGAAGGAAAATTTTGAGAGGTCTTCCACATCCTCAAGTCCCTTCCACAACATCTACCCACATTCAAGTTTTGGGCACAACTACTACAAGGGATAGGTCAGCAATTTCTTCAGCTAAACATAGAAAGAGTAGTTTTGTGATGACTCCTTTACCACCCCTTACTACAATTACCCAATTAATTATTCATGAATTATTACAAATGGATTTTCCTTCCATTCCAATTGCTCTAGACTCTCCTCAATATCCTAAGTCTTTTCAATCAATCCCCATACCTTCCACTTCATCACCTTCAGTTACACTTCTTACCATAGTTATTCCTACAACCCCTATACCATCTCATCCACCTTCCATTCCACCCATATACACTTATCAAAGGAAGCACAAGGACTCTCCTACTCCTCCTCAAGATAAAAAATTAGAAGAGAGGCCATCACTAGGTCTCCCTAACATAGAGTAAGTTATTGAAGAGGAGTAAAAAGAGGTTGAGGCTACAATGGAACTTGAAGAAGAATAAGAAGTTAAATAAATGATATCTTTGGTTGATTATCCTTCTAAGGAGGAAGACCATGAAATGGGCATTACAAAACCAAGTGATGAAGAAGGTGAGCTAGAAATATCTAAAGATTTGATTCTAAGCGAGCATGAAGTGGAAGACACCTTAGTCGGCCTCACACAAGAACAAAGTCAAATAAATGATGAGGTAGTATCTTCCCTTATTTCCTTAGTGTATAATAAAAAAATTCTATTGTGAGTTTACCCTCAATTATTTTTAGGGTTATATCATCTAGTTTTATTATTAATATTGTTGATTCTAATATTTTTTATTCTCCTAAACTAATAAAGACTCCTAGGCTAGTCCATTTTGAGAAATTGATCACAGTTTTTATTTTCAATCCCAAGAAACCCCTAGTTTAGAAGAAAAGGTTGACACAAATAGAGCTTCCCATGCCCCATCCACTAGCCATGCCAAAATAAAAAATGATTATCGAAGTAACCCTAGACTTGTTAGATTATTGGTAGAAGTAACACCTATGAAAAAACATCTTCATGGGAGAGGGTTGGTCAAAAACTTCATCAGTTCCCTATCCAAGTAAATGTCTCTCTGCCAACCACTTTGACTACATCCCTTCCAATTACCACTCCACCTTCTACATCTTTAGACCCTATTCAATAAGTTTAAATATGAGAATGTAGTATTCTCCAATAGGTGAGAGAGATTTAGAATGTTAGAGATGAAAAACAAATTTTGGTCTTAACTAAGATCCTCATAGTCTACACTCAATTTGATAAGGAAAGTGGGACTATTCAGAGAGTTAGGAAGAGGAAACTGGTGAACATCAAAACCAAGGGTGAAATGGAATTTGAATAAAGAGAACTTATTGTCTTTAATAAATAATCCTATGATAAATCCCAATGACACTACTAGATATATTGAGGATTTCAAAACTTTTATGGATTCTACTAGGGTAGAAATTAAAGAAATGTACTAGAGTACTGAGGAGGCCTTAAAATATGGAGCAAATTCAAATTACATAGGCCCCTTACGAATTTATTATTGATGTTCATAGTGTAGATACTAAGTTGTACAATATTTTGTACAACATCAGGGTGTCCAAGGCAAGTAGTCAGGCTAATAGAGTAGATATTGTTAACTATGGAATAAGATGAATGATATGGGAAGGAGATTGAATTTACTGGTTTAGTTCTCAAGGAATAATGCTTTTGATCATTTTAATCTTGTGACCATTGTGGATGCTTCTTTGTGTTTAAACTATGTGATTGTCAAGAGGGTGCTTCCCTAAATTGGCATATACAGATGAAGAAGTTTTTAGGACTTTTTATCAGTCATGAGAGTGAGGCACTACAATTTTTGGGAAACATGAGAGTCACAAGGGTGATCACCCAAGCTGAGGATCTTTTCAATAGACTCAATTTTGATAATCTTCTCTATTCTATTGTGGAAAACTTCATGCAATAAGTTGAAGGGATTTTTTAACCAATGAGGAAGTATTATAGTTGGTTATTTTTTCTAAGGATAGGGTAACAAGATCAAAAGATCTAGTAATTGGATTCAAGAGCTCAGAGGTAGAATAAGAAAGATTGATTGTTGATGCTATTAAAATATTGAAGCCTTCATTACTCAATTTTGAAATTATATATAAATGGTTTGATGTAACTTACTTAATAGGTGATGGGATAAAATCTAAACAAATGGTTTTTGGGTCAGTCCCATGCACACAACTAGATGTTAGTACCCTCAATCTTTGCAAAGATCTTAGTCCTTGCCTCAGTTATAAATTTAGTTATTCCATAGAGTTCTCTAGTTAATGGTGCCACATCAACACTTTAATCTAAGAATGATTATGTATTTCATGTTATCACAAACATATGACTTTAGTTTCAAATATATTTATTATACATGCATATTATATTTTTAGGTAGAAATTCTATTTTAGGCATTATTATTGTGCATGCATCTTTGCATGATTTATGAATGAAGGGTTATATATTTAACTTGTAATTATATGAGAATCTTGAAGAGATGAGGTATTCCCCATCCCAAGATTATATATATATGTAACCTCTCGATCTCAAAGGAAGGAGAATTTTGGCTATTTAAATTAATAGGAAATTTGAAATAGTTTTGATTGACTGTCTCTATGTTCAAATCTCAATTCTTCTCTAATTCTATGGATTACTTTATATGTTCCATAATTTTGATATCTTAGTGCTTTGATTGTGTATGAGTTATCTATTTTAAATATAGGCATTCTTTTGTAGTTATAGCTGATTTTAATATCCGTTGCACACTAATCATAACCTCTCTTATAGATATGCAATAGCAATCTAACAATTAGGTAACCTTTGTTTTTTTACATTTGAGTATATTATGTTATGGTTCATTTTACTCTTCACTATATTTGATTTTCATTGTGCTATAACATCTTATAACAAGTATTGGTTTACATTTTTTGTCCTATCTTAGTTCAAGTACTAGTCTTAAAAGGCTTTATCCCTAGTTATCCATATGCTCTCTTTTTTACCTTAATTTTCTCTATTTTTGAAGTTTATTTTAAATTCATACCAACCTTAGTTAGAATCATCATTTTGCTACCCACTCAAAGTAGATATAGGTTCACCCATAGACAGTTCACCTATGGTAAACAATATGTATCACTCACCATTATTCCACCAAAAGGTTGTTATAAAATTAAATACTCTATAACTCATGCCTTAGAGTGAGTCTATTCATCAATCCTAAAATTTTAGATGCTAACTCATTGGAAATTTTAGAGTGTGTATAAAACCCACATAAACAAAAGTTTTAAATTGGTGTTAGAAGGAGGGCCTATACCTTCACCTCTATCCTAAGAAGTAATATCACTTGAGTTATGTTGGATGCGCTCAAAAAACTAACAAGGTTGACCTTAGACAATAACATATTGCATCCACTTTTGGAGATCCATATAAAATTTAAGTCATATAGAGGTATTTCTAAAAGACCTAGGGCTAAATCATCATCCCTAGTAAGGTAGCTTCATCTTCCAATAGTTATGATGGCCCATATCTAGAATCTACCTCTTAATCCTCCACCTATGACCAATCCCCCACCTCAAGCCTTACCTTGGTTGATTGTCTCGATTATCAATGTCACAAGAGCAGTGCATGATTTTCCAAGAAACCTAGAGAAGAATCTTCCTTCCTTCTCTCCCTCTAAAGGAAGGACTATAGAAGAATATATAAAAGCTTTCAAATCCACCTTGGGGATATCGAATGTAACTCACGAAGACATGGGTTATATATTGTTTCCTTTCACTCTACAATAAATAGACTATGATTGGTTTATAAATATTCTATAAGGGTAAATTACAACATGGATGGAATGTCAAGATACCTTCTTGGCATAATTTGGCCAAGTTAATAGTACAAGTGTTATATATAAACACTTTTCTAGTATGAGATGAGAGCCCAAGAAGCCAATCTGAGTATTCAATGCTTGATTTCAAAAGATGTATAGCATAATGGAACCTACCTATCATCCCAATGAACTATTGGCCCTTAAAATGTATAAAAATGGCCTAGATTCCATGACTACAATGTTTTTGTATAGGGTAGTCAGCATTGATACTCTACCCTTAGTTTAAATGGAAGCAATCAATGTGAGAAATAATTGTACCCTCAATTTCAATAATTACCTCCACTTAGTCTTGGACTATCTACCCAACTTTTAGCTTGATTCCCAATGTAACCTAGAATGTTGAGGCACAAAACTAGACCTCATTGAAAAATCAATTGTCATTAACCCATTTTACCCAAAATTAACATCCCATTTTTTAAGCAATTATGCTCCTAACCATCAGAGCTAGAGTCAACCTTTTGTAGTATTTAATATCACTTCCACATAGGACAATGCTCCCAGCTTAATTAAAATAAAGATCAAAGCCATTTATAGGATGGTATTAAAACTGAGTAATGAGTTCCTTAGCATGCAAAAATGTATGGGTAATATAGGTGAACAAAACTCTAATCAGAACAATCAAGTTTATGGGTTTCAAAGGTAAAATGGGCCCTTTAATAGGTCTATAAATAATCAAGAACATCAGGTTCCATCTAACAAGATGTCAAAGATCAACATCATAAATATAGCTCTTTCAAACTAGTGTTGAGTTCATAAAATCATGAAACACATGGAACTAGATTGTATCAAGTTCTGCAATACCTTTTAAATATTATGATAGGAAGTGGAGAGGTAATAAAATTATTCTAGTTAGTAAAAACCATATTTGTTTGATTCTTCAATAAACCTTAGCATGTCTATGGTCTTTGATAGTTCTAACTTCCCCTTTTTAGGGGAAGATGATAATGAGCTTGAGTATAACATCAATGAGTTTCATGCCTTCTAATAGTATCATTAGGTCAAGAACAATTACAACCTAAGAATTAAGTAACCTATGACTTCTTCATCACCTCCCAATAGTAGTGTTACTACTCCTCCTTATTCGAATGCAAAAAACAATCCACCCCCACTAAAGAGAGATAATCTACCTCCACCTAAGGAAAAAGATCAATCATAAAGATTTAAACATCAAGGTATGGGAGGATATAATATTGTTGAAGACATGAAAAATATTAAAGCCAATATCAGTCTTCATGAGTTGGCTCAAATCACTGAGCAAAGGGAATTACTACTCAAGGCCCTAATAAGGACTTCTGACAAATCCAAAACTGCTCATGCAAACATGATAATGTTTAAAGATAAACCTAAGGTACCTTTATTATTATTAATTATTTTAATGTTTAGAAAAAATGTGCACAACTTATTGGTTGATGTTGGGGCATCAGCCAATGTGATGTTTATGGTTATTTATCAAAATTTAGGTTTGACTCTTGATAAGTAAAAATAGTGGTATTGTAATTGGATAAATCTTTAGTCCAATGTGTCAAAGAACTGACAAACATGTGCATACAGATGGCATTATATCCACATGTGTAGTATACTATTGACAGGTTGATAATTGACATTCAAGAGGCATATAGATTGTTACTAAGTTGATACTAGTCAAAAACATTGAATGGGTATATGGCCACAGATTTATTGCACATGTGGTTGACTTAGAAAAGTGTGTCAAATAAAATCAACATAGACAAGGAGCCTAAAATGAATTACTTGATTATTGAAGATAATACCAATAAAAATTAAGTCAACCTTATATTGACATATGTAGGCATATATACTTTCACCACTAAACAATAATTACATGAACAAGAATTTGAAGGTCCTTCTTAATTGTGGACTTTACACTTTGATGTGGATTGTTTGAAATAAGGTTCTGACATGGGCATGGCCCTGATAGACCTAAAAGATAAATATTACCACCAATAATAGGGTTGAGTATGAAGCCCTGATATTAGGCCTATAGTTTTCATTAAAATACAATGCCAAATAAAACTAGTAGTGTTTGATGACTCTAAGTTAGTTGTAAACCAAATCATAAATAAGTACCAGTGAAACCTTGCATACTAAAGAAGTATAAACACCAAGATTTGGAATTTATTGAATCTTTTGAATCATTCAACATCAAATCCATCCTAAGAGAAAAAATTAGATAGTTGATTTGTCAGCATCCTCCGTTGTTAATCTATCACCACTCTAAGAGTCAAAAATGTGGAAATTTTTAGTGGAGATGGTCCCATACCCTTCTATCCTAGATAATGTGGATAACTTATAGGTGTTTTATGATGATCATCAAATCATATATTTACTAAATAATTCATGAGATTTTAAGGCCCAGATAATGGGTGAAGGAAATATCCATCCTATACAAACTGAAGATATGGGGGAAGAGGGTGTTTTACAGCTAAAATTAAACTAAATCCCCTTGAGCATGGTTTCTTTAAAATGATATTTTAGCATCAATCCTTAAGCCTAGAACCATAAATAGATGAAATTAAATGAGTCTGACTTTACCAAATAAAACTTAGGGATTGACCAAGCTCCCCAATTGGTGAATATAAGTCTAAATTATACTTAAAACAAGAAGCACATGATGAAGAGGTTGCTTACAGATTACAAAGATGTCATTACTTGGACATATGATGACTTGGATATATTTGAGCTAAGGTTCATTACTCACACCATCCCTTTAAGGCCAAAACATAAGTCATTCAAGAAAAGACAAAGACCAGTGAACTCAATCCTGGAACCTCTCATAGAGATCTAAGTATGCAAGCTTTTATATGCCAAAATTATTTTCTCAATTAGGCACTCAACCTAGGCAACTAACCTTGTACCTATAAATAAAAAGAATGAAGAAATTAGGGTGTGCATTAATTTTATAAACTTAAAAAAAGCCTCAAAAAAGGATAATTTCCCTCTACCTTCATTGGATGAGGTAATACATATGGTGAATGGGTCAAAGATGATGTTCTTCATGGATGGATTCTTAGGCCACAATCAAGTATTGGTTAAATTAGAAGATAAGATAAATAATGCCTTCACCACCAAATGGGAAACCTTTGTGTATAAAGATGTGATTCAAACTAATCAATGTAGGAGCCACATTACATATAGCATTGTATTTGTCCTTTCAAGGACTGGTGCGGAAGTGCATCATCATCTACATGGATGATCTTACAATATTTTCCAAGAACAAATCCAACCATTTAGGACATCTACAAAGATTCCTAGACAGATGTAAGAGGTATAGATTTTCTCCAAACCCAAAAAAATGCATTTTTATAGTTACTAAAGGAAAATTATTGGGTCATATTATCACCAAATAAGGGATCTCTATAGACCTAGACCACATCTAGACCATCTCTAAGCTAACTCTACCCAACAACAAAAAAGAGCTAAAGTCTTTATTTGGAAAGAAAAATTTTGTGATAAAGTTCATTTCTAGTTTCACATAAATTGTCAAACCATTAAATGCCATACTAGAAGATGATGCCAAGATTGAGTGGACAATAGAGGCCAAGAATTATTTTTAGGACATCAAAATGAAAATCACTCAAGCCCTAGTCCTAAATAACTTAGATTTCAATAAATATTTCTATTTTCATTCATTCATCTTGGAACGTACCATTATTGTGGTGTTGACATAAAGGGTGGAAGATAATGAACATCCCATTACATTCATGAGTACCACCTTGAAGGATGCAGAACTAAAGTATTCCATAATTGATAAGCAGATGTATGTCTTGATCAAGGTTGTCAATAAATTTAAAAACTATATTCTATGAAATAAGACATATTCCATTGTCCTCGACCTAGTTTTTAAACTCACTCTTAGCCAAAATGAGTTGGGATAAAGAAGAGGGAAGCTGATGACCAAACTTTAGGAGTTTGACTTTAAAATTAGATTAGCTAAAATGGTAAGAGTCCAGGGCCTCATCTAGCTGACGACTCAAACTAGACCATGTATCCACATCAAACAAATCAAAGAGGCCTAGGTAATAGGTGGATAATGGTACTCACATATCATCCATTACCTGATTATAGGGGCATGCTCTCTAGAATTGAATAGAGAGTAAAAGTGAGCCCTCATGCTCAAATTGACTCATTTCATGATCAAGAAAATGTCCTTTATATAAATAACTATGAAGGCATCTACCTGAGGTGCATCTTGGAATAGGAATATAAGGACATCCTAGATAACCCACATCATAATATTGATAGTGGGCATCCCTCTAGCAATACTATAGCTCATAAAATTCTAAGGATGGGTTATTATTGGCCCATAATATTTAAGGACATCCATAACCATGTCAAATTCTACCATGAGTGTCAAGTGTTTGTGAAGAGAGAGGTGAATGTTGTTATGCCTTTGTATCCAATAATTTAAGGATGCCCTTTCACCCAATGGGGCCTAGACTTTGTTGAGGTAATAAATCCAAACTCTTTAGTAGGACACAAGTTTGTCCTCACAACTACTGATTATTGTACTAAGTGGATAGAAGATATTGCTACTAAGAATTTTCAATCCATATATGCCATTAATTTCCTAGAGGGAAACATAGTCACCAAATTTGGCACACCCATTTCATTTGTCTATGATAATGGTACAACATTCTAATCTATTGAATTCATAAAATAGATCTACAACAATCAGATCACCCTCAAGTTCTCTTCAAACCATTACCCATAGGTAAATATATAGTTGAGTCAATCAATAAGACCCTGATGGATTCCATAAAAAATATAGCATAGAATAAACTAAGAGAATGGCATCTCTTATTTAAATATGCACTTTGGGAAGACAAAACTAGGCACAAGCAAGCTTTCAAGGCTTCACCTTTTCTACTGGTATAAAGATGACAACCAATCTTCCTTATCACTCTTAATCTACCAATGTACTAATTCATATAATAGTATATGGGTGAAAATGAGAGAATAAATTGTAGACTACTTGAGATAGTTCAATTAGAAGATGTAATAATTAAAGCATTGCATATCTTCATCAAATATTAAGATATTGTCAAATGATAGTTTGACATGAGATCCAAATCAAGGCTTGAAGGATTTTATACCTAGTGCTCCTATGGGATAAATCTCATGAGAAGAAAGTGTGGATTGGACCATATCAAGTATTTTAAATCCTTGGAAAAAATGTATTTCAGTTGAAAATCCTCTAAGGTAAGGACCTCACCTTTTCAATTAATGGACAGTTTTTTAAGCATTACTTCATGGGTAACCCAACTTCAGATGCATTATAGTGAACTATAAATGGATATTTAGAGTAGGATTATATTAAATTTACTACTTTATAGATTATATTTACGCTTTTTGTATTAGATTTACCACTTTCTAGATTAAATTCCATGCTTTCTACACTTGGTTTCTTTTAGGGTAGGTATATTACTTTTAATATCTTAGTTCCCTAATTTCTATTTTAGTTTTATAAATTACATAACTATCTCAAACAATTTCACAAACTAAATCTAAAAGGATATATAGAAATAAAGGGGATGATACCTGAAGGAAGCACAATTGGTTCTCATAGCAATTTATTCTGACAGTACTAGACTTTCTAGAGTTGAGGAATTTATTGTGACTAAAATTTATTTTATTTAAATTGAATAGGATTAATTAATTATTGGCACTTTCTTAGATATACTCATATAAAATCTAAAAAAGCTTCCCATTTCAAAATATGTAATGCACTATCACATGCTAAAACTTGGGTAGGAGATGATAAACATAGGATTAGATACACACTGATAGGGACATATTGATTCAAAGGTGGTTCTCTCTCTCTCTCTCTCTCTCTCTCTCTCTCTCTCTCTCTCTCTCTATATATATATATATATATATATATATATATATATATATATATATAATATAGGTGATTCAAGTAAACTTTGTTGGGGCTATGGATGCCTAGCTGACAGTAGAGCAATACCCAAGATTTATTTTTTCATTGGTTGCGAAGTCAAAACTTAAAATGAAACCTACCATGTTTTATTTAGTTCTTTGACAAAATATTCAAGACTAAGAGAAATTTATTTCACTAGATCACACACTAATCCAAGGAATGGGAAGGTTAGTACATTGCATCAGGAAGTTAGAGTTTGTTTTAGAAGTTGGATTTCCTTATTTTTTCTTTGTTAAAACTAAAGTTTTGTCATAATATATTTCTAAAATTTTGAGTTCTCAAAATACTTAGGATTATTTTCCCTTGTGATTTTTCATTTTTTGTGACCTAACACACACACCCCATTTTAAAATTTTAAAACAAGGGCCCATTATTCTAAAACCTTTATTTGGAAAGCTATGAGACTAAAAATTTATGGCTTGGTTATGAGACTAAAAATTTATAGCTTGGTTATCACGCATTTGTCATCTAGGGTTATTTCCTTAAAATCCATCATTGCACAAGTTTAAATTGTGAAAATATAATCTTAAACTAGTATCTTATGTCATTTTGAACTTTAGGTTTTCATTAATTTTATTTCAATGTCAACATTCTGATTTATGAGCTAACAATACTAGTCTTTCTATGTTTTAGTTGGTATATTTGGATTGTAAGATTAAAAACTGAGGATCATTAATCTTATCCAATTGGGCCCATACCTTTACATTCCATGCGATTGTGACATGTGTCACTCTTTCATAATTTAGATATTTAGATGTTTAAAAGATTTCTAAGTCATCAGAAGATTCTATATTATTAAAATTTTAAGTCTTTCAGACTCTCAAGCTCCATGAACTTACCACATGGCATATTATCTTTCAAATGGAAACACAGAGACTTCATCTATTTATTGATAAAGCTAATGTTTTTACATTCCCATGTGTTAATGCTTCTGAGCCTCTGGGGTTTCAAACAATCAACACTTGGCACACTCTTATTAAATCAAACCTACAAAAGGGTTAAGTGATTATTTGGTCTACATTCTAATGGTTTCAAATTTTCATGTTTTATGGGTACCCAACATTGGTCCACGTGTCTCTATCATAATAACCTATGGCCATGGGATGGTTGATGATCAAAAGGTATGCCAATCTAATGGTCCAAACTCTCATGCTTTGAGATCAGGCCATGTGATTTGATTTTGTTAACTCACCACTATAGGACCTACCCAAAATAGTGAAGAGATTTCAAAGGTTGGGTTAATGAGGACCTGACAAGTGGCATTATTTGAGGAAGGCATGGCCAAAGCATAAAATGCATAAGATCAACATCATGGTAAAGAATAAAATCAATGAATAACTGAAAACAGTCTCAAAAGTGATGACTAGACATAAATAATTAATGAACAATTGAATATAGCAAGTACACCCACCAAAGTTGATTGGCACATTCAAATTGAAATGAGCATTAAAGCAAAAGTTCATTATCTGAATTAAATTCACATGAATACATTCAATACTCAAGTTTGAAAATAATGTATGCAAAATCTATGCTAAGGAAAATTCACTTTGCCATTACCCTTTCAATCAAATGAGTGCATTTTCGACCTTCCCCAATGTCAAATGAGCTCTAATTTTCTTTAGATAGCAAGCTAGAATAAACCATTCAATACATCAAAAGGATTATAGTGACTAAAGGATAACAATGGCCTCTTCTTCAAAATAGGTTAAGCCCTTATTAGAAATGTGATTGTCATTGATGTCAAAAGGGACATTATTAGCATGTCATTGACATTCAAAATTGTATATGGTAATTAGAGGATATGCAAAGGATCCTATCAAAGGTCAAGAATTATTAGAATGATTGTGTACATTATTAGAATTCATTCAATTATTCACATTGATCATTTAGACATTTTAGGTCTATGACAGAAAAGATGAGAAGGCATTTTTATGAAGACATATATTGCACCTATGAAGGCTTCATGAGAAATTGTATATATGGATGTAATCCCCTATGTAAAATGATCATATTCACTAATTTTTAGGTCATCTGACTAAGTGTGAAAAGAGTTATGTAGGTGCAAATTTAGCCTTCCAGGTATTATTAGCATCAAATTGTGCACCCTAGGACACTCTATTTAGCTCCTACAATTTGATGCAACATTGAATCATTTCTTAAGTTGTGGGGAACCTATAAGAGAGATGAATCTCTAGGATTTAAAGGGATATCTCCCTAGATTCTTATTTAAGATCCCTATCACCTAATATAATGCGTGTTCATGGAAAAGGGTTAGAAGTTTTGCATGAAATGGAAACTATACTAAATAGGTGATACACCAAAACATATCCCACAAACTATCACACTCTTACTAAGCAACAAAGCTTTCCAAGACCAATTCTAGGCATTGAATGACTCTAACATAATTACTTTAATATGAAGGTAGAATACATAGGAAAATCAACAATATAATTGATCTAGGGGTAGATTGCACACCTTAGAGAAAATTTCTTGCTTGAAGAAGATTCTAGTATATAAATACACTTCACATGACCTACTAAAATCAGAACTCTTACTTAAACATGAAGGATAAATGGAAGTAAGGATGATACTATCACTTGGATACACTATTCATCACTCACACACTTAGAGAAAAATTTCATAACTAAAAATTAGACTTGTATTCAATGTTCAAAGATAAAATGTAATGTCAAACCAATAGGGCTTCACCATACTAGCTATGGTCTCCTTTTTAATAGCCATAAAGGCTCATATTTATAGAACTTGGAAGAAGAGAGAGAAAAGATAAGTTCAAGAGGCACAAGGACAAGTGTTCAAAGTTGAGGATCAGTTACAATGCATGGAAATGAGGTGGAAAGGGAGTCATGAAATTGATCTACACATAATTCTATTCCAAACAAGCTTCTTCTCCAACTATGGCATAGCATCTCTTCAATCATTCTCTCTTGGAAATTTCCTTTATCATGGGCTTCATTTGAACACTCCAAAATAGATAAGGGACAAGTGTCTCATGTGCACTAAGGAGAGGAAGTTACAAAGAGGCCTCCACCTACGTTAGAAGTTTCCTTAATCATGGATATTCCCTTAAATAAGCACAATCATCATATGTAACCATGATCACTCTCTAATAGGATTTTATTGATAATTGGCACTAGTATCTTCTTATCTTCCCTAACTGATCCATACCAGGGGTCTTATGATACTTCATAAACTTAGCACCATCAGACACATCATAAAAAGTCTCCAAATTTAGGTTACCAGGATTTTCACTATGTCACTTTAGAGACTAGCTAAAGTGAGAGACCTAGGAGGGACACTTTTGAGCATCTTTAGGATCTAAAAATGGCATGGGGATTTTTTTTAAGTCCCAAGATACCCTACTAAGTGATTGGTATCTCATGATCATCTTTAAGACCTAAAAAACATAAGAAATTATCAAAAAACCTACTTTTTGCTTGACTTATATGGATTATATATAATATATCTCCATGTATTTAATCCTCATGAAGTTGTTAACAACTTCTCTTTATCCCTCAGGGTCAAATTCATTCATTTTAATGCACTTTGATCCTCATTTCTTCCATCGGATCACAAAATAGGGTTTCCAAGGGTTTTGAGGTCACTTCAACTCTTAGCCTTTGTTCATAAAGGATACACATTAGAAGTCTCTAAAAATTCCATTGAGGTATCCTTAAGGACCCTCTCTAGCTTCCCTACACACCTCAATGTCCCATGCATAAGCTCATGAAATTTTTAAGCATTTAATGTGGCATTCGAGTCCTCATACATTTTGTGAGGGTTTGAAGTGTACTCAGGTCAAGAATTGATTTTTTTATGATTATATTGTCCACTGAAGGTTCAAAAACCTGTATATACATCTATAAATCATGCCTAAATCATTTTAATATCTCCTCAAGATCTAGGAATGGAAATGACCTTTGTTTAGTAATTAGGCCTAGGCCTTCTCCAAAGGATTTGCTTGCAACTTAAGCTTAATATGACTCCAAAAAGGTTTCCCATACCTTATGATAGATAAAACACTTCTAATATACCTATTAAATCATGAATTATTCAAGTTCAAATATTTTACAAGGTTAAAAATGCATATGACCCTCAACTTGGCTTTTAGGCCTAAGGGTTTCCTTCACACATGACTATAACCTTTGTAGCTCAGGGCACCTTGTTTGCTTTCAAAGATGATATAAAGTTTTTTTTAGATTTTTTTAGGTTTTATACATCTTTTCCAACCATAATTTGATCTTCCCCTTTCTTATGGTCACCTATTCATCACTTTTCCCTTAAAATTATCTCTTCATGCATGGGAAAATTGCCCCTCCTCTGAGACAAAATAGAGAGTGTTTGCCTTGTATTCTCATAAAATACAAATATTTGAGAGAATATCATGGGTTATAAGGATTATTTTTACCTAAATTTAGTTTTTAACTCACTCATTTTACCTTCCAACTCTTAACATTTGCTAGGCAGACTTATGAAGAAGGTAGGTTGTGAGGGTAGGCAGTGTATAGGCTGTGTTTGGAGGTTTTATGGGTTATTTTGATATTTTTTCATGACATGTAGGGATAATTAATTCCTATAATTATTTATTTAAACCATATTATATCCTATTAATATCTTAAACACTTTCTATGCTTTTGGAAACATAGACTAGGTCTATGACCACCTAGAATGAGACTATTGTTTAGGCCTACCTGTAGGTTATTTGAGTTTGGTTTGGGTTTTAAGAACACAATAAAAACCTCTCCTAATGTTTATTATATCATGTGATAGATCATCCACAATTTTTATGAGGATAATCTCAATCCCTTACACTAATGTATCTCTCATTCCCATGACTAGGCTATCTACTTGTTTAAACTGAGACACCCTTAAGACCCTGCCTATAGGTCTAATCTTAGATTTGGTTGATGTTTGGTGATTTCATTAGAGTCCTTTATGATTTAATTAGAGTACTTTATTTACTAAGTAATATCATATAACTCTTTATCATACTTGCAACCTCCTTTTTGTGCTCAAGCAACCATCAAGACACCATTGTTTTGCCCATTGCCCTTTAATTGATAAAAGGGCTTGTTGACCTTGCCTGAAGGTTGATTTGGCTTTTTTCCACCCGTTATTTAGGTATATTTATGTTTTACATGAGATACCTAAGGTCACTTTTAATTTTTATAATCCAAACTCTAAAAATACAATTTCATTTGGTATAAGGAAATCCTATTTCCAACTCATTGTCTTACCAACACTATTGTAGGTGCCAATTCATAGGAATGTAGGTATGTTTGATATCTTTTAGGTCATTTAGTTGATATTAAGCATTTACAATTTATGCCTAGTTCTCTACAAGTATCCATTTTCACCTTAAACACTCAATTTGGTCATTATCTACCCAATTGAGGTAAAAATGCACTAAAGCCTATTGTAAGTGATCCTTCCCAGTCCTGTGTACAGACAGGGGAGTTTGATCATGAACCAAATTTGGGTACACTATACCTTTGGGAAGGTATTTGAGCCTTCAATTATTCTTTGTCCATATTCAAGGCCATCCAAACATGAATCATGACTTTAGAATGAAACTTGGGTTGAAGAGTGATCCCTTTGAGTCAGTTTTCTATAGATGTTATTGACATGATTCAGTGTTCCTGGGCACAACTTTGGAGTCTTAGTACTCATACTTATTTTACCATTTGCCCCTCTAAATTGGCATGAGAATTGTATGTGGATAGATATATAAAATTAACATATGAGGATCTTTCAAAATCATCATAGTTTCATTATATGAAAACCACCAAAACACTTAAGAGCTTTATTTTGTCCATTTAGGGATTGTGAGTCTGATACAGTCTGATCATATTTTGAAGGAAATTTTGGATTTACATAGCATCCTAACATTTATTACATGTATTACATGACCCTTTTGTTATGTTATAACCTCAAAATAAATTCCATCATGTGTTTCACCATTCACACCTGCGTATAAACCCCCTGAAACTCCTGTATAAGGCAATTGTGAGTGTTATTTTATTGACAACGTAGTGAACAAGAAAATGGAGAATTTGCTTTAAAGGGGTGTTGATCTGATCTATCACAGGGTCATTAAATTAAAACATTTGCTAACATGAATCTAAACACACTAACATCTCCATGGATCTCCTTCCATGTTTCAATAACATAGGTTATGCATCTATGACTGTAAACTTAAGAAACAAGCATACTTTAGTAAATATCCCTCAAGGACATTGAGAGAGGGAATTTTGGGTGATGAAAACATCATGAAGAGTGCCTATTATAACTTGAAAACATTCCATAAAAATCATATAGCTCCATATATTTTTAAAAATAAGACACAAATGCAAACCCTCTTGAACGTAAGTGCATAAAAGTTGTTTGAGGTGTAAGTGATTATTCATGAAGGAAGAGCCACCAATATGAGATTTATTCTTATGGATTTTAATTAGACTCAGAGCACTATCCACCCCCAAAAACATTCCTCCCAACTCTACTTGTATGGCCCATACCAAGTGCTTGAATTTGACCTTCCTTTGCTTGCCAAGAGAAAATGGAAGAAAAGAAGTTGCAGATGGACTTTTTGATATTCTCTTTTAAAACAAAATGTGGAAATGGGTGTGGGGAGGTGAAGAGTCACTCCACCCAAGTTTTTAGCTACAAGTGAACTCAAGAAGTCCATGCAAGTGCCTAAAGGGGCCTATTTTTAAGGACAAGCTACCATTTCCTGCATATAACTGACTTTTTAACTACCACCTAACTAATCCTAGCATAATTTTACCCCCTCCACATTGAGATTCACTTTGGTGACAAATATTGAAACTCCACCATCCATACAAGTCATTAATTAGGATAGAAAAATGGCCAAATTATGACTTAAAGATACCTTGAAACATATCAAAGACCCTATTAAGACATTTTCAAAATAATTTAGCACTTTGACTAAATTTTACCATAGTTGACCAAATTTGACTTTGGTTGACTAGGTCAGTACAAGGAGGATGGGCTTCAACAAGGACTAGAAGGAGAACAAGTGAGACATATAAGAGAATAAAAGACCCCATAGGACACATGAAACCTTCTTCAAAAGTTCAAAATAGTATTTGTTGACCTATTTTGACTAGAAGTCAAATTTGGTCAACAGGTATATTGAAATAGTCTCCATATTCAAATTTTCACAAAGGTCTGTAGACACTAGAAAACTATGCACTTGTAGTTTTCAATGACTAAATGCCTCAAGACCCCCCTAAAGACTCCTTAAACCTTCTTAACCCTTAAACAAACCCCTCTTAACCCAACTAAATCACTATTTTCCTAGTCACCCAATATTATTTGAAATTACTATTCACTATGGGACCCACTATCACTATTCATGATGACATGACATGTGACATGGATTATGACATGGTAAGTGACATGTCATGTGACATTTAAAGTGACATGGAAGGTTATTTTGGAGGTGATATGGCAAGTGACATGGCTTAGAAGTGAGGTGGCTTGATGTGGGACATCATATCCCACCTGGGACCCTTCCCAATGTGCTTGATGACCTCATTTAAGAATCATAAGGGCTCCCCCTTTAAATATGGTAAATTTTACCTTAAGGGACCATTATTCAACATGTATTTTACCTTCACACATTAAATTAACATTTAAAATAAGATACCTACCTCTTTAAGACAAAGGGCACCTATTTTTGACTTCTTAACCCAAAAATGGAACACTCACCAACCCAAATGGGAATCTCCACCCACATTATTTTTACTAATTAATCCACCACATATAAAATGTATCTATACCTCTATTATTCCTCTTTTTGAATGGCTCTTCACAACATATACTATAAATACCCCCCCTCTCCTTCACCCAGGGTTAAGTTGAAAAGTTGCAAGTTAGTATTTTTTTTGTTATTAATATTTTGTTGCAAGTTTTGAAGGAGGTCATCCACTTGACTGAGATCATCATAATATTATATAGAGGAGCTCAATTAATGAAACTCTACCAAAATCTTCAATAAATCATCTTCAACAAACATCAAGGTAATTTGTATTATTTTGCAATTTCAATTTCTTCCTCCTTATCCCCCTTTGGCCTCTTCTTTCTTGATCTCCAAACCATAACCCCTTGGCCTTATTATTTTCCTTTCACCCCTTTTCCTCTTTAACCTTAACCTCTTCTTTCTCCTTATTCCATTTGCCCATTCACCTCTTCACCATTTATCCCTTTATCCCCTTTTTAGCTCCTTTCTTTCTTATCCCTTTCACCCATTTACCTCTTCACAACTTATCCCTTTTTCCTTCTTTCTTTCTTACCCTTTTACCCATTCTTCCATTTTCTTATATCCCCTTACCATCTTTACCCTTTACCTTCTATTGATTATCTTGAACCATAACCATAACCTTGCTTACTTAACCACCATTTGCTTCTTTGCTTTTTGGACCATTTACCCCTTTATCTTTCTTAACCACCATTTATCTCTAATAATTTTGACCATTTACACACCTTAACCAAAACTTTATCCCTTTTCACAAGACAAACCAAACCATTTCCAAACCAAAACCATAACCTTGCCTTAACCAATTTTCAGCATTAGTATACTCAAACTAGTTGCTTCATTTTGGTTAATTTAGCAAAGCATTTAACTTCATTGTCTCAAATTTAGTTACTTATTATTTTTAATATCATTAATTTTTTTATTTTTTGAAAATCCTTTAATTTCATCATTTCAACTTATTTTTTTTAAGTAGGTGGATTGACAGCCTCTTAAAAATCTTTCGCTTCTAGGATCTAGCTCACGCAAGATAATCCATCCATCTGCTTGTCTAACAAATAAGTATATTTTAGTGTTTTCTTATTTTTAGGTCATTTTCCCAAGCCAAATAATATCTCTCCATAATCACTTGGATCTAATGCATGCACTTTAATAGGTATTCTTCCATACCTTTCATAACTAGTTTCTTCTTTTCACACTTAGAAAAAAGTAAAAAATAGAGAGAAATATGTTGGCATGCTTAGTGGGACCCCTTATGGGTTCATAGTTTTTTAGGCATATAGTTTAATTTAGTGAAATTTCAATGCTCTTGCATTTTTTTAATTTCTAAATTCCAAAAAATAAAAAATTCTTTCCTTTCTTCTTTTTAAAAATCTAAAAAAAAAAAAAAAAACATCCTAGGGATAGGTTGTATTTTACATCTTGCATTTAGGTGTATTTTAGTTATTCCTTGTTTGCATGAAAAGACACAAAACTCTTGTTTTGGATTAAAATTGAGTGCATTCATTGTATTTCCTACTTAATGGTTATCTCACCTAGATTAGTTATACGCATTATGAATTAATCGTAGCACACATGTGTTACACTACCAAACCATAAGCACAAATTAAACACCAAAACTTATTTGAGACAAGGCCCATTAGGATTTCATCACTCTTTGGATAACCTTACCCTACCTGGCAATCCCACTTGGATTTCATCACCAAGGGGAGGACCCACTATGTTCTCTAGTGAAGTATAAACTCTAGACAAATGGAATATATTAGCTAAGCACCTGCACTGGCCACGAGATCATGAAGTAAAGGATCAAGCCCCCAGTACCAAGCCACATACCTAGTCTAGTGTAGATTATTTGAGCACCAAAATTCAACCCAAAACCATCCTTAGATGGTTTTTCTAGTACCTGACTTACAAGCCAATTTTCCCTTTCACACTCTTTAAGGCATAAGCCAGAAGTAATTTAAAATAAATCCTAGGATTAATTACACTTTTAGTATGTGCTTTGTTTGCTTTAGGTTTTTTTTACCCATTGTGTGAGGTGAGAGGTTCATTATCCATTTCTAAATTTCTCATATGGTCTTAACTAGAAAACAAGTGAAAAACCAAAACAACCCACCACCATCTTCTTCTTCATCTTCATCCATGGATTATACCTCAGACATTGATAGATTGCCCCATGCTTCATCACACTATTATCCCCCAACTATGGTGCATTTAATAATCTTTGAAGGTGATTCATATTTTTCCACCTTTCTAGATAATAATCTAGTTACTTTATAATACTATATTAATACCTTAGCCTACCATACTTCGATGGCTTCAGTTCCTCCCATGGATCCACCCTATGGTATGCCACACCACCTCATGGTTGGTGTTGCATCATCCCACCCTTCTATTAGCCAAGCTTCATCTTTTACCATTGGTCCATCTACCAGCACCACCCAAACACCTATTACCCCAACCAATACCTATAATGTTGGCTCAACTTTACCCCTTGTCACTTTTACCCCTTTTACTAGAACTATGTCTTCCACACCCATTTATACCATTCCTTTCAGCTCAACCAATATAACAACCTCAACCCCCTTTCATAACTTGGTATTCTCCATACCACAAACACTTCCCCCTATTAGCACTAGGGTCACTATCCCTCAACAACCCACAAACACTTTAGCATTACCAACCCAAACCATGCCTCCACCAACCAACCTAAATGTACCCCTAAACTAACCATTATAAATTCCTTTACAAGCCCCTGTGGTCTCCTATCAATTTATCCCCAACCCATTGGGATATATTGTGCCTTTTACCCAACCCTTAATGGATATCAATCTTGTGAGGACACTATCTCAACCTCAAATTACCACATACTAATATGTACCCAATTCTGTACTTCCTACAACATACCAATTCATAGCTACAACACAGCCTCAGTCAAACTTGCCACTGAATTATGCAACTACCCAACCCCAACCTGATTTGATCAAAATGCTTGTAGATAGTATGACCCAAATCGAATCATCTATCTTTGGGTCCCATAATATTTTATCCTATGACCAAATATGCAATGAACCTATAAACCCTTTTGTCCCAATTCATGTTTATCCTCCTCAATGGGAGCTTCCCTAATTCTTTAAGTTTTAAGGGAAGGAGGATCCTCAGTAACATTTGAGGGTATTTCACCATTCTTGTTACTTGATTGCCTATGATTATGCCCTCCTTCTCTGAACCTTCCCTATGTCTTTATTAGGCCAATCTTGGATTGGTACAGTGCCCTTCCTAGACATTTTATCTTCTTATTTTTCCAACTAACCCAAATTTTCTTAAAACATTTCTCTATTAATATATCCAAGAAGGTCTCCATAACCAACCTCTATTCTATTAGGTAGTTTGATGATGAATCAATTGTCAACTTCATTGCATGATGGTGAGGCCTCATTAATCAATTATCATTTTCACTAACCCAAATGGAAGTCATTGAACTTTTCTCTTAGGGATGTTCAAAACACATCACTCCCACCCTTCAGGTGAAAAAATTTAGAACCTTTGATGAAGCATTCACAATAGCATGTAAACTTGAGAACCGACCCTTAGATGAGAGTAAATTGAAATCACAAAATAAGAATTCCACTTTTAAACCCAATGACCCCTCTTCCTTTAAAACAACTAACCAACCCAATTCTAAAGCCAAAACATCTGTAAATGTAATTGTCTTAAAAACTGCCCCACCTCCATCCATTAACCAGCCACATCAAAACACATCTTCCAATCCTTCTTACCCACCAAACCAAAGTCAAAGTCAGGTTCTCCCTAAATAATTCATCCCTATAGGGGAATATTATGCCTTTGTGTTGAATAAATTACTAAAATATAATATTATTCAACTTCCACCAATCAAACCACCTCAATAATTTGACCCCTCTCACCATGTGCCTTGGTGGTACAACCAAAATGACCATTGTGCTTTCCATCAAGTCATCAAACATGACATAAGCCAGTGAAACATTTTTAAAAGTCTTATCCAAAACTTTATTTATAATGGAAAATTGACATTTGACAACCCTAACGCACCCCCCAACCATTCTCTCAATATTTTTTGCAAACCATTCCCTAACCATCCTTCACCTACCCAAACCCATGACAATCAATTTGAACCATCTTCATCTCATGAGGCACATACAATCAACATCATCATAAATGAGCCCATAGAGGATGAACCTCATATTCCCATTTCCTCTTCACCAACCTCATTTATGAAGAAGAAAATTCACCTCTTACCCCTTTGGAGACCCAAGTTGAAGGAACTATAACCCTCGCTTCTCTGCTTGATCAAACCAAATCCATGCTTGCCTCTCCTTCCCTAAAAAAGACCATTAATCTAACCACCCCTTCCTCTACCCCACCAAGTGAAATGGTATAACTCCCATCTTCTCCTTTGGATACCCTAGCAAAGGAAGGAACCAGGACCATATCTACATTCTCGATCAAACAAACATCCCCTCTCTTAATCACCCCACAAGCAACCATTATTTTGAAACCTTATAAATCAAGAAGAGATGAAGTAACCATCCCCTCTTCTTCACCCAAGGGCTTGACATTTGAAACAATAGATCAAGGAACAAAACCCATTTATAAGCCCTTTTCTCAATAAGTGCAAAGTTTGGAATTTGCCTCATAACCCAACCTGGATAGAACCACTTCCTTCCATCATTTGGGCCTCCCATACCAAAATAGAACCAAACCCTCAACTTCATTAGCATCCACTTTCCAACCTATTATAACCTCATCATCAAACATTTCTTTCCCTCAAGACATGAAGGAACCATATCACCCACCTCCACCAAGATTGTCTCATAATCTTCTATCTAAATCAGCCAAGAATTTGGGTATCCTTCCCACACCTAGCATCACCCATCCCCCCATCAAATCAGGCCTAACCCCCTCCAGGCTACCTAAAAAACCACCAACCAATATGGACCAAAGGTTATAGTTACTTAAACCTCATCCTCAAGTTATACCTATGCTTCCTCCTTCTCATTTGCCATCTATTTTGGGACCCCACCCTTCTACCATCCCAATCACTTATTCTGCTTCAATTAAACCCATGCCCCTTTCTATGCCTACCCCTTCACTACCTATGTTTTCAACTTCTTCATCATTCTTAGATAATTTATCCCCCTCTACTTTTCCACCTATTATCAACCCCCATCCTCTACTTTAAAACCATCTACCATTAACCTGATCATAGCTAAGCCAACCCAATCTAAACCATCTACCAAAATTTCCCAACCACCAACCCTCTCTAAGGTCAAGACCATGCCTAGGAAAGTTCTTATTTCTCCAATGAGCATTTCAACACCCTCAACACCTCTAAAGGAAACTTACTCTGTTATTTTATAGATGTTATTGCAAACCTCCTCCATTGAACTTCCACCTATTAACCATTACCCCCTTTTAACACCAAACCCTCTTGGTTTAATGATACTTATATCTATGTGTACCATAGGACACCATGACATAACATGAAGAGTTAAAAAGATGTTCAAGCTCTTGTTCATCACTATATGAGGATAATAATATGTCATCAGTTCAACCACTTTCACCCACCTTACCAACCTAACTTCTAACCCAACAAATCCAACCACTGTCCTAACCTAAGTTGACTTCCTCACTCTCATCTATAGGTAAGGGCAAGGAGCCAAAAAATCACCCAATTCAATTGAGCCCATTTTCCATACCATCCACATGATTACCTAATCTTGAGCACAACAAAGGGGTAAAGGAAGAGCCAATATGTCCATTCCATGGATATATCCTTCATATTATCAACCTCCTAACTAGGACCAAATACCAACACCACCACCCGGGCCATCATCTAGACCTAGAGTATCCATCCTAGGTGTACCTCCCACTAATTCCTCTGCATCCATTCAATAAACCATGTTAAAGCAACTTCATCAAGAACTAATGAAGATGAGCCTTTACGACTTGATCAACACCTTGCCTCATCATTGTTAGGTATTAATATATGCCCTACAATCCATTGACGTTTAGCTAGATGACCCATAACCCCTTGCCTCCTTTATTGGGACCCTCCAATATTCTACCATTGTCACCTTCCAAGATTTTGAGATACCTCCAGCACACTTTGAGGAATTTGACCCACCTCTATTTATCACTATATATATATATCAATTACATCCACATCAAAAGGGGGATGATTGATGGAGGATCCAGCATCAACATAATTTCCTCCCATGTTTTTGATTAGTTACATTTACCAAAGAATATCATGGATAAAACCACAACATTTCTTCAATCCTTCAATGACACTATGGCCACTACCATAGGGACCATTGTTCTTCAAATACACTTGGGACCTCACACCATCCCTGAGCTATTTTATGTTATAGAGGTGAATTCCAATATAACATTCTACTCAGATGCCCCTAGATCTGGGCTATGAGTTGCATCCCCTCCACTTTAAACCGATATGTTAAATTTGAACATGAAGGGCAAGTCATAACCATCATGATTGATCCCAGACATTTTATATTTTACAACATGACCTATAGTCCTTATGATGTCCTTCTTCCACCTTCATCTCCCTCATACTCAACCAATCCCATTAACACAACTGTGCCATCAACCACTGCCCACAGTTATTCTACCCTTAATAATGATGAAGCCTCAACTAGTGAAACTATCCATTCTTCCCAGATTCTTGTTGAGGACTCCTTGACACAAGCTTTCCAACACCTTTATCTTGGGGAGTGCCAACTTTTATCCTTAGATACCTTTCCCACTCCCCAAGAATATGAGAACCTTCAAAATGACCCTTCTTATGACCCTAACATAGGTACCATCATCCCTTTTGGACTTCCCAACAATCAAACATACTTTGTCTATTGGGGACTTGATTGACCACTCCTTGTTCCTATCACCACTCCATATATTCAACCTTTCACTTCCGATTTATCCTATCTAAGCAACCCAGCCTTTGTAAGAACCTATCTTCACCACTGTGATTGGAAAGGATTTGGTATGGGCCTATATGAACAAGGACCTCATGAATTTCCCATTATCAAGACTCAAAAACCTTGTGAGTTCTTTGAGCTTAGGTTTGAACCACTAGAAGAGCCACCTCACCAAAACCTATTGATATCCTCGTAGATGAGATTCCATCTTCTCGTAATACATCTTCTCAATCCAAAGACTCTGAAATCATCCCATCCAACTTGTTTTTTTTATCATTACTATTAGTTTAGGCCCACTAACCTATCAACATGGTGGCCAAACTAAAACCTTTCCTCTCATCCAACCCAAAATGATTGACCATGATTCACCCACCATCTATACCATTCAGTGCCAAGATGACAATTCTATCCTCACCTACCTTAGTGCAAGAGACTCTTCCCTCTAAAAAACTAGACCATGCTCAATGAATAAATTATTGATGTTAACTTAGGAACCCATGAGAATCCTCATATCATTAAACTAGGCAAATCTTTAGGCTCAAATGAGCAACATGATTATCTTGCCTTCCTTTAGGACCATAGCATCACATTTGCTTGGTATTATTAGGATTTTCTCAAGATTGACCCCTCTATCACCCTTCATAACATCATTACCCACCTAGAGGCTAAGCCAGTATGGAAAAAACTTCACAAAATACACCCTTGTATAGCTCTTCTCATCAAAAAAGAACTTCAATGTCTTTTATCCATCAACTTTATTTAACCCATTGACTACCCATAATGGGTCTCTAATATTTTCCCTATTACCAAGCCCACTAGGGGACTCTACCTTTGTGTGGATTTCTGAGACCTTAACCTTGCATGCCCCAAAGATGACTTTCCTTTACCCAACATCAACCAACTAGTTGACCTTATTGTAGGTCATGAGATGTTATCCCTCATGGACATCTTTTTAGGATACAATCAGATCCTGATCACCCCCTCAGACCAACATAAAACCACCTTCATTACTCCTTAGGTAACCTTCTACTATCAGATCATGCATTTTGGATTAAAAATGTAGGAGTAACTTATCAATGGGCCATGACCTATCCCTTCCATGATCTTATTCATAAAATTGTAGAGAATTATGTGGATGATCTCCTCAAGAAATCTAAACACCACAAGTTCCATTTATCTATTCTTACTATCATTTTCAATTGACTAATCTAATTTCATGTTTGACTCAATCCCAAGAAATGTTTTTTTGGGGTTTTATCTAAAAAGCTTCTTATATTTATCATGTTCCTTTGAGGAATTGAGATTGACCCTACTAATTTCAAGTCCATCTTAGAAATGCATCCTCCAACAAACCTTAAGAAACTTCACAGTCTATAGGGAAAACTCCAATCTATCCATCGCTTCATCTCTCAATTATTAGATAAATGTCAACCCTTTCACCACTTCTTGAAGAAAGACACCCCCTTTAGATGGACCAAAGATTATCAACAAGCCTTTGATTCACCCAAAGAGTACTTGCTTTATCCACCTATTCTTATCCCACCTAGGGATGACCATCATTTCTACCTTTATGTATCTGCGACTGATCACTCTTTAGGTGCCATGTTAGCTCATCGAAATAAACAAAATAAGGAGCAAGTCATTTACTATATCAATCACATACTTCTAGAGTATGAGATATGATATACCCATCCTAAAAATCTTTGTCTCACTGTCATTTATGTTGCCTCTAAGCTTCATCACTACCTTCTTAATCAAAAAATATATGTTATCATTAACATTGACCCACTCAATTATATGCACTCCAAACCATACAAAATTAGCATATGGCTAAGTGGCTCATGTTTCTGCATGAGTTTGATCTTGAGTTTATTCACAAAAAATCCATTAAAGGGTAGGTCATTGTTGATTAATTAGTTGAACCCCCTCTCCCAGATAACCAACCCATTTCATTAACATTTTCTTATGAGTCTATTACAACTCTTCCTCAAGGAGAACCCTCTTACCAAATGACCATATTTTTTGATAGATCTAAATGTTAACATGGTGGGGGTGTAGGCATAATTCTCATACCCCTTCATGGTGAACCTCTTCCACTATCCTTTAAACATGACTTTGAATGTACTAACAACATGGAAAAATATGAAGCTGTAGTCATCGGTCTCCAAATCACTCTTGCCTTAGAAGTTAAAACATTTCTATCTTCGATGATTTTCAACTCATGATTAACCGGGTCAATGGGTCCTGACAATGTAAAAATGACATTTTACAAAAGTATAAGCTCCTCATTGATGAGTTCTTAATATCTTTTGACTATTATCATATCCAATTTGTGCCTCAATCTACTAACAAATTTACAGACACAATGGCCTCTCTTGCATCTTGAATACCCTCTAAATCTATGAAATCCAAATTATTTCTCACCATCTACCATTTCATTAGGCCCTCATATATCAATTCAAACCTTCCAACCATCTGTAGTGTAGATGCATCTCCTTCTGATGTCTGGTATAACCAAACCTTTAATTACCTTAACTTAGGCATCATTCCACCTGACCTCTCAAAGAATGCCTAAAAGGCCTTTGTGTAGGGCACCTCTCATTATACCATATTAGGGGGAATCCTATATAAATGTGGCTTTGATGGTCTTCTCCTCCATTTTTTACATAGTCACAAGAATCATCATGCCATCAAAGAAACCCATGATGGAGTTTATGGGGGACATTTTACTGGCCTCACTATTGCCAAAAGAATCATATGCCTAGGTTACTATTGGTCTACCCTAAATTAGGACTATTTTGATTATGTAAAGAAGTGTGTTAAATGCCAACAACATGATAACTTGTATCATACACCCACTCATAGCCTTTAGCTATCCATGGACTATTAGCCCTTTTCACAGTCGGGCTTGGATCTCATTGGAGAAATCAATCCTCACTCTTCTCAACAACACCAATATATCATCACCGCTATAGAATATTTCACTAAATGGGTGGAGGACATCCCCCTTATCTCCATCAAAGCCAAAAAAATTATATATTTTATCAATCATCACATTATTTATCATTTTGGGATCGCTCACAAAATCATAATAGATAATGAAAAAACATTCAAAAATAAAAAAGTTCAATCCCTCTGTGATGATTTTGGTATAAAACTCAGCCATTCCACACCCTACCATCAATAGGAAAATAGATAGGTAGAATACTCCAACAAAACTCTCATTAAAATGCTGACTAAAGTTGTAAGTGCTTTAGGTCATGATTGGCACATACACATCCCATTTGTTTTATGAGCCTATCACACTAGTATCCAAACTGTAATAGGTGCTACACCTTTTTCCCTAGTCTTTGGCACATAGGTTATTGTATCTCTTGAATTCTAGATTCCCTCTCTTCATATTTCCTTATACGACATCATTTTTGAAGAGAATTATTGTCAAGAACACCTTGCACACTTTGAATTAGTTGATGAATATAGCCTTGTTACCCTTAACCATCTTTGCATCTATCAAGAGTGTATTACCCATGCTTATAACAAGCACCTAAAACAATGGGAATTCACTATCAAAGATCTCATCCTAAAATAAAACCAACAAGTGGCCAACATGGAGAAGAGTAAATGAGGCAAGTTTACTTTCAATTGGCTTAAACCCTACATCATTACCCATAAGTATGGATTAGGAGCTTATCATTTATCCTCTCTCAAAGGTAAACTAGAACCTAAACCTCGTAATGCTTCACATCTACATCCATTTTTTTTTTTAAGAATGATCAAGCTCACTTATTTGTCTAACTTAAGCTCATCCCTTGATTATGATATTTTAACCTTCACCCACCTTCTTCCTCCCCTTTTGAGGACAATTGATTGCAACATAGAACCATGTGATTAACCATCACAATCATGGCCTAATCCTAAATATGGGTACCACAGCTCTACCCATAGCATGGTTCTCATGGATACTTTTCATCTCTAACAAGATGGAATCCCATGGTCATTATCCCTCAAAACCACACCCTTTCACATATCATTGACCTTGTGTAAAAAATTTCCCTCATAAAGGTAAACCTCTAAACCTAATTTGATTGGTCCATGTCTAAACACATTTCATCTTGCAACAATTACTTGGGTCAATATCTTAAGCATTAAAAACTACTCCCTTGAAGGGCATCTACCCAAAAACAAAATAAAAACTAACAAATGTAAGGTAGACTGCTCCCTTGAAGGATAGCTATCAAGATCATTAAATAAAGCCAATAAGCTTAAACCACTCCCTTGAAGGATGGCTAAGTTCACTTTGTGAAAAGCATAGCAATTTATTAGAAGTTTCCTGCATCAATTAGCTTCCCATATATAGAAATAAAGAAAAAGACCCACTATCACAACAAATTCTAAAGTCATAATCAACTTTCCAACAACATAATAAGTTAGAAGCCACAATTAGCTTCCACATGTAGAATTTTTACATTGATCAGTTTACATCTAGCATATGACATGGAATTGTCTATTACCATTCTTAGGTCACCTATAGAAGGGGAAAATTAATTCACATGAGGTTATCATACATATCACCCTTCACACCACCTATCACCCATCTTCCCTTTAGACTATCTATAAATTGAGGGATTTAGAGCTTAATTGACACCCGGTGATCAAGAAACCCTTCTTATCAATTAATGATTGCTCATGCACAACATTTGAGGGGCTTATATTCATTAAATCGATCCCACTTTGGGTCATTTTTTAGTCCTTGTCAAAAACAAAGCATTGTGCCCTATTCTTATTGTGCTTGGTTGGTGTTTTCCTCATGACTTTTACAATCCAACATTGCAACAACAATAATCATTCCTTTTACATTAAGTGAGATTATAATAACCATAACCATAACATCCAACCAATGACATCCAACATATTTTGTACATGTTTACATCAAACTTTACAATATTTTATTTAGGGTGCAAAGAGTCACATGACACATACATTGTCATCATATTACATAATTGCCTAAAGCAAATGCATACATTATTTTCCTACCTAATCATTAGATCAATTATCTAGTGACTCTAGATTTGTATTCAACCATCCTTCTACTTTATTACTCCCAAGAATTACATTGGCCTACATACATCGACATACTTTATGAAGAAGGCATCATTTATTTAAGAAAGTTTGCCTCATAAGCTAGACAGTAGTATTAGGCAAGATGAGGGGATGGCACTCCTGTTCATTATTGTTTTTATTGATGATGAATGTGGTTGAAGATAGTAGTATTAATGTGTGGAAAGATATACATCATCATTTTTAATGGAAAGTCAAATGGATATTGTGTGAAGATAGTGTGCTTGCATGAAGGACATGATCTGATCTTGGTACTAGTCCTTATCATGATTCTTCAAATAGAATACCTACCCATTATTCTTTGTTGACTTGGTTCTCCATTCCATCAACTGGGAAGGTCATATGATGTCATTGATTCCCTTAAATAGTCTTCTCACTTGAAATGGTCATGTCTACCTACCTTTTTCACATGGACACATCACCCTCATATGATTGGTCATCTTGATAAAGCCATTATGCACCATCATGATATATTTTTGTTGCCCTTATCATTTGATTCACATCTAATGTCTTTCCTTTCTTTTTCATCTTGTGAACCTTGTAGGCCTAGTGGTCATTTACGTCATTATCACCTTTGGCCCAGTTGACATAAATTGGCTTCCAACCATGGGCCACTGTAATGATCATGCCTTCGAAACTACCACTATTTTTAGTGGTGGTAACTCCCAAATCCTTACCACTATAGAAACTCTTCCATAAGAGGTAGGCTACCATGAATTCACAACAATAAATTCACCTTCTTTCCCCTTCTACCCTCCTATTACTACCATCTGATTGCCACAAGCTCTGAACGTCAGACCTTAACCATTGGTAGTACCTACTCAAATATGGTAGTCTTTTCTTTTGTGTCAACTGAATGTTCATCCAAAGTAAGGGAACAATCACCTTATCCTAACCACATAGCTTCTTATTGGTTATTCCCAACCTAGAAAAACCAATAAGTCATTGGTTCCATGGAGTTAAGATAGAGGATGTAGACATGGCCACCATTTATCTAGCCTACCCATACAGCTCTTGGGTCAGGTAAAGTCTGTCCTCTGTCGCTCACCATGTTACCAATGTTTTTACTTCTAGAATATACTTAGCCATCAAATAAATTATTTGCAGGTTGTCACTTCACTACTACCCTTAAAACTTAACTCATAGCAGTGATGAACCTTGGCCAAAGTGACTATGCAGATCTTAATAGAAGCCCACCTCCTAAACTTGGCTTGTAGTGGTAGACGTTATCTCCAAGATTATACCCTTGCATAATTTTAAAAGATACAACCTCCTCACAAAGGTACCTCTTCTATGGATTAGCTCCATTGAAGGTTATTTGTGGTGTTTTACATTATGTCCCTTACTTATTTATCCTACCTTACCTATTCATGTCTCTCATCCTACTAAATGTGGGATCATTAGGATAACTATTCATCGATCTACACCATCTACCTTCACCATCACCATCACCAAAACCTAGAACGTCTAGTTTACAAAAACCTTCCTTCTCCATCAACCCAAACTAACCCAAGTGGTCCATCAAATTGGGGTAGCCAATCTGAACACCACTCACCCAACCTTGTTGAACTAAATTAGCTTGATGTCCATGGACTATGTAGGTGTTACTTCACTTCTACAGGTAGCTTAGCCACTAACAACTAATTCTCATCCCCTTTTTCTTCTCACTCATTTCCATCGCTAATAGTGCCCTCTTTCTTAGGGCATCCTACATCAAAGAAGCTTTGGATTCTTTCTTAAGCATCTTTATGTTTTAACACCATCTTATACTTTCCCTTAATTTTTTCCCTAATTTTTGTGAGAACTACATTAACATGAGGTCTTTTTGGACTATGTAAGTAGCACTCAGTTACTGAGATCAACTAAGTTGTATCTTTTATTTTGTTTTCCCTTTTCACCTAAAATATCTTCCTCCACTTCTCTACATATCCCCTCACCACCTCCCTCTCTTCAGCTTGTCAATCTCTTTTAACCACTTTTCAAGCTTATTAATCTCTTTTAACACAACAATTGATATCCTTCCTCATTGGCCCCTCTTATCTCCCATAAAACCACCACCTACTCTACCTCGCTAGCCTCCCCATCACCTTTTCATACACATACTTCAAATCTCACTCCCTCACCCACTTTTCATGTTTTTGGTCTCTCTCTCCACTTATTACCAACCTTGTCCTTTATCCCCTTCAAATTATTCAATGTCCTCATCATCTCCCCTCGCCCTTGGATATTTGTCATACCCTCTCTATCAATCTCTCATCCTCACCAATTCCACATCATACTGTGCATCTTTCAAGCTTTTTGTTTCTTCAGTTATTACACTTTTTCTTTGCGTGTACCACCACTCTATGTCATTTCACAATTTTTCCCACTGTACCCATTTTCCATTCTTCTTATTTTCTTTTTTCCATCCTTTTTGTATTCTTTTTCTCCTCCACAACTAGTTTCTACCTAGGTATTTATCTTTTGAGAAGCCTTCCATAATTGCCTCTTTTCTTCTTCTCTATTCTTTCCTTTTGCTTTTTACGTTCCCCTTTTCCTCTTTCCATCTTGGTACTCACTTGTATTTTGCATCTATGTGAGTATCCTTACTTTGTATCCCTACTTCAATTCTTCCTTTTTCTTGTTATCATCCCTAATCTTCATCTCATTCCCTTTCATTGTTTTCCACCATCATCTCCATTTTCTCTATTTCCTTTCATTTTTCTCATCTTGAGGGCATTTCTTGTTCTTCCTGACCTTATTTTTTTCCTCATATATGTCCATGCCTAGCTCCTTCCATCCTTCTCCACCTTCATCTTTTGTATGTGACATCATCATTTCCTCTGCCCATCTCTTCATACATCTCTTGGTCTACCTTCACCTCATCCCTTGTTGGATCTCCCTTATGTTATCTAATTAAACCTCTACCTCTTTAGAGTGCGGTCACCAATTGTGTTGCTTCTACATCTCCTTGTTTGCTTCCTTATGTCCTCCACACCCTTACTTTAATGAATGAAATACATTACCTGCTCCCTCATTCAATTAATATTATTACTATTCACCTCACTCCATATTCCAAAACCCTTAACATCTTTCTCTGAATTCCCTCAAAACTCAACACACCCCATTGACTCAAGGGTCAAGGGTTCAAATCTTCACCACTTCTCATTTACCTACTCTACTACTTTTCTTCCCCAAATTTTTGAATCATACACTTTCATAGCCTATTAACAACATTATTGTGAAGTGTGCACAATATCAGCTTATTTAGATGGTGATGAAAGAACCTATCGAGTCACCATGGTAATTCAAGTAGTGCCATATTTTATAAAGCTTGATAAAGCATATTTCTCTTTTTTTTAATGGTGATAAAAAATTTATACTTGAACCTATTTATCCATGGTTGTAGATTCTTTTTGCATAGTTGACGCAATCATCTAATTGCATCCCAAATAATATCATCCACCATTTCTACCAAACCAATCAAAAAACTATTTGAGACCCATATTTCCCACCCTTTAGAGCTTGCCTTTCTCCAACATGCTTCAATCTAACCTAACTACATGATATTAAATTAGGGCAACCAAGTTAACCAACACTCTTCACCTCAAAATAACTACATTTAGCTTGCCTTTCTTTTTGGATTCCTATCAATGGAACTATGTAGGTCACATCCACTTATCAAGTGCATTTGGATTCAGCTTGATCATCCCCTTCCAACCCATACCCAATCCACCCATGCTTTCACCACATCCACCTTGATGTTGGTTGCTTTAGACCCAGAACATTGGCATGTTTTGCAAAAACTTTTGATTGAAATGACCAGACTTACCATGTTGAACTTTTGAGCATTTGCACAGCCTCATGCATGACTTGACCAATTATGTTTTTTTGTAGGATTACTTCCTACCCTAGATACTTGTGACCAACACTAAGCCTATCTAGATGACTTGATAGGCCTAACTCGATCATTTATGACCAACACTATGGACCAGTTATCCCTATCATGTGTCCTTATAGGATCAACATTATTTTTATGAACATGGTAGATTTAGTCTTTGCATAATCTTGACTATTATACTTAGATGCATTTTGTGAACCCATTGGCATTTCACGTGCCCAACTAGCTTATGGCACCATTTGGTGCCTCCCTCACCAACTACTTATCAAACCTACACCCATTTTGGCCTTCCCTCATTGAATCTCAATTTAAGGGGGAACACCTACACCCATTTTGGACTTCCCTCATTAAATCTCAAGTGACTTATTTTTATTTTTTAGCTTGTTAATTCAAAGCCTCATAACAAAAAGGGGTAAAATGTAGACACTAAAAAATCATGCACTTGTAATTTTCAAGGATTAAATGATTTGGGACCCCCTCTAAAGACCCCCTAAACCTTCTTAACCCTTAAACAAACTATTCTTAACCCAAATAAATCACTATTTTTCTAATCACATAATACTATTGAAAATTATTATTCACTATCACTATTCACTATGGGACCTACTATCACTATTCATGATGACATGCAAGTGGCATGGCATGTGACATGGAATATGACATGACAAGTGAAATTACATGTGACATGGAAGGTTATTTTGGAGGTAATATGGCAAGTGACATGGCTTAGAAGTGAGGTGGATTGATGTGGAACATCGTACCCCACCTAAAACCCTTCCCAAAGTACTTGATGACCTCATTTAAGCATCACAAGGTACCCCCTTAAAATATGGTGAATTTACCCTCAAGGGACCATTAGTCAACATGTATTTTACCTTCACACATGAAATTAACCTTAAAAATAAGATACCTACCTCTTTAAGACAAAGGGCACCCATTTTTGATTTCTTAACCCAAACGGGACACTCACCAACCCAAATGGGAATCCCCACCCACCTCATTTTGACTAATTCATCCACCACTTATAAAATGGTGCCATACCTCTATTATTCCTCTTTTGGCATGGCTCTTCACAACATATGCTATAAATACCCCCCCCCCCCCTCTCCTTCACCTAGGGTTAAGTTGAAAAGTTACAAATTGGATTTTTTTTTATTAACATTTTGTTGCAAGTTATGAAGAAGGTCATCCACTTTAAGGATATCATCATCATCTTAGAGATAGGAGCTCAAGAAATGTAACTCTACCAAAATATCTAATAAATCATCTTCAACAAGCCATCCTCAAGCCATCTTCAACAAACATCAAGGTAATTTGTATTGTTTTGCAATTTCAATTTCTTCCTCCTTATCCCCCTTTAGCCTCTTCCTTCTTCATCTCCAAACCATTACCCCTTGGATTTCTTATTTTCCTTTCACCCTTTTCCTCTTTACCCTTAACCTCTTCTTTATCTTTATTCTATTTACCCATTTACCTCTTCACCATTTATCCCTTTCTCCCGTTTTTACCTCATTTCTTTCTTATCCCTTTCACCCATTTATCTCTTCACCACTTATCCCTTTTGCCTTATTTATTTCTTACCCTTTTACCCATTTTTCCATTTTCCTTTATCCCCTTACCATATTTACCCTTTACCTTCTTTTAATTATCTTGAACCATAACCATAACCTTGCCTACTTAACCACCATTTGCTTCTTTACTTTCTAGACCATTTACCCCTTTATCTTTCTTAACCATCATTTATATCTGCCAATTTGACCATTTACCAACCTTAACCAAAACTTTGTCCCTTGTCTCAAGACAAAACAAACCATTTCCAAACCCAAAACCACAACCTTGTCTTAACCAATTTTCAGCATTAGTATAATCAAACTAGTTGCTTCATTTTGGTTAATTTAGCAAAGCATTTAACTTCATTCTCTCAAATTTAGATACTTGTTTTTAATATATATAATTTTTTGTTTTTATTAAAACTAATTTTCTCTAATCATTTCAAATTAATTTTTTAAATTAGGTGGATTGACAGCCTCCTAAAAAGCTTTTGCTTCTAGGATCTAGCTCACACTAGCCAATCCACCCATCTACTTGTCTAACAAACAAGTCTATTTTAGTGTTTTCTTATTTGTAGGTCATCCTCCCAATCCAAAGAGGAGCTCTCCACAATCACTTGGATATAATGTGTGCACTTTAATAGGTATTCTTCCACACCCTTCATAACTAGTTTCTTCTTTTCACACTTAGGAAAAATCAAAAAATAGAGAGAAACAAGGTCATGCAAAGTTGTTATGATTTTAAAAATATCATTTATGGACATTTTCAAAGGAAACATATAGAATATATATTATGGGTTTTTCATGAGCATCTTAAATATATAAACTACAAGTTCAATTGAGAAGGAATGAGCTCAAAATTGAATTATCTTTGATCTCAGAATGGAGAGGGTTTCTCAGTAAAACCCTAAGGGTTCATGTCATGGAGTCAAATAGACACTTTCTATTTTTATGGTGACTGGATATAGCTGGGACCCAATAGTTTAAGTTATAACTTAAGCCTTTATCATTATTGTGAAACCATCCCCTTAGACTTAGAAATTACCAGTTTAAAGGATTAAATATTTCATAAGTCTTAGACTTTATATTATGTCTGAGATTGATCAACGACTATCACTTCATCATACACAAATGATCTAATGAAGTGATGAAAATTCAAATTGTAAAAATCTCTTCTAAGTAAATGTGTTATGACAAGTGTCACATTCACAGAGCTTATCAGATATAGACCCAATGAGCAAAAGATTGTTAGAGTTAATGATCGATCTTGTCAAAAGATATAACGATGAGTGGATGATCATGCAAAGGAGATCCAATAGAGTGTGTTTCATGTAAATTTTTAACTTTAGTTCTAAGAAAGGTATAAAATAAACTCAATATGGGTTGTGGTAAGAATACAAATTTGTTTGTGCATGTGTTAAATCAGAAGATGTGAAGAGCTCTTATTTATCTTGGGAGGAATACCTGCAGATAAGAAAGCACTAAGGCAAACTTGTTCATTAGACAGATAGTAAGGTGGATTGCCTAAGGATATCTAGATCTCAAACATGAGAGCTTCCTTAAGGGATATCAATCAACCTATTTTAAATAATTAAGCTGATAAAAATGGAAAGAAGATACATCAATAATAGAAGATTACTAAAATTGAATACAAGAAAAACTTGTTCAAAAAAGAGACTAGATATGAGCTAATTATTGATAAATTGATTAGTACTAGTGCTAACAGGTTGGGGTATGGCTTAAAAAATTAGAAAGGGGCTTATGAATAGGCAAGGACATAGAAAAGTTAATTTGGTTGGGTATAAAAGGGACAAAATAGCTTGTTGGTTTCTGGTGCCATAAGTGACCATCATCAATCATGTAACCATCACCAGTCAAGGGTAACCATCATCAATCAGGTAACCATCACTGGTTGAGGGTAACTATCACAAGTCAGGTAACTATCACCAGTTACCTATCAGTGAAATTAGGTTTTGGGTTTGTTGATTGACGGGATCTAGAAAGTGGATTTTGGGAGATAGCTTAGGCTTGGAATGAAAACCTGGTAAAGAATACAAGAAAATGAATACTTATCTTATCAAAAATTAGTTGGTGGGTGGTTGATGTGGATTTACCTATTGGTTGAATCTGGGTTGATTTTGATAACATAATGATACGTAGGAGCTTAGTGGAGGGTCGATAGTAAGTAGGCTCCCTACGTGATGGTTGATATAACTTGATAATGTGGATTGACCTGATTGACCTATAAAAAGAGATTCTAGATACAAAGAGCTCTTGGTAATAATTATAGATAGTTTGACCTCCTAGACCTCTCTCTTATAGACACAAGTAAGAGGTGGAAGTGGTTGTCTACACTAGACTTGAATAAGACCTCTAAATATAAGTATCTATGTAAAAGGCTCATAACTAGATTTAGACTACCGTATTTAAAAAATTAAGGTGGTGGTTTGCATGTAGGTTACATGTTGAATCTAGGTTATTCAGCTTGACCATCACCGGTTAGGGTGATCATTGTCAGTCACCCTGACTGTCATCGATCAAGGACCTATGAAAAAGATAGGTTAAGATGGGTGAAAAGGTGAGTTAAGCTAGATAAATAACTAACTTGACTCTGGATTAGGTAATTAGGTTAAGATAGGTAGGTTTGTCAACCTTATAATTGTAATTTATAGATGTACAAGAGAAACCAAAGGTATTGTGATGACTAGGACCGTGTGTGCAGTTTTTTAGTGTCTACATTTTGCCCCTTTTTGTTATGTGTCTTACATGAATGAGAAGCAAAACAAAAATAGAGACTAGATCTAGATCTACTTGCCTCGAGAGTAGGAGGAGGTGTTTCCCCCTCAAATTGGGAGATGGTGAGGTGAAATCTAGGTGGGTATGGGTTTGATAATAGGTAGATGATAGGCCATGATGTAGGTGATAGAAAAAAGGGTTGGGCACGTGAGATGTAAAACTTGTGCACAAAATGTGATAAAATGGTGTGATAGTTGAGATCATGCAAAAGTCTAAAATTTCCAATGTTGGTAAAAAGTAAGGGTCAATGTGAAGGAGAATAAGTAACAAGTGAACCATGTGACTGCATAAAGGCATGGTAGCTGGGAACACTCATAAATGCAAGTCTCCTAAGCGAGTTATGTGTTCTTAGTGGGTATCTAAGGTTGGAAGTGCTCCTAGAGAAAACTCAAATAGGTCAAGTACTATGAGTATTCAAGGTAGGAAGTGCTTCCATTGAGATATAAATAGGTTGATGTGCGTGAAGTGGTGTAAAATATAAAAGGTCAACATGGCAATGTTATCATTGTGGTCAAGGGACCAAGCAAAAAAGTGTCATAAACTTGTGCATTAGATAAGCTAAAATAGACCAATGGTAAGGTGACAAGGTTTTTAGGTTGATGGTCATGGCCGAGTTGACTTCATATGCACAAGGCACATGGACATTGCCTACATAGTTACATAGATGCAATATCTAATAAAATTTTAGGCCAAATGTAGTTCTTACCATGTGGGAAAGATATGGCTGAGTAACTAGGTTGGTTGTTGGTAGGTGCTTAAAAAATAAGGTGGGGACCTTGACTAGAAATGATTAGGGGAATGCTCCAAGGGTTGACCAATGTTGATCACCCTGACCATCACAAGGGTTGACCAATGTTGATCACCCTGACCAGTGATGGTCAGGGTAAAACCTTAAACGTTGTTCAGGTAAAAGTAAAAAGTGAGCATCATTTTCACTCATTAAACTTTTGTACTTTAGCTCTAGTGAATTGTGGTAATTTTTGTGTGGTGGGCTGAGGGTTACTGAGGTGGAAGTGAGCTAGTGGTATACTTGTCGAGTGAGGATCGAGAAATGGATGTAGGTCAAGGACAAGGTGGAGTAGTTATATGAGGCTTATGGCCATGATAGCACTCCCAAAATGAGGTAGGGTATGTGTTTAAATTATTAGTTAGGGTAGGTTTAAGATTGTTTAGGGATTGTACTATTTTAGGCTTGCTATGGAAGACATACATGGGATTTTGGGTGGGGTTTGTTTGAGAATAAAATTTAGGCAAACTAGGTTTATGGAAGCTTTTGATTTTCAAATGGGGATGGGGGTGGGTTGGGGGAATAGATGTTAGTGTGTATTAGGTTTTCCAAATGCTTGTTTTGGTGAAAGTGGGAGGTTTATGGTTTAAGTCTCCATCACTAGGGTGGAGATAGTGACCAACTATGATTCAACTTGACCGTCATCGATTGACCCTAAGGGGCTAACCATCCCTAGATGATTGATGATGGTTAAGGAACTGTTGAAAAAATGAGGGTATGGATTTAGGTTTTTTGAAGTCTAGAATTTGTGAGGTAGTTTTTGTATTTTTCTGCTTAGCTAGAGGTGTAAAAAGGTGTGTTTTAGGGGAATGGGTTAGATTGGTATTTGAGTTTTATGGAATTGCTTAGCTATGGTAAGTAGGTAACTAGGTTAGGGGGATGGGGTAAGATGGAAATGGGGTAGGGTAAGGGTAGGTTGAAAGTCAATACTTAGTGTTAGGTGATGGTAACTAGGCATTGAGAGATGGACAAGCAGTACTAGTGCTTGCCATAGCATAGGTCCAGGTTATTAGTTTATAGGGATAGGTGGATACACTACAGGGATAAGTGGTCATGCTATAAGGATAGGTGTAGTCTTTGACAACTAAGAGAGACTAGGCATAGGCTTCCCTTGCCAAAGTTACATATGAGTGAGATGTTACAAGGGCATATCTTATAGGGATAGGGGTAACTATAGATGCACCTGATTCAGTGCCTAGAGCATGCTACTTAGCCACTATATGGGAGCTTAGATATTATGGGGCCATGGTATTAGATAAATTGCCCAGGCCATGAGATATGCAAAGTATATAGCTGGTTTGGTTGGTAGGGCAACAACATCTACTCTAGGTTAGTGAGCAGCCATGGTTAGATAGGTAAGGGCTTTAAGGGGACCACCATTAGGTACAAGTATAGGTGTAAGACTATATGGAGCTAGTGGTGGTGGTATAGGGCCAGTTGGGGTTGGTGGGGGCCAATGATTGTGCTTGAATATGTGATTTTGGTACATTACATTGATACTAACCTACATGCCAATGGAGCAAGATGTATATTTTATTTAAAGAGAGTTGGATACATTGTTACATGTATTATTTTTAACTATTTGATGAATATGATGTATGACATTTTTTTTTTATATATGATGGATGTCTATAGTTTATGTGATGTTCATGTTTGTGATTTTTGGTCATGGATGCTTATGGCTATGGTTATTTGACTTGGTGGTTTAGGCGTGTGATCTTTAAAAATTTAAATTATGATATTTTAATTTTACTCATGGTTATGATAAGATATGTTGTGGATGGATACATGTTATGGCTCATGTTTATGGTTATATGTATTGAATGGTGAATGGTATATGATATGATGTTTTTCTCATTGATTTGGTTTATGGTGTAAGAACATGTTTAGAGGCTTACATGATGTGATGGATAGGTTAATGTTTTATGGTTGGCTTCTATATGTTTACATTGTGCTTAGCTCATTGATAGATAGATGTTGTTCTACTTTTTAATATTGTTTGTGATGTTTATGCTTCTAGTATGATGTTTATTGTTCATGTTGGTAGAAGTAGGACTACATAAACTAATACAAGATGATAAAAGGAACACAACACCTTTTTTATTGGTACAGACTGGTGCAAAACCCAGAAGTTGATTTGGCTTAGTGAAAACAAGCCTTTTAGATGTTTTGCATTAGCATGCTTCAGTTGATAAATAGGTATCCTAATCATATTATGTCAAGTAAGCTCATAGTCCCATGCATATGGTACATGGAGGGATAGTGGGTGAAACTAGAACCATTAGTGAGGCTAGCATGCCTTTTCTATAGGTGTCTAAATAGGTAGTATAAACAAGCCTATGTCTATATAAAGTGTAGATTGATCAATGTGGGAATCCTACCCAAGAGAGATTATTACAGCTTACCAAATGTATTATTGTTTATGAGATCTGATTGTGGCTTCAAAAAAAAATTGCTTTTGCCTTTTGATTTTGATTATTATTTTTGCCTGAGGGTCAGGGAAGCTAATTGATATGGGAAGCTTTCAATAAATTGCTAGCTTTGACTAATGCTTTATCTATCCATCCTTTAGGGGAGTGGTCTGAATTTATATGGTTTGTTCAAATGGTTTTGATAGTTATCCTTCAAGGGAGTAGTCCACCTTATGTTTTGCAATTTTAGAAGAAGTTTTCAACAACTATCCTTCAAGGGAGTAGTCTATGGATGCTAAAGATGACCATTATTTGTTTTTGATTTTTTGATATTATTGTTTCTATTGCTTGAATTTGCTTGTCATAGACTTGCTTATACATGCTCAATGGATTACCTTTATGAAGACAAAACTAAGTTGACATGATGGTTTAGTAGGCAAAAAAAAGGTATAAGTGGCAACAACCATGGGAGTCTATCTCAAAGAGATGAGAAGTACTATGAGAATCATGTCATGGATAGAGCCATGGTATCCATAGGTCAAGAATAGGCTATAATTATGATGGATAATCACATGATTCAGTTGTAGTTAGTTACCCCTAAGAATGTGGTTACAAGGGATGAGATTAAATTAGACAAATGGGGATTGGTGATCCCTACTTAACAATAAAAGGGATACATATGTGAAGCATTGAGGGGCTCAAGTTCTGGTTTGCCTTCGAGAGACGACAAATGATAATCTCTTGATCCATACTCATGGGTAATGATGTAGGGTCCAAGCTAATTGAAATAAAATTTTCCCCTTTTTATTTTCTCTATATTAGTGACATGTTGGTTTTCCTTGAGGACAAGATCTCAAATTTTGAATTCTCAAACTTTTAGGTATTTTTTATAGGCTCAATTAATTTGATCTTGATAGACATGAAGATGGGGAAAAGTGGCCAAATGATACTCATCAATGAGCTCAAGCTAGGCTAAATGTTATTGATGTTAATAATCTTCCAAAATAAGGTCAATAAAGATATGCGAAGAGAAGGTATTTGGATTTCAAGAGGTAAGGCAACCTCAATTCCAAAGATGAGAGAAAAGGGTGTAGCACCAATATAGATTTAGATGCTAGTACGATATGTCCATTGGGAAAAGGGGATGTGTAATTGTCAATCTTGACCTAAGGCATTGACCATTTTGGTAAGCATGTTGTTAAGTTTTTTTTAGAGGCTTCAACTTGTCCATTTTCTTATGGGTGAGAGGGTGATGAAAAGCTAAGTTTAATGTTAAATACATCACAAAGGCCATGAACCTATTTGTTTTTGAAGGATTTTCCATTATCGATGATGATCTTATGGGGAATACCAAAATGGTAGATGATGTGATGGGTGATGAATTTGAAAATATTTTCAACCTTTATCAAGATAAGGCGAATCACCTCCACCCATTTAGTAAAATATTTAGTTGTGGTAATGATAGAATGATGTCATTATGAAGAGTAGGGGTTGATTTCTCTAATAAGGTTGAGACCCCATTGTGAAAGGGGCTAAAATTCCATGGAGACATGAAGGCTATTGCTAGATGCATGATGTAAATTAGCATGTTGTTGACATTTGACATACTTTTTCACATAATCATGGCAATATTAGTTTAGGGTAGGCTAGTAATATTCCAGGCAAAGGATACGCTTGGCCATAGTGAGGCCACTAAAGTGACCCTCACAGATACCATCATGTGTCTCTTTGATGGCATGAGAGGCTTCTGGACCATGAAGGTAGTGGAATAAGAGGTCATTCAAGCCTAATTTGTATAGGATTCCTTTCATAATGTATAATGAGAGGTGCTTTGAACAAATGCTCGATGGACATTCTTAGAGAAGCCCAAGGGGAGTATGCCAAGGTGACAGTAGTCAAAGGTTTGTTGATACCAGAAGTCAGGTAGAATCTCTTCCACACTGAAGATGGTTGGAGTGTCCAACTTGGTGTAAGAAGGTTTGGTAAGGTGGTGAACAATAACCAAAATCTTGGAGTACAAGGGTGCTAACAAGATCTGAGAGGCAAGAGAAGCCATGGTATCAGCAAATTTGTTGGTAGACTGAGGGGTGGTTTGGATATGGTAGTGTTTGATTAATGATAAGTGTATTGTGATGAGTTGTCTATATAGTTACATTATTTCAACCCTACACTGGTAAATTTAATTGACTTAGTTGACCATAAGCTAGGAGTCCTCAATGATATTGATTGTTTTGACTCCTAGGGCTAAGGTAGCTTGGAGACCTATTACTAGGGCTTCATACTTAGCCACATTGTTGGTATATTCAAAGTTGAGTTTAAAAGATAAAGTAAGTAACTCACTAATGAGGGGGATAAGGATGATATTGGCTCTCCCACCGTGCTAACACTTAGAACAATCAAAAAATATCGTTACATGATTAGTAAAATTTACTTGAGATAGACTTATGATTGACTCATCTAGAAATTCAAGAGGGGTATTGGTTGTTTATTAGGGGTCCCTCAGATAATTGGTCAATAATAACTTGTCCCTTGATTTATTTCTATTGGAAAAACTTGAGGTTAAACTCAGCTAAAAGCATGGGACATTTTGCCATATGTTGGTTTTGGTATGGTTTGGAGTGCATGTACTTGAGGGGGTTGGTATTACTTATGACAAAAGTTTTGTGGTTAAGAAGGTAGTGGAAAATTTTGGTGGCCACAATAACTAGGGCCAAAAATAGTTTATCAATATGTGTGTATCGAGTCTCATATTTGACAAGTGTGTGGCTAATGTAATAGATGACATGTTCCTTATGTTGTTCATCTTGATAGGCAAGCATCACCCCTAAGGAGCGGTCTATGGTAGAGATATAGAGGTAGAAAGGTTGGTCATTATTAGGAGGTGTAAGGATAGGTGGAGATAGAATGTACTCTTTGAGTGCATCAAAAGCCTTTTGACAATCAACATTCTACTTGAAAGAGACATCCTTTTTCAAGAGGTGGTGTAAGGGCTGACACTGATCAGAGAGCTGGGAGATGAAGTGATAAATGGATTAAAGCTTCCCCTATAAGCTATGGAGTTGTTTAAGATTGGTTGAGGTAGCATCTCGAGGATGGATTTGATTTTGGTCAGATCCACCTCAATTCCTCAAAGGTAAATGATGAAGCTAAGAAGTTTGCCTGATAAGACCCAAAAAATACATTTTTTGGGATTCAGGTAGACGTGATAATGGATAAGTTGCTCAAAGATAATCTTGATAATGGCTAAATGGTTTTTGTGAAGCTTGGACTTCTCAATAAGGTCATCCACATAGTCTTCAATGATTATATGGATAAGGTCATGAAAAATATAGGTCATGGCATGTTGGTAGGTTACACCAGCATTTTTAAGACCAAAAGGCATGAATCTATAACAAAAATTCCCCCATGGGGTGATAAATGCATTTTTGTATTGATCTTCAGGGGTAATCAAAATCTAATTATAACTCAAGAATCTGTCCATGGGTGATAACATCTCATGGCTTGCTATAAGATCAACAAGTTGATCAATGCTAGGTAGAGGAAATTCATCCTTTAGGTAGGCAAGGTTGAGGACATGAAAGTCCACATAGATACATAGTCCCCTTGTGGCTTTAGTGATAGGTATAATATTTGAAACCCATTGGTGATAATTAATGGGTTGAATAAAGTTGATAGAAAGGATGCATTGAAGATCTTCTTTGACAAGGAGGGTTATGTGAGGGTGGATTTAGTGATGTTTTTATTTGATAGGTTTGGTGTCATGATTGGTTACAATGTTGTGGGTGGTAATGGTTGGGTTACTACTGGGCATGTCAGCATATAACTAAGTGAATGTAATATTATAGTCTTGGAGGAAGGTTGAGAAGTCTTATAGTTCCTTAGCGATTAGATTTTGGCTGAGTTTAATGATAAGGGGGTTGTCTAGAGTGTCTATGTCAATGTCTATGGTAGATTATTTCAACATGGTTGAGGCTTTTTTAGGTAAAGATTTGTGGATGGAGGAATCCAGTGCACCAAGGTAGGTGAGAATAGCATCATCATCTTGACATTGAATAGTGTTAATGGTAGGAGAGTCTTCTTCCACAAGTTTAAGATGGGTTAAAAGGATGGATATAGATGCCCCTTCATTTTGATAAGTTAGGGGGGCAAGGGTAATCATGTTGAAAAAAAAATAGTTAGTTGGGACGATGTCCTCATCCTCACCCACATGTGGAGGGGGTGTTGGTGAGGAAGGGGTCTCTTCTTCAACAATGGTAGGGGTAGTTTGTTTGGCTTTCTTCTTGTTGGGTACAATGAATCTGAGTCCATGTTTTTCATGAGGATTTTGAGTCTTAATCAAGGTTAACATATGTGGGTCATGTTCATATCATCCCAAACCAATTCCCTTCCAAGAACATCTATGAAGGTATACTTTAGTGAAGTCTGGGTTGTCCAAATAAGAGAAGGTAAAGGTGAATGGTTAAGGTGGAGAGGGAGTGATGGTAGTGTTAAGTGACTTGTCAATTTTCCCATAGATAAAGTGGGTTTGATATCTTAGAGGCCCCAAGGGGGTAATGGCTCCAATGTTGGGGTCATAACCTGGTTGGTGGTTGAGTTTCCCATATTCTTGGGGAGTAAAGAAGGCATTAAGGGTAAGGAGATGCTATTCTTCATGGGTAAGGTGTTAGAATGTAGGTTCCAAAGGAATAGTGATGGGTATCTAGTCCACAGGGATAGATGAAATGGTGGATGCCCCAATGGAAGGGTAGCAATTAATGGCTTTAGCTTTTATGGGTGAGGGCTTGATGAAGATTGTTTGTAGTGCTTTGGATGGAGGTAGGAGAATGTCATTAGGTTGGTAGGTCATATTGAATGTTGCAAAAAGGCTAGGGTCAACTTGTAATGTAAAAACTTGACCTTTGTGTTCAAACTTGATAGAATGGTGGAGGGTGGAAGGTACACAACCCATGGCCCAGATCCAAGGTCTCCCTAGTAAAACATTGAACTGGAATTCACTTTCAACCACATAGAAGAGTTTGAGGAGCGTGTGACATCCTAAATAGATATGAAGGATGGTGGTTCTTAAGGTAGTGGTCATCATGTCATTAAAGGATCAAAGGATGGTTGAATTTTTAGACATGACATTATCTACGAGATTGAGTTGCTCATAGGCATGGGAAGAGATAATGTTGATATTGGCTCCCCCATCAATCATAACCTATTTCATGCAGGTCTGGTTGATGTGGGTTATAATAAAAAGAGGGGCATTTGGGTCTTTTAGGTGGATAGAAGGTATCTTTGAGTCCTTGAAGGTAACAAGGGTGGAGAGTTGGAGAGCACCAATGAAGGCCTCTATGGGTTGGGAATCCCCCGATCTGACTTCAATGGCCTGCATAGCCTCAATCATAGCCTGATGATGGTTAGGTGAGGTGGAAATGAGCTCATATAAACTCAGTTTAGTGGGGGTCTAGTCGATTCATTTAAGGATGACTCTCCTAATGGATTTAAAGGGGTTAGCCTTCGATGTGCCTAAGATAGTAACTTTGGGCTTAGCAACAATCATGGGGCTTGGGATCAAGTTGGGTTTAGGGTTAGTTGATGGGTATGTCCATGGAATGGACACTTTGGCCTTCCCTTTATCCTTTTTTTGTGATCATGTGACCACATTAATAGTATGGATAGAGGGAGATGGTGTGATGGGGGGTTGGATAGATTCTCTATCACTCTGAGGTGAGAGTGGGGGATTAGGAATGTGTTGGTCATTGGTTATTGGGTGTAATGGTGGAGGAATGGATGGAATGTCATCTATCAAAAGATCATCTTTGTCATAGAATTGGTGGATAATGTCCTATATTACTTTTAAATTCTTTATGTCATGCCTAGGTGTCCTATGATAGGAGCAGATTTGATGGTCATTATACCAGATTGGCTTCAAACCAAGGGGATCAAAAGGTCTGATGGGATGTAATATGAGGTAGGAAGTCTATACTAATCTTTGAAGAATGGTCATATAAAATTCTACTATATGTAAGAAAGGTTTAGGGATCATGTTTTGGGTTGGTAAGATGGGAATGTTGGTGGCAATAGGTTTGGTGAGAGATATTTTGGGTAAGGTGGTGTTTCTAGTTGATGTTTTTGGTCTGGGTATGTTGGTAGTTGGCATGGCTGAGTTTGATGGTTTGACTGGTTGTAATCTAGGAAGGACTAGAGCATTAGATAATAAATGTATTGGTGTAATCAATGGCATTGGGAGACATATGTAGAAAGGGGGTTACTTTTTAACTGAAGTGGAAGGGTGAGGCCCTAAGATAGAGGGCAAGGTAAAGGGAGGCAAAGTCTCAGTCATGTATCCCTTCGATGTTTTTGCCCTCTTGGTTGGTGTGGGTCGAGACCTAGGTATAAGCTTGGGTGAAGTTAAGTCTACTTTCAAGGATGGGTAAACCAAGCTCTAAATAGGGAAGGCACTAAGATTTTGGAAAGGTTTGGTTGGTGAGGTGGTGGTTGATTTAGTTGACTAAGAATTGGAGGGGTTGTTAGAAGTTTAGATTGGTTTAAGAGGCAATGGAGAGATGATGGATTGGTTGGTTAGAGGCATGATAAAAGGTAAGGTTTATTGATGGAGGGAATCCCTAATTATTTATAGAAAGTGGTTTGATCTATGTTTCATATTAAGGCAAATTCCAATTTTTGTAATAATCTAGAAAAAGGTTTATGTACTAATCCTGATCTATGGGTAGTGGATGCAACAGATAGATTTGAATGTAGGGGAGGATGGTTGGTAGGTTGGTTGATTTATTGAGGTGAGGAAGGTAGGGTTGGGATAGCTACTTCCTCCATTAGAGGTGTTGATGGAACACTTCTCTAGGGATGATGTCCATAGATGTGGCAGTTTGTTTGGTAGTTGGTAGAGGTGGCAGATCAGGGATTTTCTTGTTTAGATGTGTTAGTTGAGGTAATATGTGATGATTCCAATGCTTTTATGAGTGTATTTAGGGATAAATGATCCTTCATGGTTTGGGTATTTGAAAGAGGGTAAGGTGACCCCATCACCTCGATAAGCGAAGCAGGGGGAATGGGTAGATTGGCTAGTTGGGTCTTCATGGGTAGGTGTATCGTGAGCCATGTTAACCATGTGGGCATTATGAGATAACTCAACCTGTGTGTCCTCAATTTTTATGGGAGCATGGTTGGGAAAATATTTCTTGAAGATGTAAAGAGCTTGATTTTTAAGGGGCATTGTGATAATCTAACATGAGTTCCCATTTATCGATAAGACTCTAAACAATATTCTTAAAAGTATTACATCAGCTAAAATTATGTCCAATTACCTAATGAAAAGCACAAAGGTCATTCTCATTGTACCAAGAAAGTGATGTACAAGAAGAATCAAATTACTAGGGAGGTTTGATGGGTGGAAGTTGTATGAGGTTAGCTTTTAGTAGCTTCTCCAGAATCAAGGTGTAAGATTCTCCAAGTGGAGTAGTGTAGAATATATATGTTTAGACTCATCATCAAATTATCTGATATAATAGAGGTCCGTGATAGAAACCTTCTTTGAAATGTTAATGGAAAAGTGATCCAAGAAGACTTGTGCTAGTTGGGTGAAAGAAAAGATGGAATGCTTGCTAAGGGCACTATACCATTCAAGTGATGGACCAGATAAAGACATGGGGAAGGTTAAAATTAGAAGGCCATCATCATAAGAAATCATGTAACATGCATGCCTAAAATCCCTAAGGTGTTACTGGGGGTCCTCCTTGCTTTGAAATTTGGTAAATTTTAGAAGCTTCCATTGAGGAGGGTAAGGTCTAATAGGAACAGAAGGATGAATACGTTCATTGCAAATATGATCATAGGATAAGATGTTATGATCTCCTAAAATGGATGACTCAAGTTTGGTCATTTTTTCCATGATCATTTTCATTAGGTTGGTTTGAGGTGGTGCACCAAAAGGATTGTAAGACTAGTATTATGGTTGAGGTTGGGCAATGTATTGGTAATTTTTTGGTGGTTGAGAGGCTGTCACATGTTGGAATGTGGATGCTAGAGGTTGGGTAGGGTAGGTGTATGGTGGTGGTTGGGTACTAGGTACACACCCTTATGGGTTAGGGATGTATCCTAGATTGGTTACAATGGGTAACTACTAAGAAGTCCCTATGGATTAGGCATGGGTGGTAGTTGGGTTGGTGACAAGAGGTGAGGTGGTGACCTTTGTGTTAATGGGTGGTGAAGTAGAAAGGATAGGTACCCTTAATCTTGGTAAAGGGGTATTAATTGATGGGTTAGGTTTGACAGAGGGCAGGTTGGTAATGCCAGTGGTGGGTGCTTAGGTTATAAGTGGGGTATGATGGGTCAATGGTTGGGTTGTCCCCAAGGTATAGTAGTCATTAGTAAGGGTGGAAGGTGTAAGGGTAATAGTTGGTTGGATAGGTTAGTTCTGAGTCCTAGCATCAAAGGGGTTAGTAGATGAAGATGCCTACGTGGTCGAAGGTTGAGTGGTGACCATGGTAATAGGGATACCCTTCATAAGGTGAGATGGAATGCCATAAAGAGGATCCTGAGGTGGGATTGAAACTGAGATATGATGAGAAGAGGTGTTAATATAGTAATGAAGGGCCATCGGATTCTTGTCTAGAAAGGTGGTAAAATCCATGTCTCCTTGGGTAAATACTCAATGGAAAGTAGGGATTCCCAATGGGTGAGGTGAATCTTCTACCTCAGAGATTTAATCCATAGATGAAGAGGTAGAAGAGGTTGATTTAAGTGCCAAGTTTAATTTTGCTAGGTCTATTTGCTACTGATGAGTGAGAACCATAAAATAAATAGTGGAGAGAAAACAAGAACAATATCATCACTCAAACAAGAAGATAATAAAATTATCAAGGCAATCAAGACACACACTATGAAGTACATTTAGGCCTAGAGGTTAGTTTTAATCTCACTTTTGGCTTATGCCTTAGTTTAAGAGAATGTGTGATAGAAGTTGGCTTGTAGATCAGGTACTATAGAAATAGTCTATGGTTGGTTTCAGGTTGTTTAGGTGATCAAAGGAATCTATATTGGAATCAATATGTGGCTTGGTATTGGGGCCTACCCCTTCACTTCACAGTCCCACAAGGATATGGGTTTTCAGTGCTTCACCAATATATATTGATGTCCAGAGTTTATACTCAACTAGAGAGTTGAGTTGGTTCTCCTCTTGGTAATGACCTCCAAGTAGGATTGTTAGGAGTGGGTAAGGTGACTGTTAGGTGATGAAATCCCAATTGGGCCTCGTCTCAAATTGTTTTGATGTTATGATAATATTCTTGTGCTTTAATTCAAAACGAAGTGAAATAATGTTAAAATCAAGTAATGGATGTAGTTGATTTTAAGCCCCAAAAGAAATTTCAATTTCAATTATGATCACAGATAGAGAGGAGAGCATACAAATGCAAATAAATCATGAGTAAAGGCTCTAAGTCCCACCAAGTGTGCCAAAATGTTTCATTTTTAGATTTATTTCTAAGAAAGAGAGAAAAGAAACTCAATATGGGTTGTGGTAGGAATACCTATTTATTTGTGTATGCATTGAATCATAAGACCTGAAGAGCTCCTCTTTATCTTGGGAGGAATACCTACAGATAAGAAAACACTAAGGCAAACTTGTTTTTTAGACAAACAGTAAGGTGGATAGTCTAGTGAGGCTAGATCCTGAAAGCAAGAGCTTCTTTAAGGGATATTAATCCACCTATTTTAAATAATTAAGTTGATAAAACTAGAAATCAGATACATGCTTTAATAATATAAGATTACTGAAATCGAATATAAGAAAAGCTTGTTTAGAACAAAGACTAGAAATGATCTAATTAGTGATAAAATGATTAGTACTAGTGCTAATGGGTTAGGGTATGGCTCAAAAAAATAGAAAGGGGCTTGTGAACAGATAGGGACTCAAAAAGGTGAATTTGGTTAGGTGTAAGAGGGTCAAATTAATTTGTTGGTTTTTGGTGCCATAGGTGATTGTCATAGGTCAAGGGTAACCATCATTGATTAGGTAACCGTCACTAGTTGAAGGTAACTATCACCGGTCAGCTAACCATCACTGGTTTCCTATCAGTGAATTTACAAGTGAAACTAGGTTTTGGGTTTGTTGATTGATAGGATATGGAAAGTGGATTCTGAGCTCTAGCTTAGGATTGGAATGAAAACCTCATAAAAGAATACAATAAAATGAATACTTATCCTATAAAAAATTAGTTGGTGGGTGGTTGATGTGGATTTTCCTATTGGTGGAATTTGGATTGATTATAGCAGTGTAACGGTACTTGGGAGCTTAGTGGAAGGTTAATGGCAAGTAGGCTCCCTATGTGATGGTTGATAGCACTTGATAATGTGGATTGACCCAACTAACCTACAAAAAGAGATTATGGATACAAAGATCTCTTGGTAATAATTACAGATAGTTTGACCTCCTAGGCCTATCTCTCTTATAGGCACAAGTAAGAGGTGGAAGTGGTTGTCTAAAATAGACTTGAATAAGGCCTCTAAATATAAGTCATCCATGCAAAGGGATGGAAACTAGATTTAGACTATCATATTTAGAAAAACAAGGTGATGGATCACATGTAGGTTTCATGATGAGTCCAGGTTGTCTAACCTGACTGTCACCGATTAGGGTGACCATCACTAGTTAAAGACCTATGAAAAACATAGGTTAAAATGGTTAAAAAGGTGAGTTAAGCCAGATAAGTGACTAACTTAACTCTGGATTAGGTAAGTATGCTACGCTAGGTAGGTTTGTCAACCTTACAAGTGTATTAAATAGAGGTTCAAGAGAAACCAAAGGTATTTCGATGATTAGGACTGTGTGTGCAATTTTCTAGTATCTATAGAGTGAATGGACTCAAAAGCTATAAAGTTCTTAAGGCTTATCGACACAGTGATGAGATAAATATTGAGAAAGTTTGAGAAGATCAATAGAGTGAAAGTGATCCAAAGATATAAGAAGCAATGAGATGGGATAAAAATCTCAATGTTTAACATCTTGATAGATATAAAGAATGTGCATCTTTGGAGATCCAATGAAATGCAAAATATTAGATCAAGAAGATCAATGAGTGCATTTTAAAAATGATAAAGCTAAAGTTTAGAAGCATGCAAAGATCAGATGGATAGTGTGAGCCTGTTAGAAGGTGATCAAATAGATGCATTTATAAGTTGAATAATTTGAGTATGGACCATCATATCATGGCACGAAAGGCAATATTAATGATCAACATTTAAGGTCATGTATAGACAAATGATTAGTTGCAAGAACATGCAGGAACTTGTGTATAAGCTCTATATCTTGATAAAGACAATGAAATTGATCAAACTAATCAAATCTACATTAAAGATCCTGTGTATCAAAACTTGAGTCTAACAGATGTTATAGATAGTAAAGAGACCTAAAATTATGGTGGTGATGCATGGAATTGAGATATAGGAACTTACAGTCTAAGTCATAATAAATTAGAGTCCAAAATTTGCATGATGTGTTGTAGTCTGAGTGTGAAAACATAAAAGATATGGAACCCTAGATCATTTTGCTTATATATATATATATATATATATATATATATATATATGATATCTAGGACAAAGAAAGTGTAGCTAGAATAATTCTTTTTGCTATTGATCCAAATTGAATATATAGAGAGGTAAAGAGCAAAATCCAATGAAGTGTGTCAATTAGAAAATTTTAAAGACACAGAACCAGAGGGGGCAGAGAGGAGTAAAGTGATTGGTGAAGCAAATGAAGTGTGTCAAATAGAGACATATTCAGACATAAGACCAAAGGAATAGAGATGAGCAGAGAGCAAGAAAGACACAAAGAGAATATGTAGAGTATGATCAATTACAAATTACACTTGTAATAGAGAGAACATAGTTGGATTCATTTATGAATCTATTTTTTATACTAGAGTTTTATCTCCATGGATTTGATTGGTTGGTGCCATCAGACAAGTTGAGTTGGTGCTCAGTAAGGGGATTGGTGTATCCTTTGGGTTAGTGCCCTTAAACATTATAACTAGTGAGGTTCAATTGAATTGGTGATCAAATTGGGGATTGGTGTCTCCTTAGGGTTGGTGCCCTTAAAAGTGTAACTAGTGAACTTTGCCAGTGAGGTTTTGAATTGTGAGGTTGGATTAGAATAGTAGTTTCTAGCAACTATTCTCACTATGGTTTTTCTCTTTGGGTTTGCCACATATAAATATTGTGTAATGTGTATTTGTTTTTATGATCTCTGCATATTTGATTTGATCTACATATATATTTTAATCTGCATTGAAAGTATTTAAATAACTAGTTTTAATTCATATACTGATTCACCCCTCCCCTCTTAGTATCTAGCTATGTTCCAACAATTGGTATCAGAGCCTAGGTTCCTTAGAAGAAGCTTAATCAGCTCAGGTAGTTCTTGAAAATTTAAACGCAAATGTCTATTCAAGAAGGATCTTCATCAAACAAAGCAACTCTCTTTGATTGATCAAACTATGCATTCTAGAGCATAAGAATGGAAGGATATTTATCTTCATTAGGGTTTTATGTATGGATGTCTATGGTAAATAGATATATATCCCCTGCTATAACTCTAAATGATTAGGCTTCAAAGAAGGCATATGAGATCAATGCCAAGGCAAAGAATGTTATTCTCTATGGATTGTCCAAATCATATTTTGTCAAAGTGATGCATTGTCAAAATGCAAAAGATATATGAAACAAATTAAAGAACATATATGAAGGTGATGACAAGGTAAACTAGGCCAAGCTACAAACATACAGAGGAATGTTTATGAGTCTTAAAATGACTGAAGTAGAAAATATTGCAGAATACCTTCTCGAGGTAGATGAAATAGTCAATGCAATTAGAGACCTCAAAGAAGAAATGAAAGAATCAATCATTCTCAAAAAGGTCCTAATATCTTTTCCATCAATGTATGATTCTAAAATATCTATAACAGAGGAAGTAAGAGATATATATAATCTCATTGTAGATGAGTTGCATAGAACCTTCACTGTTTATGAGATGAGAATGGGAGAAGCAAATACTCCTGAGAGATAAGTTGCATTCAAAGTATCTAGGAAAGCAAAAGCATCTACATTTGGATTTGAGGAGATTTGTCATAAAATTGAAAAGGGGATCTATAAAGTACAAAGTTAAGTTACCCTTTAAATGCTTTAACTATGGTAAGGTAGGACATTTTGTTGCTAAATGCCCTTATGAGAAAAAGGATAACTCTAAGCAAGAAGAGGATGGCAAAAGGATGAAGCCCCACTATTCCAAAGGGAGGAACTTATTTAAAAACAAGAAAAGCTTGTATATAAGAGAGTATGGTGACTCATTGGATGCTAGTGATAGCTCAAATGATGACCATGACTATGCCTTTATGGATGAGGGAAATGAATCCATGTTCATGGCATTATAACCAACTTTTGTATATCTAGATCAAGAATAAGTTGAAGACTCTAATGAATAAGAGAAAGGAGAAATGGACCTTGAGTGTGAACTCATATGTGCTCTAGATTAGATTGATAAGCTAAGAAAAGATAACTCAAGGTAGAAGAATCTTGGATAAAAATAAATTGAAAAATTATCCAAAAGTCTTGAAAGATCTGATTAGATGATAGTAAGCCTTAAGACTCAGGTTGAAGAGGTTGTAAGAATATAATATGTATTCAAAATTTAACTACAATTCAAATTTGACTAGTGTATGAGGCTAGAACTAGAGATAGTGGCTTTGAGAAAAGAGCTTGAAAAGGCTAAAGAACAAATAGTCAAAGGTCTAAAGTTGATAGGAGGATCAAACATTCTTGATGAATTGATCGGCTCTCAAAATCCTTCAAAAGGTAAATCTAGTCTTGGTTATGAAAAGGGGAAAAGTCCCATAACCAGTACATCTACTAAATTATATGATAATCTCAAAGCAAAAAGATCAGGAGTAAATAATGAGAAAGCTTGCAACGATATAACTAAAAACACAAGCAATGTTGATGTGAAGAAGGCTAAAGCTGAAAAGAAGCCTAAGGAAAGGAAAAAGAACAATGAGTCCATCTTTGCAAACTCAAGGAAGATGCAAAAAACAAAGGCAATTGATGCAGATGGTTACACAAGGGTAAGCAACTTGAAGAAGCAAGAGTTGAGAAGAACTCCCCATCATGCACAAAGAAAAACTATGACCAAGTATTCCTCATCTTTCTATGGTTATTGTTATAGCTATAATCATTTTGGTCATAAGGCTAGTAATTGTAGAGTTGTACCTACAAGGAGAACCAATTTTATAAGAAAACATTTATTTGCACCCTTGTTAGATACAAATGTAATGTGTTATAATTTCAATAATTCTGGTCACATAACTAAACATTGTAGAAAAAGCTTTATAAGATCAAAAGTATAGAGTAAGAAGAAAGGTATGCCTCCTGGTGTGAACAAAGGTTCAAAAGTCTTTGAAAAAGATAAAATTAGGACATATAAGAAACCCAAGCATGTATGTAAAATGAAAGATCAAACCAATGTTATGGAGGTTGGAGAATGTCAAGAGCTCTTAATGTCTGCTCATGAGAAGACCAAAATCAAGGAGACAACTAAAGTACTAGTTGAGGCTAGTTCTGAAGTGAGTATAGATTAAAGTGAACATCCTGCTATTGTTGAGAAAATTTCATGCCTAGAACATCAATATTTTGTGCCTAGTGATGAGAATCTGAATTACAAGGAAGATACTTTAAATGAATAGGTATGTCATAAATCCATACTGTCTCCATGTATTCTTAATCTAATCATAGAATAAATGAACATGTTATTTCTCTCGAGCCTAAGAAAAACAAGTACAAAAATCATAAGATGACCAAGGAGAAGAAGGAATATGAGGAGTTATGGGCAATACCTAATTTCACATTGTTCTAGGACATTGTGAAGTAAGGTGTCTCTATCTATGATTCTTAAGAGACCCTTGTTAGTGGAGAAGCAAGTGATGTCTACTACAGATGTGAACTCAAGCAGTTTGTGATGATGACTTGATCAAACCAAGTCAAGTGTTATATATGCAGTGTATGTAGGGATAGAATGAATGTTTCAATATGATGTAATGATATTGTTGGATTACATCTCATATATATGGTCTACAGATTTAATTGACATAAGGGTTCTAATGTGAAAAACCCTTGACATTATGTATATTGGGTTGTGTAAACAAGTTGGGTCACTAAACTTGGGGAACATGTGTAAAATTATGCTATATATGTGTTAAATTAAGTTATGGTTTGTTATAGGCCGGCCCTTGATGCAAATATGGAGCATGGAGCAAGGGGGAGCTAGATTGTTCAGTCTATCAAGATTAAGAAGGCTTGGAGTAGAAGAGCTTTGAAATTGGTTAGGTCCTAGGATTAGAAGATAATAAGAGACTAAGAGAGAACTCTAGAAATCCTATATGGAATCTCCTACATCACATGACTAGATATTAGTGATAGAGTCTAAGTCCAGGGTGAGGACCATAAAAGCCTTATTAATTCTTAGAAGAAGAAGAGAAAAGGCAACTCACGTATGTATGTTATGCAAATTTCTAATGAGTTGATGGTTTTAGAATATTGGACAAACTTATTTATATGATAAAGGGGGAGAACATTTGGATAAATAGTAAGAAAGAGTACATTTGCCATTGATGTCAAAGGGGGATAAAAAGTGCAAATGCTCTCTGTGGGAGAAGAGCAAAAATTCTCTCTGCAAAAGTTTGGAGCAAAAAGTGAAAATGTCAAAGAAGTAGAGCAAGTCCCCAATTTGATTATTAGGCAAATGTGTTATTTCCTAAGGGGAAGCAAGTATGGTATGAACAACTTCATATCATACTCATCAAAAGCCAATGCAAGTAATGCTAGAGAAGGAGTTGAATAGTAGAAGATCAGAGCATTTAGTTTGCCATCAATGACAAAGAAAGAGATTGTTGGAAATATGATTGTCATTGATTTCAAAAGGGACATTATGAGTATGTCATTGATGGTCAAGATTGTATATGGTGATTAGATGATATGCAAAGGATCCTATCAAAGATCAAGAATGATTGGAATGATTGTGTGCATGATTGGAATTCATTTGGTTCTTCACATTGATCATCTAGACATTTTGGGTCTATGACTAAAAACATGAGAAGGCATTTTTATGAAGACATACCTTACACCTATGAAGGTTTTAGGAGAAATTGGATATATGGATGAGATCCCCTATTTAAGAGGATCATATGCAATAATTTATAGGTTATCCAACTAAGTGTGACAAGAGTTATGCAGGTACAAAGTTAGCCTTCTAGGCATATTGAAATGGTCATCATACTTAGTCAAATTTACACAAAGGTCATGCAAATTTGTCATGATTTTACAAAGATAATTTATGGACACTTTCAAATGAAATAGATAAAATATATGTTATGGGTTTTTCATGAGCATATTGAATATATGGACTATAGGTTCAATTGAGAAGGAATAAACTCAAAATTGAATTATCTTTGCTCTCAAATTAGAGAGGGTTTCTATGTAAAACCCTAAGGGTTCATGTGATGGCATCAAATAGACACTTTCAATCTTGATGGTCACTGGATATAACTGAGACCTGGTAGCTTAAGTTATAGTGTAAGCCTTTATCATCACTGTGAAACTAGCCCATTCGACCTAGCAATTACCGATTTAAAGGACTTAATAATTCCTAAGTATTAGACTCTATATTATGTTTGATCTTGATCAATGTCTATCACTTTATTGTACATAGACAATCCAATGAAGTGAAGCAAAGTCAAATTGTCAAAGGCTCCTCTGAGTAAATACTCTAATGACAAGTGTCACATTCACAAAGCTTATCAGATAGAGACCCAATGAGCATAACCTTGTCAAAGTTAATGATCAAGCTTGTCTAAATATATAAAGGTTAATGGGTGATCATGAAAAAGAGATACACTAAAGTGAATGGACTCAAATGCTATAAATTTCTTGAGGTTTATTGATATAGTGACGAGTTAAAGACTGAGCAAGTCTGAGAAGATCAATAGAGCAAAAGTGATCCAAAGATATAAGAAGCAACAAGATGGGATAAAGAGCTTGATGTTTAACATCTCGATAGAGATAAATAACATGCATCTTTTGAGATCCAATAGCATGTGGAAGCTTGGATCAGCAAGATCAACGAGCGTGTTTTAAAGATGACAAAGCTAAAATTTGAAAGCATATAAAGATCAGATGGATAACGTGATCCTATCAGAAGGTGATCGAATGGATGCATTTTAAAGTTGAGTCATTTGAGTATGGACCATCATATCATGGTGCCAAAGGAAAGATCAATGACTAATATTTAAGGTCATGTCTAGACAAATGGTTAGTTATAGGAACATGCGAGAACTTGCATATAAGCTCTATATCTTGACATAGACAATGAGATTGATCAATCTAACTGATCAAATTTAAATTAAAGAGCTTGTGCATAAAAAATTGAGTCTAACAAATGATATAGATATTAAAGAGACTTATAATTATGGTAGTGATGGATAGAATCATGATGCAAGAATTTACAGTCCAAGTCATAATGAACTAGATTCTAGAATTGGCATGATGTGTTGCAGTCTGAGTGTGAACACATAGAAGATATAAAACCCTAGATCATTTTTCTTATATATATATATGATATCTAGGACAAAAAAAGTATGGTTGGAACAATTGCTATTGCTATTGAGCCAAATCGAATATAAATAGAGGCAGAGAGTGAAAGCCAATGAAGTGTGTCAAATAGAAAATTATAAAGACATAGAACAAGAGGGGACAAAGAGGAGAATAGTTATTGGTGAAGTAAATTAAGTGTGTAAAATAGAGACATATTCAGACACAAAACCAAAGGAATAAAGAGGAGTAGAGAGGAAGAAAGGCACAAATAAAATGTGCAGAGTATGATCAGTTACAAACTAGACTTGTAACAAAGAGATCAAAATTAGATTCATTATGAATATATTTTATATATTGAAGTTGTAGATCCATAGATCTGATTGGTTAGCTCCAATAGACAAGTTGATTTGGCACTTAGTAAGTGGATTAGTGTCTCTTTTGGGTTGGTGTCCTTAAACATTGTAACTAGTGAGGTTCAGCTGAGTTGGTGCTTAAATTGGGGATTGGTGTCTCCTTAGGATTGGTGCCCTTAAAAGTGTAACCAATGAGGCTTTGAACTGTGAGGTTGGATTATAATAGTAGTTTCTAGTAGCTATTCTCAACATTGTTTTTCCCTTTGGGTTTTCCACATATAAATCTTGTGTCATGTGTATTTATGTTGGAATGATCTCTGCATATTTTATTTGATCCACATATATATTTTAATCTACATTAAAAGTATTTAAATAACTAGTTTTAATTAATATACTGATTCACCCCCTCTCACTATCTAGTTTTTTTCCAACAAACCTCAGTCCCCTCCCCATATTCATTTGTAGGATTGATATAGTATAAAGATACAATATTTGAGAAGAGTGCCCTAAATTTTAAGTTTTCACATTACTTAGTGCTCTGGGAAGATGTGGAATCTATCTAATCATACTCTAACAAAGATGAAATCTCGCTGGAATCCAAGCAATATATTGATGATTTGCTACAAATCAAAGAGCAAGGACTCCATTAGGTAGCAACCAAACCTAAGGTAATGTCATGTATTGATCTCCTAAAAGCTTTGTTTATTAATGGGACCATTATTAGGGATATTATACATGTTAGTAGATTCAATAATGTCTTTACTTATATTTTCGGTAGGGAATTTGATAGATACCTTAGGCTCCCCTTGTTGGATGGTGGAACTTGATATTATTATAATGCTCGATTCACAATAGAGGGTGTGTCAGTGGGTGACACCATGCACTATGGTCACCATGGGGGTACAAGGGTTGGCAACCTACTTGGAAGCCCCCCTAGTGGGGGTTCAGGGGTAGCACCCCTGAAGCAATTTTTTTTTAAAAATGCATTGTAAAATATTGTGATTTTATAGTAAATCTGGACCATTCACTATTAGGTCATAGGTCTAATGGTATAAATTATGTTTGTGCATTTTTGACCTAATATGTAACCCTCCTTTGATATGAGGGCATTGTAATCATGGTGGCATACTATGTGAGAGTGAATAGGATATTGTAGTGGATGTATTATAGGTTTTTTCCGTTTATTTATTAGAGTGAATAATAAGGACTGGTTATTTCTATGTGGATGTAGCCCACATTAGATGAACCTATTAAATATGTGTCTTTATTGTGTTGTGTTTTATATATTTTATTTCCATCTTTAATTCATTAATTTGCTTTGTGTTTAATATTCCTAACATCCCTATCTTGAAATCGCCTATAATCAAGTCTCAGCCAAAGTTTGGCTTGAGCATAACACAGTAAATGGAAAGCTAAAACAATGGCTCACAAAATGTCAAAGGATGAATCCCAAAGGGTCTATCTCATCTAATTACATTATCAAATTCAAAATGGGAATTACAATAACCATGGCCTTTTTGAATAGACTATATGGTTTCCTGAGTATTTCATACATTCAGGTTGAGTGGGTTCCATTGTTAGATATAATCCTAACATCTAACCAGTTGGTGGCACTTGGGGAGATTATAAGTGCCCAATTAAAATTATAGGTGTTACACCCTAATCATAGGTTTTCAGATGATAATTTCTATATGATGTCCTACCTAATGGATGCAGTGATGGCCAGAGTTTACAAGCCTTGTGTTTAGGAGTGGCAGCCCTCAGATGAATATTTGGCAAATAGGGTTGTGAAGATTTTTATTTCATGCTTATTCATAGATATAGGAATGAAATTTTAATAATATGAAATGAGGTCTATACTTATATATCAAGTAATGTAGGGTACCTAATGCCTAGATTATAAGAAAACATGACAAGGAGACTGAGCAAAATGGAATAATATTGGTTATACCTAAATGTAATCATCATTTGAGTGGAAGGCACTAGGACTACTCCTCTACTACTTCTACATCTTGTTCCAGACACTAACAAAACATTAAATATAATATCAATTATTTAACAACATTGATGAGGAATTAGATAAAAGGAATTTTACCTACCATTTCAAGACTCCTCTAAGCATTAGGCATCATCAATATGTGATCAGGTCACATTTTATTCAAGCTGGTAAAGCTAGAACTTAGTATAAATTACATCTTGCACATTTCAATGAATGGGACCCCAGGAGGAAAGTAAGGGGATATCTCAAATCTATTCAATAAAATAAGAAAGTGCGTGTCTCATATGATCATGACTAGATCTTCCTGCATGGCTCTAATGATTCAGAGATATGGAAAAATATGAAAGATAAATCAATTTTTATGATACATGCCCAAGCCTTATAGTACAACCTAAGGTAATTAAAGAATAGACACAAAATGCATGGATTCAGTAATGGCCCCCATCTCCACCACATGATTCTCAACCACAAGATCAACCTCCCTCCCCTTTAGCAGAGCCTACAGAAGGAAAACTAGATGAATCTAGTAGTCAAAGAGAATCTAATCCTTAGATTAGGAGGGAAATTTTGAGAGGTATTTTAGGTCCTCAAGTCTCTTCCACAACAATAGCTGCCCACATTCAGGTTTTGGGCATAGCTACTACAAGGGATATGTCAGTAGTTTCTTCAGCTAAACATAGAAAGAATAGTTTTGTGATGACTCCTTCACCTCCCCTTACTATAGCTACTCAATTAAGTCTTACTTAATTCTTTAAAATGGATTTTCCTTCCATTCCAACTACTCTAGACTCTCTTCAATCTCTAAAGACTCCTCAAGTAAATCTTGTACATTTCACTTCATCACCTTGAGTTACACTTCCTACCATAGTTGTTCCTATAACCCATCTCCCATTCCATCCACCTTCCACTTCACCCATTTACACCTATCAAAGGAAGAACAAGGACTCTCCTATTCCCTCCAAAGATAAAAATTTGAAAGAGAGGCCATAACGTGCTCTCCCATTAAAGAGGAAGTTATTGAAAAGGAGGGAAAAGATGTGGAGGGTACAATGCAACTTGAATAAGCAGAAGAAGAATAACAACTAGTATATTTGATTGATTATCCTTCCAAGGAGGAAGACTAGGAAATGAGCATTACACAACTAGGTGATGAAAAAGTTAATCTATAAAAAGCCAAAGCTTTGAGTCTGGGTGTGCATGAAGCAAAAGACACCTTAGTCGACCTCACACAAGAGCAAAATCAAAGAATTGATGAGGTAGTCTCGTCCCTTATTTCTTCATTTTTTGATATATAAATTCTAGTTATGAATTTACCCTAAGTTATTCCTAGGGTTATATCATCTAGTTATATTAGTACTACTATTGTTCTAATATTCTCTCTTCTCCTAACCTAGTAAGGACTCCTAAGGTAGTCCATTTTGAGAACTTGGTCACAGTTTCTATTTTCAATTCCAAGAAACCCTAGGTTACCAATAAAATGTTGATCCAAATATATCTCCTTGTGCCCCTACCATTGGCCATGCCAAAAGAAATAATGACTATGGAAGTAACTGATGAAGCGCTGACCAGCTCTGATACCAAAATATGATGTAACCTGTCTGATACCAAATTGGTGCAGAAAACCTTGGACTACTCTTACATCAATTGCACACTTATTCAATCCAATGCAATATAACAGAAATGATCAGAATATAAGCAAAAATAGGAAAGATTAGATCCAGCAGTCTCTTCTCTACAACATTTCTTAAAAGTCTGTCCATTCAATTATAGGTCTATTCTCAATACGTTTCTCATAAGTCTGTAATATTCCCTTTTTATAAGTTGTCCATGTTAACCTCATCTCAGTAATCTATCCTTTTAAGGATTAATCTTATCAAGATCTATTAGATTATTTATGATAGAGTCATCTAACTGATTACATTGGGCTGTATACCAAAAACTTTAGTATCTTCTTTAGAGACTCATTCCTTTAATACTTTCTCAAGTTCTGATTCTTTCTTCAAGTCAACATGAAAAATTTAGACTTCTATCCTAGCAGGCCTTACTCAGTAGATCTGGTCTTATCTCTAATGATTAACTTTTAATGAACCTTTATTCAAGCTATTGATGTCTTTTAGCTCAAACCTGCTAACAACTTATAAACAGTCTTAAACAAGAACTCAGAATTATGTCCCTTGTCTAACAATCCTCTAGGCTAAAACAGACTTGTAGATATTTTCCTCTATACTTCATGAAAACCCCTGAGACCACTTTCATCACTTACCTAACCTTAGAACGCCTCTCTGCACGAATTTATAGCCGATTTCATCTGTTTGTTTGTGAGCAGTGTTGTCTTTTATCTTTTAACTAAACGTGTTTCCTTGTTTGTCATACATTCAAGTTACAAGCTATAAAGAGGATTCCTTTTGAGTTATATAGGTTCTCCCAAGATATATGGATCGTAATTAATTCCAGTGTTGGCAACAAGCTTAAACAATCACAAAATTTTGTTGAAGTATTACTTTCCTCATTGGCTGTAACAGCCAAAGCTGAGTATACAGATCCGAGATTTATCATTTGATGAATTTTCAATAACTATCGCTTCTCAGGGATTCATATTGAATCAGACACAATATATACTGCTACACATTTCCTCCTCCTCCATTCATTTGGTCTCATGTAAAAGAACACGTCATTTTCTCCCATTTTCAGATTTTAAATCACAAAAATACATTTTGAGAGGGGTCCGATAAGAATCTAGCAAAATATCAACTTTTCATTATCTTCAAAGGTTCTTTAATTTGTATTAGGACCTATGCAATGTCCTTTAACTCTTACGATCATTTTACAATCCCCACGCTATCAACAGCGTTTGATATTAAACAAAGCAGAATTGCAGACCATATATCTTATGGACAACCACAACAATACTAATCAAGTTCAAAAAGTAGATAGACACATGTACTTACATATTTTTAGAGTCTGAGAAGAAGAGCAAGATCATAGCAAAGTTCCTTTTCATTCAAATGTCTTCATACATACAACTCTGCCACTCCATTGCAGACCTCCTCTTCTCTTTCTTCTATCAACTCTCTGGACTTGTTTCTACCTTACTCTCCCTTCTACGTTCCTATCATCCTCTTGTCCCCTATTTCTATCTGCTATCTTTTGTTTTTTTAAAAACCTCCTCTCTAACTTCTACGCCCAATTTGGGCTCAGGCAAAACAAATACAGTTTTTTTTTTTTTTTTTTTTTTTTTTTTTTTAACAATATACTAAGGTTGAAATTAGTTCAACCATTTCTCCCTTATTTCCTCAACAGCCCAAAAAATCATATTTTTTTACCTTTTCACTTTTTACTTTTGACATTTCCAATTACTCCTCCTTAGATAACATTTTGGAGGCAAAATACAATAATTTGAAATTTGAATTTAAATATGACTTGTCTTCAGGTAGCCATTGCAGATGCTCCTGCATCATATTCTCCCTCTAGAAACAATTTGAACCTTAGTTCAAATGAGATGCTTCCTACATGCTTTAGCCTTCATTCTATGCTTGGATCCCAAGGTCTTGTTACCAATACCAATGCTTGTCTTTGATAGTCTTTGTTTTTCATCTTGCTTTTCTTCCTCTTCTGGTATGTTCTTCACCTCATCTCTTTCTCAGCTGCCATCTCCCACTTCCATGCTTCTTCATCTTCATACATATCTTCTAGATCTTCTTGTTGTTCTTCTTGTTTCGTGAGCTTCTCCAATGACTCATGTATGTCATTCACTTCAGCAACCTTCATACCTGCATACAAAACATTCAAAGCCACCTTAGCAGAAAACATTTGAGTCCATGAAGCCTCTTGGCTGCCTTCACATTCTTGCTCTTTAGCCAAATCTGCCCTCACTATCTTTCTTTGTTCTTGCCTCAATTCATTTTCCATCTGATCAATGGTGTCACCATGTTGATAGGTGTCTCTACACAACTCTCTTGGAGGGTTCAACAACTCTTCTATCCTCTTCATCTCTTCACTCAACACAAGCTCATTCAAATCTTCATGTCCTATATCAAACTTAGGACCAGATTGTCTTTCATCCTCTATAAGTACATTCATCCACTTTATAGTTTCTTCATACAAATCAGCTTCTTCATCATTATCAATATGCTTATCAAAAACAATTACAGTATCCTTACCTTCTGTCTCCTTGCCTTTTTCAATCTCTGCTTGAAGCCATCTTGTTTGTTTCTTGCCATCAATGAAGCATTGCCTTGCTGAATATTCTCCCATTTCCTCATCATCCATCCATTTAGAACTTTCTCCTTGCTGCATATTAATCCACACATCTACTTTCCATTCCTCATTTTCCATAAAAATATTATTAAATGACTCAAACAAATCATTATCCCATTCATTGCAAACAATTGACTTACCTTTCATCTTTGTATCCTCATGCTCAACCTCATTGTTCATTGAGAAGTTTTCTTTCTAACCTTCATTCTCTTGGCTGCTGGAATCTTCAATCTTTTTCCATTGACTTCTTAGTGTTGTTGCTTCAACACTCACATCTTCTCTCCTTGCCTTCTTAGGCACCCATACTTGTTTCTTCTTCTTATCATTTGACTTCACAAGCCATTTAGGCATCCTGCATCCATGCTTTTGTACCAGCACCTCCTTTTTCTTGGGAGTTTGCTTATTCAACCATTTAGGCATCACATATCCATGGTTAATTAGAAACTTCACCTTTCTCTCTGCTTCTCTAACATGCATATCAACAGTTTCATGCTTATAAGACAAATCAGTTTTTGAACTCACCTTTACCTCCTTAATGCGTTGCTCCATTAATTCTTTGACTTGCATAACTTCTTGATTATTTGTGCTTTCTTCTTTCTTTATGCTTGGCTGCTCTCTTTCTTCTTCTTGACCTTCAATGGCATCATGGAATTCAGCTTCATCTTCCATCTCTTCTCTTGCTTGTATGATATCATCAACGCCTTTCTTATGCATTAACCAATGCATCTCTTCTTCTTTATCAACAACAGCAAACTTAGTTCTCTTTCTTGCACCAATCTCTTCATTCTCCAAGGCCCTTCTCTTGACCTTTACAAGGCTGCTCATACCTGCAATTACCCACTCAAAAACAGCATTAGATATAAAACAAAGAGACCATAATGTCTCCATGAGTGTCCTCTTAATGGACATTCTCATCTTTCCAAGTGCTCTTCCTGACACTTCCTCTTTTCTCTCTTCTCTCTTGTTCTCCTCAATGAGAACCTTCTTCTCCACCTCTTCCTCTTCTTTTTGTTGCTCACTTGGCAACCTTCTTATCTTCTTCAAGCCTCTATGGGCTTCTCTCTTCATGACAATCTTCTTTTGCCTTCTTCTCCTTTTCACTAGGAGATCTATAGGCCACTTCAATCTCTTCCTCATTGGCCATAACCATGCTTGTCTATTTAGTTGCATCCAAGACTCATATTCATCTTTAATCTTAGCTAATTCTTTCTTCAAACTAGAAATTTCTTTATCAATTACAAAACTGTCCATACCTTTCTTCTTTCTGATGCTTGCTTCTTCCTTGGTGCCCTCTTGTATCTTGTTGCTCTGCAGTGCCTTCAACAATACTTCCATCTCTGAGATCTTCACCCAAGTCTTTTCCACCTTGATCTCTTGATCCCTTGTCTCACCCAAGCCTTTTCTCCTTGACTGGTCTTTTGACAATCTCCTTGATCTCACCTAGGCCTTTTACATCCTAGTCTTTTGATCCTTTTCTCAATCCTGCAGCAACTTTTATACAACACTTCATCAAATACAAATCATAAATCCAAGCTTACCTTGCTTTGGATCTTCCTCTTGAGCATTCACTTGCTCTTCTTCTAAGCTTCAGACTCCATCCTTTACCTCACCTAAGTCTATTTCACCTTAGTCTTTTGGCAAATTATCCAAGCTTCTTCTTGGATCTTCACTAAGCCTTCCTTGGCTTCTTCTCTTCTTAAGCCTCAATGGCTTGACTATCTTGAACCTGAAACTTCTTCACTTGATTACTTCTCAACACAATAAACTTCAAATCAAATATCAAAATTGTTCATACCTTTTCTCAACAGGATCTTCTAGTGCTTTGTCCTGTTGATCCTTTTGCCAAATCCTTCACAACTGCAACATCATTAACAAATGCAACCATTCCCATAATCTCTTTTCTTAATTTTGCAGCAATAAATTATCAATTCCCAAGAGCTTCAAGCTCTGATACCAAATGATGAAGCAAAGCACTGACCAGCTCTGATACCAAAATATGATGCAGCCTGTCTGATACCAAATTGGTGCAGCAAACCTTGGACTACTCTTACATCAATTGCACACTTATTCAATCCAATGCAATATAACAGAAATGATCAGAATATAAGCAAAATTAGGAAAGATTAGATCCATCAGTCTCTTCTCTACAACATTTCTTAAAAGTCTATCCATTCAATTATAGGTCTGTTCTCAATACGTTTCTCATAAGTCTGTAATATTCAATTTTTATAAGTTGTCTATGTTAACCTCATCTCAATAATCTATCCTTTTAAGGATTAATCTTATCAAGATCTATGAGATTATTTATGACAGTGTCATCTAACTGATTACATTGGGCTGTATACCAAAAACTTTAGTATCTTCTTTAAAGACTCATTCCTTTAATACTTTCTCAAGTTTTGATTCTTTCTTCAAGTCAACATGAACAATTTAGACTTATGTCCTAGCAGGCCTTACTCAGTAGATCTAGTCTTATCTCTAATGATTAACTTTTAATGAACCTTTATTCAAGCTATTAATGTCTTTTAGCTCAAACCTGCTAACAACTTATAAACAGTCTTAAACAAGAACTCAGAATTATGTCCCTTATCTGACAATCCTCTCGGCTAAAATAGACTTGTAGATATTTTCCTCTATACTTCATGAAAATCCCTGAGACCACTTTCATCACTTACCTAACCTTAGAATGCCTCTCTGCATGAATTTATAGCTGATTTCATCTGTTTGTTTGTGAGCAGTGTTGTCTTTTATCTTTTAACTAAACGTGTTTCCTTGTTTGTCATACATTCAAGTTACAAGCTATAAAGAGGATTCCTTTTGAGTTATATAGGTTCTCCCAACATATATGGATTGTAATTAATTCAAGTGTTGGCAACAAGCTTAAACAATCACAAAATTTTGTTGAAGTATTACTTTCCTCATTGACTGTAACAGCCAAAGCTGAGTATACAGATCCGAGATTTATCATTTGATGAATTTTCAATAACTATCGCTTCTCAGGGATTCATATTGAATCAGACACAATATATACTGCTACACATTTCCTCCTCCTCCATTCATTTGGTCTCATGTAAAAGAACACGTCATTTTCTCCCATTTTCAGATTTTAAATCACAGAAATACATTTTGAGAGGGGTCCGATAAGAATCTAGCAAAATATCAACTTTTCATTATCTTCAAAGGTTCTTTAATTTGTATTAGGACCTATGCAATGTCCTTTAACTCTTACGATCATTTTACAATCCCCACGCTATCAATAGGGTTTGATATTGACCAAGGCAGAATTGCAGACCATATATCTTATGGACAACCACAACAATACTAATCAAGTTCAAAAAGTAGACAGACACATGTACTTACATATTTTTAGAGTCTGAGAGTCTGAGAAGAAGAGCAAGATCATAACAAAGTTCCTTTTCATTCAAATGTCTTCATACATACAACTCTGCCACTCCATTGCAGACCTCCTCTTCTCTTTCTTCTATCAACTCTCTGGACTCGTTTCTACCTTACTCTCCCTTCACGTTCCTGTCATCCTCTTGTCCCCTTTTTCTGTCTGCTATCTTTTGTTTTTTTAAAAACCTCCTCTCTAACTTCTACGCCCAATTTGGGCTCAGGCAAAACAAATACAATTTTTTTTTTTTAACAATATACTAAGGTTGAAATTAGTTCAACCATTTCTCCCTTATTTCCTCAACAGCCCAAACAATCACATTTTTTTACCTTTTCACTTTTTACTTTTGACATTTCCAATTACTCCTCCTTAGATAACATTTTGGAGGCAAAATACAATAATTTGAAATTTGAATTTAAACATGACTTGTCTTCAGGTAGCCATTGCAGATGCTCCTGCATCAGTAACCCTAGGTCTTACTAAATTCTTGGCAGAAGTAATGTCTATGAAATAAACATCCCTATGGGAGTGGGATGGCCAAAAACTTAATTAATTACAAATCCAAATAAGTGCCTCCCTACCAACCACTTTTATTACATCCCTTCTAGTGACCACTCCACATTCTACAACCTTAAACCCTACTCAAGAAGTTAAAATAGAACTTATTATTCCCCAATGGGTGAGAGAGATGCAACATGTTAGAGATGAAAGATAAAATTTGGTCTTAATTGAGCTCCCCATAGTCTCCACTCAGTTCGATAAGGAAAGTGGGATTATTCAAAGAGTGAGGAACATGAAAATGGTGATCATGAGAAAAAAGGATGAAGTGTAATTTGAATAAAGAGAGAATTTGTTCTCTTTATAAAATACTACTAAATATATTAAGGATTTCAACACTTTTATGGATTCCATTGGGGTGGCAATGAAATAAATACACTAGAGTACTGAGGAGGTCTTAAATAGATGGAATCAAATGCAAATTACATGGCCCCTCAAGAAAGTGTTGATGATGTTCAAAGTGCAACTACTAAGTTGTATAATATTTTGTATAACATCAGGGTTTCTAGGGTAGGCAATCAGGCCAATAGAGTAGATATTATTACAATATGGAATAAGATGAAGGATGTGTAAAAGAGATTGAATTTATCAATAGTGCTTTCGATCAATTGAATATCATGATCAATATGGATGCTTCTTGGTGTTTGAACTATGTGATTTTCCAAGAGGGATGCTTCCCTATATTAGCAAAGATAGATGAATAAGTTGTTGGTATTTTTTACTAGTCATGAGAGTGAGGCACTACATATTTTGGTAGACATGAGAGTCACAAGGGTGATCATCCAAGTTGGGGATCTTGTCAATAGACCCAATTTTCAGAATCTTCTCCATTCGATTTTTAAAAAAATTAGGTAAGAAGTTGAAGCGACCATTTATAAAACCAATGAGAAAAGTATTACAATTGGTTAGTTTTACTAAGGATAGGGTAATGAGATCCAAAGCTCTAGCAAATGAATTCAAGAGCTCAGAGGAAGAACAAAAAATATTTATGGTTGATGCTATCAGAATCTTGAATCCTTCATTACTCAATTTTAAAATTATAGATAAATATTTCTATGTAGCTTATGCACTATGCAGATATCTAAAATCCAAGCAAGTAGCTTCTTGGTCGATCCCACACACATAACTGGCTATCAGTACCCCCTAGCTTTAAAAAGCTCTTAGTCCTTGTCTTAGTTGTAATTATAGTTATTCCATTGACTATTTTTGTTAATGGTGCCACATCAACACTTTAATATAATAATGATTATGTATTTGTATGTTGTCACCAAGGTGATACTTTAGTTCCCAATCTATTTATTGTACATGAATATTATATTTTTATCTAGAAAGTTTATTCTAGGCATTATTATTATGCATGCATCTTTGCATGATTTGTGAATGAATGATTCTATTTTGAAATTATAATTCTAGGAGAAGCTTGAAGAGATGACAACTTCCCCATCCAAAGATTATAAATATATGTAACCTCCCAGTTTCAAAGGGAGGAGAATTTTGGCTATTCATATTAATTAGAACTTCAAAAGAGTTTTGCTTGACTTTGTCTCTATGTGGAAATATTGATTCTTCTCCAATTATATAGATTAATTGAGGCATTCCATAATTCTAGTATCTTAGTTCTTTGATTGTGTATGAATTATCTATTTTAAATACAATCATTCATTTTTAGCTATAACTGATTTGAATATCTTTTGCACGCTTATCATAACCCCTCTTGTAGATATGCAATGGCAATCTAAAAATTAGGCAACCTTTGATTTTTGCATGTTTGAGTATATTGTGTTATATTTCCTTTTACTATTCATTGTATTTGATTATTGGTGTGTGGCAATAGCTTGTAACAAGTATTAGTTTAGATTCCTCATTCTATATTAGTCAATTACTAGTTTTGAAAGGCTTTATCCTTGGATGTCCATAGGCTCTCTTTTTTATCTTAAATTTCCCTCTTTTTGAAGTTTATTTTTAAATCCTACCCACCTTAGTTATAATAATCATTCCTCTACCCACTCCAAGTAGATCTAGGTTCACCCATTGCTAGTTCACCCGTGGTAAACAATCTATATTGATCACCGTCATTCTGCCAACAGGTTGTTATAAAATTGATTACCCTATAAATCATGCCTTGGAGTGAGTCTATTCACCAATCCTAAAAATTTAGAGGTTAACTTATAGTAATTTTTTGGGTGTGTATAAACCCCACATCAATAATACCCTTTTGGAGTTTGGAAGAAATGTGCAATGATTAGTCCTCTTAAAGTGTTTTATAGGCCATGTAGGGGAGGATTGTGTAAGAGGCATAAGAGAATGTTTAAATGGATGTCATAATCCACATTTATTTCACTCCACTCCCTATTCCATTTAATTTCCAAATGGTGTCACTAATGTTAGGTAATATTACAATTTGTGCATTTAGAAAATAGATAATTACAAATTCATAGAATTTTCCATTAGAGGAAGATTAGGTTAATTAATATGGTAATTAATTAACCATTAGAATAAATTTTATTTTCTTAAGGTTGAAAGTGTTAATATAAAATATAATTAGAATTGACATGAAGTGTCTAATTTTAAGTTTCTATATTTTAGCCTTGTTTGAGAAGGCATTGCATTGAGAGGAGAAAGATTATCACAATCTTGTGTATCATTAACCATGTCTAAAGGAGAATGGGGAATATCACATGCATTTACATTATCTATATTTTATAAATAAAGAGAGGTAATAACATCCTCAATCATATTATATTATATTTATATACAAAGGTATATGCCTTTGTAGTTTATAATGATTAATAAGGTTTAGTGCAGTGGCAAATTTGAGAGGTAAACAAGGTGTGAAAATGGTATATTCTTCACATTTTTATCCCTATGAAAATTTAAGGGAAATAATATATCCATTATTATAATTTTATTTTTTTATCTAATTTATGATGAAAAGAGGAATGCAAGGGAGAAATAGAGGGATTTATCTCATCAATTTTGGAATTGATGTACTCATTTTCATCTTCACTATTGTACCAATCATATTGATTTTCATTAGTAGAATCATACTCATATTCATAATCATTTATAGTAGTCATATTCCTCTTCTATATCAATATCATCAATAATTTTACAAGTGTGATCATTAGTCCATTCACTATCATAAGCACAAGGTAAAACATTATTAGAGAGGAGGAAATCCATAGGATGATCACCATTAAGGGTTTCATATTTAGTATTCATTTTATATTTGTTTAACATAAATAAATTGAATACAACAAACATCAAGCCTACTACTAACACATAATCGATCATAACCAGGAAGAAAGGATATCAATAAGTGTGACTAGGCTAGATATATCTGATTTTTAGGCTCTCATATATACTAATCCTGATCATAAATAGTGAACAAGGCCCAAAAAAATCTTTAACTATAGAATAAGAATCCAAATAAGGTTAGATCATTGTTAGTGACATGAAATCAAAAACAACTTTAAGAACATAACATTATAAGCCTATCCACTAGGGTTGAGCAACATCAAACAAGAGGTGATATAAGTGGAGATCAAACAAATGTGTAATACCTTCCTTATAAACTCCTTTGTTTATCGGTATAAAGAGGCTTGTGCTCAGTTTAACAATTTCAACTCCATATGTGGGTATCATTTCCCCTTGACTACACTTGATGTCTTGAGGATTTGCTTGAGAAGAAATGTGAATCTTTATTACAATTTTGGCATACTCAGTTTAGTTGGAATGAGCTTGATAAAATAGAAGGTGAACCCTTCTATTTATAGGCTTTTGGAATTATTTTCAACCATCCATCTGATCTCCAAATGGAGGGTGGAGAATGAACCCTCAAATTTATGATTTCACACATGGAGTGTTTAATAAACTCCATTTAAGACATTTTTGGAGCATGGAAAGAATTTTAGAAGAAATGTGCAATGATTGGTCCTCCTAGAGTGGGTCATAGGCCATGTAATAGAGGAGTGTGTAAGAGGTGTAATGGAATGTGTAAGTGGTTATGTCATAAGCCACCTTGTTTGCACTCCACTCCCTATTCCATTGACTTTCCAAATGATGTTACTAATATGAGGTAATATTACTAATTGTGCATTTAGAATATAGATAATTTCAAATCCATGGAATTTTTAATTAGATGAAGGTTAGGTTAATTCATTTGGTAATTAATTAGCCATTAAAATAAAAGTGATTTTGATAAGGTTGAAAGTGTTAATAGAAGACATAATTAGAATTGACATGAAGTGTCTGAATAAGTGTTTACACTAACTACAAAGGACTACACCATCTCATAGTTGCACAATCTCATCTTTTAGGTACTTTGAGAGTAACTTAGTGAGGCTAACCACTTATCGATGAACTACAAAACCAAATGGTTGAAGGCTTCTGATGGTTGAAAATCAAAACCTTATGCACTTTTGATATACTTATTAGGTACATAGAAGCTTAAGTCCGTATATAGGGTTGTCTAATGCTTAAGTATCGAATATGTACCCAGCACACAACTCTGGTAAAAATAAAGACCAATTTGCTTAGAACAACAACTCCTATGTATTTTACAACTATTAGAACACAATTCTAGAAAACAAGAAAGAAAGGAAAAAAATTGAAAGCCAACCAAAGAAAAAATTGTGCATGGAGATCAAAAATTCAATCCAAAACACTTAAATCAAAGAGAAATCCTAGAGAAACACTCAATCAAATCCTTAGAAGGATAATCATATTTCTCTTTAGTGTATAGGAATCATGAATTAGTTGAAAGCCTAGAACAAAATTTGAAAAAATAATTTTCAAGAAATAAATGGGTTCACCAATATGTTTTATCTACTTTTGGATTAATACGACCCAATAAACATAAAACTAATGAATAAAATAAAATGCCAAAGATATAAAATTTACCAATATTTTTTATTACAACTTGTTAAATATAATATGTAATTTTTGGAAAACAATAGGAAGAAAATAAATTAGCTTAGATTATGGGATTATATTTGTCTAAGATTGGGTATAATCATCTGAAATACAACAAAATAAGTTTGTGATCAATCAGGTTTAAGAATAGAGTATGTGCCAAAGTTTGGACAAGTACATGCTCCCTAGGCAATGGTGTAGTGTGGCCTTGTCCATTGACTACATATTTGTCCAATGTGGAAATGGTGAAACTATGATTATTTTACCCCCTGTGCATATGTTTATTAAGAGTGTTAAGACACTAATACACCATAAATATCATATGGAGATACCTGTAATATAAAACCCTAGATCCTACATAAAATGACTTGATATTAAATAGGGGGTGTCATGCAAAAGAGATAGAGTTGGACTAACCTTTGTTAATCCTCATTGACTAACCAAGTGTTGCACTAAATTTACAATACCTTGAAGAGGGCTTAAACTTTAATGTAGTTCTCCCACTAATATGTATATGTGAAATTGTGAATGTAAGTCTAGATGTAATTTTGAATATTTTACTCTTGGCACAAACATGAAAATATGGATTTAGCTGTTGTAACTTTCATAATTAGCTTCAGAAATTCTACAAATGAAATGTGTGATCTTTGTCTAGTTATTGATAATATAGAGTGTCATTGTGAATTCCATATAGTAGCTTTGTATTTATAGAGATCTTAATTTTGAATTAAGAGACTTATTGGAACATAAAAGTTGACCCAACAAGATCCAAATGGGAAAAAAGAATGACTCAAATGGAATGTGACTTAAAGTAACTCTACAATTATGTGTGGACAATTTTGCATTTTATGGAGAGATATGTGAGCCCAGATCTGTCCAAAAATTATGGACTTGTCTCAAAAGCACACAAACATATAAAGAGAATGAAATGGGGATCCCCATGACAATATTGAAAGGATGAACAATAGTGAATAAGAAACCACAAACTTATGACATGAAGATGAAAAACCCAAAAAAATGTGCCAATAGATGTTCCATTCATCATTAATAATTTATACATACAATTTGTATGAAAAGGTGTTGAAAATACATGTGTACTAGATTTAGTTATCTACATATACAAATATTCAACATGTATATATAGGTCATAGCCTTACTACATCAAGAATAAATTAATGCTCGTCTACCTACCTACACACTATACATAAAGATAATGGCAATATGCACATGTCCTTATCTCAAAATTGACAATGCTACATTAATAACTATATTTAATTTGTGCCTATACAAATAACTATTACATTATTTCCAACAATCCATATGAATCTTCATTGTTTCTCCCTAAAATATTATCTTTGGCCTCCAAAGCATACAATAAATGCATAACTCAAAGAAATCATTGGAGTGGAGACAGTTGATCTGCACCATAGGGTCGAGGACCTAATATGTTGTAAAATATTATGCTTGATAGAAAGTTGGAGATTGTAAGATTACACAAAAGGTAATCTAAATAAGCATAAAAACAAGTTATGTAATTGTAATACGTAAGTTTAATATGTAAAAATAAACTTCTATTCAATATGCATAATAGGATAGTACAAATGTGTACAAGATCCAATAATACTAAGTTACTTCCTATTATCAAAAGGGATAAGTGTCCTTACAAATGTGTCTAAACTGAATGAAACAAAATGAAAAGGTACACATGTGTTTGAATGTTAAATACCAAAAGCATGCTAACAGACTCCTTTATGGTCTATTTGTGTATTTTCTCATATGTGTGCCCTTATGGGAAGGATGGTTCTTATATATATATATATATATATATATATATATATACATACATATATATATATATATATATACATATATATATATACATATATACATATATATATATATATACATATACATATATATACATATATACATATACATATATATACATATATATACATACACATGTATACATATACATGTATACATATATATGTATACATATATATGTATATAAATGTATATGTATATATATACATGTATATATATGTATATATATACATGTATATATATGTATATATATACATGTATATATATGTATATATATACATATACCTATATAAATATATATATATATATATACATACATATACATATACCTATATAAATATATATATATATATATACATATACATCTATATGTACATATATATATGTATACATATACATGTATACATGTACATGTATACATGTATATGTATACATGTACATGTATACATGTATATGTATACATGTATATGTATACATATATATATGTACATATATACATATATGTATATGTATATATATACATATATATGTATACATGTATACATATATATGTATACATATATATATGTACATATATATGTATATACATATATGTATATGTATATGTATATATATACATATATATTTATATAGGTATATGTATATATATATACATATATACATATATATGTATATACATATATATTTATATTTATATAGGTATATGTATATATGTATATATATATATATATACATATACATATATATACATGTATATGTATACATGTATACATATATATGTATACATGTATACATATATATGTATACATGTATACATATATATATACATGTATATATACATTTTTACATATACATGTATACATGTATGTATATATATATATATACATGTATATGTATATATACATTTTTACATATACATGTATACATGTATACATATACATGTATATATATATATATGTATATACATATACCTATATAAATATATATGTATATATATATATATATATATACATATATACATATATATGTATATACATACATATATATACACACACACACACACACACACACACACACATATAATAATTACAAAAATTGGCTTCAACTGAAGACAATGTCAGAAGGGTAGTGGTTCATCTTTTGGCTAAGTGGGAATTGGACTTCTTGCAAGTGCATGGTTAGAGTTTCAACTGTGCAGTTTCACTAAAAAATTCCCTGATGTGGAGAAAGTTAGCATGCCACATGGCCGTTGAAACTTGGCACATGGATGCTGAGTATGTGCATGGTTGCACAATAACCCAAAGACCTAGGCGGTATGTGACATGGTACTACAACAACTTGTAAAGGGACCATAAGTCAAACCAAGTGATGCATGCACATCACTACTAAAGATGTTACACATGGTGTTCAAGAATGTGTCCATGGAAATATCCTCCTATGCAGGAAGTGAAAAAGTGATGTGGCAAGTTATAAAGAGGTTGTTACCTTACACATCCACTATGAGATGTCACATGCACGAAGGAATAAAATTTAAGTTGGTAAGTATGTAGATCAGCATGAAAGCTTCACACAAATCAACATCCAACAAAAAATGTTGGTAAAGAGTCGACATGTTGAAGAAAAAAGACTTGATCAACAACAGAATCAATGAAATGGAAGTTTTGCCACTAAAATAGTCACAATATCAAGATTGTAACAAGTCAAAAGTCTACATAGTGTTGTGCGACTACATAATCTCTACAAGGAAGATGATACAAATCTTGAGGAACAAAATGCAAACAATGGTAAATTGTGATTGTGTTGCTTAAAGAGTCTAAGAAAGTATGTGGGAAGAAGCTAAAATCAACCAATGACATCAATGAGCAAAGTGGCACACTGTGTTGTTGTATAATATGCTGAGCAGGATAGAGTACACATAAGAAACAACTAAACTCCAAGAAATAGTTTCTAATAGATAAAAAAATTAAACCTATTTTTGTGCCCAAGATTACCAAGGAACTCAAAAAATGTTAATTGGGAAGAACTAGACATGTTATGATATTGAAACACTGGAAAGATCAATTGAAAACTCTGTCCTGTGAGCCAAAATAACATTGCAAATTTGGATCACTATAATGATGTTAAATGAGCATGAATTTTTTCCCCGTAAATGGAAAAGTACCAATTTTTCCAAAAAAATGGGTGAAGGGGGTCAATCATGTAGGTTCCCGATATGACTTTAAAAAAATACACTTTGTCTATTTTTCAATATACAAATTTCCTCGTGAACCCCACCTACAAGTCCCATTGAGAAAAAAAAATGTTTTTATCTATTTAATAGATGGTTTTTAAAATATATTTATCATCATATTTTTTTTATGAATAAGGACATCACCAAGCCCAAACTCAATCATGGTTCCATTTTTATGATGGGAATTAAAGTACACTATCATTCCCGTGGATTTGAATGTATTATCGTAGTGCCTCATTAATGAGGATGTACATCAAGTGATGAATTGTATTATCACAGAGGACATTTTAACTCAGGGTTCATATTTTTGAAGATACTCATTCACAACTACACTACCACTTCATGAACAATTATTATTATAATATAAAAACTATACTAATAATTAATATATTTTTCAAATAATTATTAGAATTAAAATTTTATAATAATAATTCCATCATTTTAAAAACTTTATTATCTTTAATATTTTGTTAAAAAAAATAAATAAACTTTATGGAATGGAATAAAGTTTTAACAACTTTAATAAACGTGAAAAGCCTTCATGAAGTGTTAATAGCTATGGCGTTGGTTTGAGTGGGGCCATATGGCACGTTAGGCTCTTGAAGGTCCATGGGTGTGTGTGTGTGTGTGTGTCTGTGTGTGTCTGTGTGTGTCTGTGTCTGTGTGTGTGTGTGTGTGTGGGTGGGTGGGGACTAGTTCATAATTTTGAGTTTCTATATCTTTTATATTATGTCATTTTGTATTTTTAAATTTTGGATTTAGATAATTTAACATTTTAAAATTTTAAAAAGTTATTTATGAGGAAAGTTTATATTCAAGGAAGTCATATGACGATGTTTTCGATGACATATCATTTTTTCTTCATATTTTTGGTGCGATCGATGGTTGGGATTAAAGGGACCAATTAATTTTTAAAATTTGACCAATAATAATTTTTAAACTAACACACTATTTTATCGTTAGCATTCAATATTTTTAAATATGATATAGAAATATGTACACAAATGACATAATAAAAGACCTATATATCATTAATACAAAATAAAAGGATGATTTTAAAATGAGACCATTTTAAGAAAGAATGAGACCAATAATTGAACATATTTGTATTTATTGTCTTAAATGTGATATGAATATTTGACCAAGTAAAGATATAATAGAAAATAAAAGTGACCATTAATAAACACTGAAGGGAGTAATAATAAACACAATAGTCCATCCCATTACAAGCAAATATAGATAACTCTATAGATATTTTGTGTCTCTTGTTTTTCTTTAATGACAAGGCCTCTAGATGCAGCCTCACCAAGAGTGCAAAATCCACCATATCAATTTGTGTAACTATTATTCTCTTCACAATCTTGTTGTTTATGTTGTCCACATTTGATCCTAGGAAGGTGAATTCCTTGCAACCATCATTTCCAATCATAGGGCAAAAGATTGAGATCAACTTTAGCAAAAGATCGAGGGTGATGCAAAGCACTATGAATGAAAAACACTGATGCCCAAGAAACAATGGAGCAAAAGTAGGAGAAAGCTTATTTTGCATGGGAGATAGTTTAATGGCTATGAAATCCAATTCATTGGTGTCAATATCCAAGTTTTCTTCAGTTGTAAGCTTCCGTAACTTGCTTACTATTTCAGACTCCTCGATCTTTGGAAAAAGATATTTTTGAGCCTTGAAACAACAATGTGAGGTAGTTTATCTAGGTAACTAGTAACAAGTATGACCAAACATGAGTTGATGGTTCATCTAGACACTTTAGGTGTGTTGTCCATGTTTCAATACCAACTTGTGACATTTGTCAATGATACATATTTTGAACCAAGAGAAAGATGGAAGTGAAGAAACATTTTAGTGTTGTTACAAATTTTATAGTTGTCGATGTCTTTCCTATACCATGAGGACCTTGAAAGAGGTAGACAAGGGCAACTTTCCATTTCAAAACAACATTAACCAAATATTACACAACAATGTTCACTTATTTATGTTAAACATGTTCCTTTGTTCAATTAGGATATAAAACTCAAACTCACCATCTCCACAATTAGATAGTACCTATCACTATCCAAGTAAGCACCAAAAAATTACACAAGGAATGGACTTCGCATCCTTGTTAAATCTAGGGCTTGTTTCATAGACCTCTGAAGATATCTCTTTCACATCCACCTTAATACCAAGCCATGACCTGTCATAGATTTCATTACAATCCATGCCCACATCACTCTAATTTTTATTTTTCCACTTTAAATCCTAGGGATCAATCATGAGCCACTTGGGGTAAGTTAGTTTGGTTAATATGGTTGTCACATGTACATTATTTTAGGCCATGCAGTATCTATACTAAAAACTTGGTCAAGTGGGCCTTATTTTCTTCCTCGCTATTGAGCATAATTCTTCTCAGCACATTTTTGTTAACATATTCCTTCCATAATGATTTCAAACTAGTTAAATATTATAATATGTTATTTTTGGAAAACACTAGTAAGAAAATAACTTATCTTACACTATGGGATTCTATTGGTCTAAGATTGGGTACAGTCATCTAAAAAGCACCAACACAAGTTTATGATAAATCATGTCTGGGAACAAAGTATGTACCAAAGGCTAAACAAGTACATGCTCCCTGGACAATGGTGTAGTGTGGCCCTGTCCATTGACTACAGATTTATCCAATGTGGAAATGGTGAAACTGTGATTATTTTACCACCTACACGAGTTTATTGAGAGTGATAAGACACTAATACACCTGAAATGTCATGTAGAGATACTTGCAATATAAAACCCTAGTTCCTACACAAAAATTGATATCAAATAGGGATGTCAAGAAAAAGAGATTTAGTTGGATTGACCTTGGTCAATCCTCATTGACTAACCAAGTGTTGCACTAAATTGACAATACTCTGAAGAGGGCTTAAACTTGAATGTAGTTCTCACATTATTGTGTATGTGTGAAATTGTGAATGCAAGTTTAGATGTTCTTTTTTCTATTTTGCTCTTGGCACAAGCATGAAAATATGGATTCAACTTTTGTAACTTTTAAATTTAGCTTTAGCAATTCTACAAATGAAATGTGTGATCTTTGTCTAGTTCTTGATAATCTAGAATGTTGTCATGAATGCCCTATAGTAGTTTTGTATTTATAGATATCTTAATTTCAAATTATGAGACTTATTGGCACACAAAAATTGACCCAACAAGATCTAAATGAGAGAAAAAAATGACCCAAATGGAATGTAACTTAAAATAACTTTGTAATTGCGCTTGGATAATTATGCATTTCATGGAGAGGTATGTGAGCCCAAATTATCTAGAAATTATGGACTTGTCTCGAAAGCACACGAACAGATAAAGAGAATGAAATGGGGTTCCTTGTGACAATATTAAAAGGATAAAAAATAGTGAATAAGCAACCACAAACATATGACATAAAGAGGAAAAACCCAAACAAATGTGCCAATTTATGTTTCATTCATCATTAATAGTCTATACATACAAAGTTGTATGAAAAGGTATTGAAAATGAATTTGTACTAGATTTGGTTGTCCACATATACAAATATTCAGCATGTATATATAGGTTTTAGCCTTACTACATCAAGAAGAAATTAATGCTCACCTACTTACGTACCCACTATACATAAAGTTAATGGCGCTATGCATATGCCCTTATCACAAAATGCATAATGCTACATTAATAACTTTATTTATTTTTTACCTATACAAATAACTACTATAGTAGTTCCAACAATCCATATGAATCCTTATTGTTTCTCCCTAGAATATTAGCTTTGGCCTATAAAGCATACAATAAATGCATAACTCAAAGAGGAAATCATTAGAGGGAAGACATTTGATCTATAGCATAGGGTCAAGGACCTGATGTGGTGGAAAATGTTATGATTGATAGAAAGTTGTGGATTGTAAGAGTGCACAAAAGGTAATCTAAACAAGCATAAAACCAATCATACAATTTTAATGCAAAAGTTTCATATGTAAAAATAAAACTTCTATTCAATATGCATAATAGGATAATACAAATGTGTACAAGATCCAATAAGACTAGGAAAGCTACTTCTTGTGATCAAAAGGGCTAAGTGTCCTTACAAATTTGTCTAAACTAAATGAAATAAAATGCAAAGGTATATATGTGTTTGAATGTTAGATACCAAAAGCATGCCAACAAACTCCTTTATCGTATATCTGTGTATTTTATCATATTTATGCCCTTATGGATGGATGGTTTATACACACACACAAAATAATTACAAGAAGTGGCTACAACGGACAACAATGTCAAAAGGGTAGTGGTTCATCTTATGGCTAAGTGGTAATTGGACTTCTTTCAAGTGCATGGTTGAACTTTCAACTGTGTAGTTCCACTAACAGATTCCCTGACATGAAGAAGGCTAGTTGGCATGTTGAATGGTAGTTGGAACTTGGCACATGGATGTTGAGTATGTGCATGGTTTCATGACAACCAAAAGACTTAGGTGGTATATGACATAGTGTTGCAAAAACTTTTAAAGAAACCATAAGTTAAACTAAGTGATGCATACACGTCACTACTAAAGATGTTAGGCACGGTGTTCAAGAGTGTGTGCATGGAAGTATCCTCCTGTATGGAAAATGAGAAAGTGTTATGAGAGTTTGTTACTATACACATCAATCATGAGATGTCACATGCCTGAAGGAACAAAATTTAAGTTGAGAAGTATGTAGACCCACATGGATGCTTCACACAAATCAACATCCAACAAAAAATATTGGTAAAGAGTTGATATGTTAAAAAATAAAAGACTTGGTCAACAACAAAATCAATGCAATGAAAGTTTTGCCATTAAAATAGTCAAAATATTAAGATTATAACAAGTCAGAAGTTTACATTGTTGTGTGACTAGATAATCTCTATAAGGAAGATGGTGTAAATCTTGATGAACGAAAGGCAAAAATGGTAAATTTTAATTGTGTTGCCTAAAGAGTATGAGAAAGTTTATGGGAAGAAGTTAAGATCACCCAATGATATCAATGAATAGAGTGGCACACTGGATCGTATAACATGCAAAGCATGATAGAGTACACGTAAGAAACAACAAAAGTCCAAGAAATACTTTCTAATAGATCAAAAATAAACCTCATTATGTGCTCAAGATTACCAAGGAACTCAAAAAAGGTTAGTCAGGAAAAACAAGTCGTGCTATGATATCAAATCGCTAGAAAGATAAGATGAAAACTTTGACTTGTGAGCGAAAATAATGGTGCAATTTTAGATCACTATAAGGACATTGAACGATCATGAAATTTTCCCTGATAAATAGAAAAATATCAATTTTTCCAAAAAAACAAAGGAAAAGAGTCAATCATATAAATTCCCAAGATAACTTTAAAAAATACACTTTATCTATTTTTCAATATACAAATTTCCTCATAAACTCCACCTACAAGTCCCACTAAGAAAAATAAATTTTCTTTTTATTTATTTAATAGACAATTTTTAAAATATATTTATCATTATATTTTTTAATGAATAAGGCATCACCAATCCCAAACTCGATCATGGTTCCATATTTATAATAAGGAATAAAGCCTACTATCATTCTTATGGGTTTGAGTGCATTATCATAATGCCCCATTTATGAGGATGTACATCAAGGAATGGATTCTATTATCATACAGAGCATTTAAACTTAGGTCTCGTACTTTTGAAAATACTCATTCATAACTACACTACTACGTCATGAACAATTATTATTACAATATAAAAATTATAATAATAATAATTAATATATTTTTCAAATAATTATTAAAATTAAAATTTTATAATAATAATTCTATCATTTTAAAAACTTTATTAATTAAAAAAAAATTGATGGTTTTTGGTATTTTTTAAAACTTGATGGAATGGAATAAAGTTGTAACAACTTTAATAAACGCGAAAAAGCATTCATGACTATTGTGTTATCGATGGAGAATGTGTGGAGGGGCAGAGACCACATGAAATGTCAATAGTTATAGTGTTAGTTTGAGTGGGGCCATATGGCTTGTTAGGCACTTGGGTTTGTTGGCCATAAATGTAGGGGATGGGACCACTGACTAATTTAGCGTTTCACATTTTGTATATTATGTTATAGATTTAAGATTTAGATATTTATCTTTTTAAAGTTTAAAAAGGTTGTTTAGAAGGAAAATTTATGTTTCGATGTTTTTTATTACATGTCATTTTTTCCCTATTTTGGATATGATTGGGATCAAAAGATCAATTAATTTTAAAAATTTAATTCATAATAATTTTCAAATTAACATATTATTTTATCATTAGCATTCATTATTTTTAATGTGAAATAAAAATATATACAGAAAACATATAATAAAAAAATTGAATATAATAGAAAATAAAAATGATCTTTCATAAACAATGAAGGGACTTGTAATAAACATTGAAGAAACTATTATAAACACAATACTCCATCTCATTACAAGCAAATACAAATAGCTTCATAAATAGTTTGAGGCTCTCGTTTTTGTTTGATGACAAGGCTTCCAGACGCAACATCAACAAGAGTGCAAAATCCACCATATTAATTTGTACAACCATTATTCTCTTCACAATTCTTATTTATGTTGTTCACATTTGATCTTAGAAAGGTGAATTCCTTGTAACCATCATTGCCAATCATAAACCACAAGATTGGGATCAAGTTCAACAAAAGATGGAAGGTGTTGTAAAGCACTCAATCATAAACCAAAAATTTGGGATCAAGTTCAATAAAAAATGGAGGGTGTTGTAGAGCACTCTCAATGAAAAAATTGATGCCCAAGAAAGAGTGGCATAGAAGTAGGAACAAGCTTGCTTTGCATGGGAGATAGTTTAATGGCTATGAAATCCAATGCTTTAGTGTCAATATCCAAGTTTTCTTCAATCGCAAGCTCCTCAACCTAGTTACTATTTTTGACTTCTTGATTTTTGGAAAAATATATTTTTGACACTTTAAAACAACAATGTGAGGTAGTTTATTTGAGTAACTAGTAACAGGTATGGATGGTTCCCCTATCTATTTACAGAAGATTGATCTTAACTAGCATTCAGAAATAGGTGGGTCCACACTCAATCAATCATATAAATTTATAGGAAAAAATGCTAAATAATTTCTATCCCTATCCAAACAGGAACCCAAAAAAACTGCAGAGAATGAACCTTGCAGCGTTGTTAAATCCAAAGCTTGCTTCATAGACCTCTGAAGATATCTCTCACACCCAGCGTAATACCAAGCCATGACCCCTCACAGATTCCATTACCGTCCATGCCCACAACACCCTAATTTTGATTTTTCCACTTCAAATCCCAGGGATCAATCCTGAGCCAGTCGGGGTAAGTTAATTCGGTTACTGTGGTTGTCTCCTGTACATTATTGCAGGCGTGCAGTCTCTATGCTAAAAACTTGGCCAAGCGGGCCTTGTTTTCTTCCTCGCTGTTGAGCATAATTCTTCTCAGCGCAATTTTGTTGTCATATTCCTTCAATGATACTTTCAAATTGTTGGCCAGCTGCCCACATACTCGTCATGAATGCGTAAGGGACTGTTCATTTCTGCGTCGAATTCTCTGATTCTTCTACAGAAAGCTTCATCATAATACGCCTCTTCAGAATCCTACACTAGAAATACCAAATCCTCCAACAAATCCCATACCCACTATGTTTTTAGCATTAAAGCTTACAACGTTGTACAGACTGCCAACTGCTAAGACACTACTAGACACTATTGAGTTCTAAGCCCAGTTGCAGACAAATTCTGCAATGGCTCCAGTCATCCTAACTGTAAATTCCCAAGAGCCTCACAACTGCGTGGATTCAAAATACAAAATACCTCAGAGCCAAAAGTTTACTTTCTACTTGGAGCCAAAAGAAAAAATGTGCCTCTGGATATAAAATGATACTAAAAATTAGCATTTGAATATGATTGACACTTATTAATGAATACAAAAGGATATAACTTTTCAAAAGTATATTCAATTTTAAATATAAAATTCATTTTTATTATTATCATATTTATTTTTTATAATATAATGTACATTTTATTTTTAATTTCAATACAAAACTATGATGAATATATATATGTATAATTTTATATAAAGGTTCACATTTTTTATTCAAATAATGAAAAGACCTTTATAAAATGTATAAGTAACTTCTACAAAAAATATACAAACATTAATACATAATCAAATAATTATTAATATATTATAAATAGAGAAAGGGGTCACAACAATAGTTAGAACTATTGGACCATATTCGATGAATGGTCCCCTTCACCTATATATTATTTTCAAATCTTTTTTTTTTCTAAAGTATTTTTGCTCTTGTAAACTATATACAAAGCATAAACTGAAAACATTGGGCCTCAATATCATTCATTTTAGATGAAATGAACGTCTATGACAGTGTTTTGGGATGATCTAAATAAGATGGTGGCATCAAAATTAGCCCAAAATTTTTGAGCAAAAGATAACAAATCAAGCCTTGAATGCTCAAAATTGGTACAAGTTGAAATTCAAGGGAAACATAGAAACTTAAAAACCATGCTAGAAAATATACGACTCTCTAAATGAGAGTACCATAATTTCTAGAAGCTCAAGGAGTGGAACTAATCTGATTCTAATGATAAATATATCTCACTTGATGAAGCAATCAATCATTTCAAAACCAACTTGTATAGCATTTAGGGGGTCTACACGAATGTGCGACCACAAATCCATGTGTAGACACTATTTATGAATTGTATAACACCTCAATCTTGTACACTTGACAAATACAGAGTTTGGTTGTTCCTCTCAGTTCTAGACCTTTTTCTCATTTTTTAAAGACTTGCATCTGCTATCTATCTATTCCTGTTGTTTATCTCTTAGTCAAACCAATTTTATTTTGATGATTCAGACCTTCTATCATGCTTAGAATGTTATAAACATGTTTATCTTTTGTTTTTGCAATTTTTGGACTTGTGCTTGTTATCTAGTTACCCAGACACTTATGTCCCAGTCAAACACCTATGCCGATGCAAGTGTCTTATCCCAATGCAAGTGTCCAGTGCCCTAAAGTCATCAAATTTGAAAGTGAAATGTATACCTATTGTCAGCCCTAAGAGTTTTATTGCAAGATATTTCCTAAAGAGATTGGTATAAATACATGATCAATCATCATTCATTTTTCACCTAGCACAAATCAAACAACTCACAAGACAACTTACCAAAGGCATTCAATCAAGCATTCAAGTGAGGAAAGCTTTCTTATTTTCCCTTATTTCCATATCAGTCATAGGGATAACACATATACAGGTTTAAATTACTAAAGGAGTAGCCCATGGACCATATTTTTCAAGTTATAAGCTATGTCACTTTTGTACTTGTTTATCACATATTGTATCTTTATGCACACACAAACCCACATGTAGTAGAGAACTATAAGAGTATGAGGCCCTCTTAAGAGTAGTGGTTATGTAGGTAGCGCCCACTTACAGATGGGTCTTTGTGATTAGCTCAACACCATGAGCCCACTAACCCATTTTTTTCATAGTCACTATGAAGATGAAAAACTAGGGTTTTAGCTATTCAACAAGACCAACAATCCATGAGTCATATCTGAATGCACTGAGTGAAGGAAACACAGAACCCAAAATATTCCAAGTATTCCCATCCAGATCTAGTAAGTATTTCATACTGAAAACCTATGTCCAGGTTAGACATAAGCGTCAATGAAAAAGTCTAAGGTTGATGTAATTGTTTGAGGTCACATGCCTCAAATTTACAAAATATGATGACTGGTCCATAATCTATATCTAGTATATTTTTGGCATGTTCTATATCAAATCTTAATGTGCACAATAATCCAACTAAGTACCATTATTCTTCTATTTATTGCAATATCAATCATTGGTTGTACTTACTATTTTTAGCATATCTTAGTATTTAAATTCAAAATATTGTTTATCTAAGTTTGTAAATCAATTGGCTTGTTATAGAGATAGTTTATCACCCTTGTTTCCTAGGCTATCTCTATCCCCTTTAACCCTAGATTTATTTATCTATATTTTAGAGTTAAACATTTGGTGAACCTGACCTTTGGTCCTTAAAATCCTAGATATTAATCTAGGGTTTTTTTATTCTCTATTTTTTATTTAACAAGTTAAAAATTAGATTTCATTTCATTATAAATATGTGCAATATGGATGCATCTATAACCCATTTTAGGCTCCAAATTACGATCATAGTTGTAGTTTGTTATTATAATTGTTTAATCAAAGTTATCATTCAACTAAATAGGAAAATCCAACAACATAACAAGAGGGTTTTAAAATGAAAACAACAATTTATCTCTCTTTATAATTCTTTTTGTAATACTATAAAGAAAGTATATAGATGCCAGCATGCTTGCTCTGAACAATTTACTCCACCTAGATTGTATTTGAGTGATAGTCACTATCCCACACCCATTATTCACCTACAACTTATATTGGATTATGCAGTCTATTTTGTCACTACTCGAAAGGTAAAAGGTGCCCAAACTAATTTGTCCCATGTTAATATATAAAAAGTGCCTCCTAAGCCAAAACTAATGATAACTATAAGGTATAAGACCTTGTTAACCAACTGAGTAACACGCATGCTAAGATCTCAATCCTTGAACTTCTAAAACAATACACTATCTATAAGGATATCATATATGAAGCATTTTGTGATACCCAAGTTCCAAGTGATATTGAACCAACTTACTTCGCATATATTATGCAAGACCTCAAAAATAATGCAAAACTCATTACCTTTGATCTAACAAATTTACCATCCAAGGATATCATTGACCAAGACTTGCCTTTGTTCATACAAGTGACTATGCATAAAAAGGGAATAAAAAGGTTGCTCGTTGATAATGGATCAGGCCTAAACATTTTTAACATATAAAGAGATTTGATAATTCACAGAGCCCTCTCATTGGCCAAATCACATTAGATATAACATTAGGACCAAAAATACTTCCAACCACTTTTCAAGTAATGTCTCAATCATTACCTTATAATATATTTTTGGGTACACCTTGGATTGATCTGGGCAACAATTCAGATGACAATTCGGGTGATGGGTCCACTCGAATTGATGACGAAACTTCCAGGAGCCATAACTTTTACACCATAGCTCCAATTGACTCACCGTTTGAACCGTTAGAAAGCTAATAATGAGGGGAACGTCATGAGATGGCATGGAGATCCACTCAATTAATTTTGACCCCTTAAAACCCAATGGAAGTGTCCCAAATTTTAATTTTAGTAGTGCAGTCTAAAAATAGTAAGTTTCTAAAAATAGTAAGTCCTCGAATTTTGTATTGTTGTAAATCATGGAAGTTGAACCACTTAATCTCCCTTGAGATTGGTGACCTTTCACATCCTCCTCACACCTTCAAAACATGTATAAATGAAGATGTAACCCAAAATAGAAATCAGACATATCTTCTCAGAGATAGGCATATGTTTGGGTCTGCAATTTTGATCAATAAAACATCTCTCTTCAAAGATAACATTATTTGAATTGTGTTGTTCTTATTTTTGAATTATCTTTCAACCAAAGCTTTCAATTTCTGGATCAGTGGTATCAAAGTGATTTGTCTTTAGAGGGTATGATCCCAAGGACAAGGTTAGATTACAAGAAGCTTGGGTGGAAAATAGAACCAACAGACTATCCACCTATTCACTCCAAATGACTTCAAATGGAAGACAACACCGAGACATCTAATCCTTTCAAGGAAATGGTGAATGAAGCCCTCCAATAGTATCAAGCACAGATGCTACAACAATTCACTCAAATTCTCCAACAAATCTCAATGGGAAATTTTGGTTCCTCATCTGCACCCCCACATCCTTTCAGTGCCCCAACACCCTTCAAGGTTCAAGTGAATTTTGATATCCCTACATTTGAAGGCAAAATCAATGCTGATGTAGTAGAAAATTGATTGGATCAATTGTCATCTTATTTTTTTCTAAATAAATTCACTGATAAAGAGAAGATTACTTTTGCTCTTCTGAAAGCATCATTGCCTGTCAAAAATTGGTGGGAAGTGTATAAAAATAGATTCGGTGTAGATGATATTGGCTTTGAGATAGAACCTACATGGGATGATTTCATAGAAGCTCTAAAAGAAGAATACTACCCAATTGGAGCATATGACAATCTGTATATAGAGTGGCAACAACTTCGCCAAGGTAAGAAACAGTATGTTCAAGATTACATTGACATTTTTCATTCTCTATCTGTGAGATTGGGCATCCAATAAAGTGAGAAACATAAGGTTCTCAAATATTGTGGTGGACTACAATGGTACATATGGGGAGAAATGAAACTTTTCAATTTGGAAACCATCGGTGAGGCATACAAGTTTGCAGTGAAGATTGAGTAGAAGCATGGAAGAATGAATATAAAGAATCAACCTTTAAAATGGAAAAGTGACAAAGAAGGTCAAACACGAGGCCAAAATTGGAAGCAAAAGGAAGAAAATACTGGGAAGTGGTGTGATTATCACAAATTTGGAACTCACTCCAAAGAAGAATGTCGAGCTATCAAGTCCTTGCTTTCTAAGTCACAATCCTCAACATCTACTACTCTACCTCATACAGACCCTGTAGTCAAAGAACTTGAAGAATAAATTGTAGATCTTGATCCTAAAGCCATTGTTACTTCATCATAGACCCATGAGGAGAGGCTAGATGACAAGGAAAGGTTGTTTCACTCTAAGTTGTGGGTGAAAGGTAAGCCTCTACATTTCATTCTTGATAGTGGAAGTCAAAAGAATTTAATCTTCGTTAATGTTGTGAAAAGCCTAAATCTATCTATGAAGCCTCACCCAAATCCATATAGTATTGGATGGTTAAGTCCAGGGAGAAACCTCTGTGTCACCCACCAATGTCTTCTCTCATATGCAATAAAACCTTTCCAAGATGAGGTCTTATGTGATGTGGTCAATCTAGATGTTTGTGATGTACTATTTGGTCAGCCAATCATGTATGATCGACATGGCATCTATGAATCAAGAACTCAAAGGATCACTCTCACTCTTGGAACATAGTGCTACAGGGTACCAGAGGTACCACCTTCTACATATGTCTCTTTGATTAATGCCAAGAAATTTGTTCTCATGGTGGTCAAGCCACAAGAATCTAAAAGGGCCAATGTTATAGCCCTGACTACATAAATAACACAACAACAGAAGTAAATAGATACCAAGCTGAAGAAGTTCATGGCCTTCCATCCATAGACTGATGGTCAGACAGAAATGGTGAACAATCAGGTCCTGCACAGTTCCATAAATCACAGTCCCTTCCAAGTATGCATTGGGAATCAAATTGAAGTACAACTACCACAGTTGATAGAAAATATTGATGCAATGGGACCATTACTTCTCAAGGTGGGAGGAATGATCTGGGCAATAATTTAGATGACAATTCGGGTGATGGGTCCACCCCAATTGATGATGGAACTTCTGGGAGCCATAACTTTTACACCGTAGCTCCAATTGACTCATCGTTTGAACCATTGGAAAGATAATAATGAGGGAAACATAGTGAGATGGCATGGAGATATGTTCAATGAACTTTGGACCCATAAAACCCAATGGAAGTGTCCCAAATTTTAATATTAGTAGTGCAGTCTAAAAATAATAAGTTTTTAAAAATAGTAATTCCTCAAATTCTATATTGTTGTAAATCATGGAATTCAAACCACTTAATATTCCTCAAGATTGGTGACCTTCAACATCCTCCTCACACCTTAAAAACATGTATAAATGAAGATGTAACTCGATATGGAAATCAGACATCTCTTCTCAAAGATGGGCATATGTTTGGGTCTGCAATTTTGATCAATAAAACATCTCTTTTCAAAGATAACATTATTTAAATTGTGTTGTTCTTATTTCTTATTTTTGAATTATTAGATATAACATTGGGACCAAAAATAGTTCCAACCACTTTTAAGTAATGTCTCAATCATTACATTATAATATATTGTTGGGTAGACCTTGGATACATACAATGGAGGTTATCCCATATACTTTGCATTGATGTTTAAAATTCATACATGATGGGACCTTATTGACAATGCATGTCAATAATGAGTCATTCAAATTTTGAAAAATGATACATTCTGATATAGAGGAAATTCCTAAAGTGGTAGTACCTACACTATGTATCTCACTTCAGAATATATAAAATTTTGAAATAGGTGAGTCAAGTACAATGGCTCCTTTATTTCTAGATGTAAATAAAACACCACACATTGAGATGTACATAGATACACATTAAGAGTAAGAACCGTTACCAAAGGAATAGATGATTCCAAAACCAAATAGTTGAGCTTCCTTTATTGGTCAATATTGACCAGCAAGATGGCCACATTATTATGACATTGATGATGATCTATCCCATGATATGACAGATGAAACATTGTAAAAACATAAATTTGATCCACTTGAGTATATTTCACATAACCTATTCACACCTACAAGTCTTGGTACATATAAGCTAAACTCACCTATAGAGGATACAAAACCAAATAAAGATAAGGGCAAAGAAAAAATTAAAAATGAACATGTAAATGCTTGTTATTCCATACATCCCTCTTGGATTCACACATTAATTCAACCTTACAAGGTCCAAATGGAAATACATCATGTAAATAATGTAGAGGTATCTCATAAGACTCCACAACAAATTCTACATATCACAACAAACCAAGATACTACATATAAAATACTTTCTATGTTACTTGAACATAACATAATATCTTTACCTCCTAGAAGGTACAATTTATGATATCTTTACTTTTCATATGGCATCATCTTGCTAACCCATTATCTTGGAGGGTTTTGAACTTGTAATCACTTAAAAGTGGTATTTGGATGCTAAGAGTGTTGCTTGAGATAATATTATTCCTAGCTTATCCCTAGACCTATCTTAGAGCCTTTACCACACTTTTTCAACCATTGTGCAGACCATAAACATCTTCTATCAACCCAAACATAGTTTCAGGATAGCATTCCCAGATCCCAACCCAATGTACCCAGCAGTCTGTTAGCTGGACACTAGCACCACATTAAAGACATTAGAGCCACATGGCGCTAGTGTTCCCAACTTGGCGCTAGTGTCCCTTGCTGTAACTCTATTGAATGGGTACATTTTCAAATGTGTGACCCTCCTAAGGTCAACCTAAGTACATTTTATCATCCACACAAGCTACAAATCTCTATAAATACAAGACTATTTGACCTCTATAAACTAGATGGAAAATAGATGCAAAAGCCTATCCAAATAAGAAACAAGCTAAGCAAAATTAAGGTATTTGATCCCTCTTCTTCCCTAATTCTGCATACTACTATATACAATTTCCCTAAGCCCAGATTTCAAATATTATCAATCTCAAGCACACTCAAGGCATTCAAAACCACTCTCATTCTAGCATTCACTTGCACTTGCACCAAGCACTAGGTGGGAGAACTACATCGGGCTTGATCTTTCCTTGGAGTAATGATATGTACACAACTCTCTTCACAATGGGGTGTTGAGGATGTCTAGCCTATCTTAATAATGAAAAGACATTTATTGATCATGCCATACTTGCAAAGAGGATTAGGGTTTTCACACTAAATCAAAATTTTCAAAATATAGAGTTCTAGATTTTATGTGTGCAAGAACAAAACCCAAAAAAATAGGTATAGGTGCTCCTAAAAAATAGGAACAATCCTATAAAGCAGACACTAGTGCCATTTTGAGGACACTACAGTAGCATGGCACTACTGTCTAGATGGGGCACTACTATCCAGTGAGCAATCAGACCTAGGGACCCTGTTAACCATACTCAGACTTGTTTAGAACCTAGTTTCCAGAATCCAAATCTTCTATGACAGTCACTTTTCAGATAAGTCTCTATTTATGCATGTTTATTACTATTTTTAGAAATTCAAAAGAAGTCAAAATCCATAAAAAAATTAGTGGCTAATTATTTCATATTATTTAACTGATTTGGACATTTCAACCCTTTAATCTAACTCAAGATTTACACTTGTAAAACCTTAAAAGGTTAAATTTATAATTATACGAACAGTTCTGAGTCACTCAATCATTGGGATTATGCAAGTATCCTACTAACTGGATCACCAGCTCGCCCAAAAGATTGCTAACATCATTGTCTTGTCGAGCAAATTTGAAAATTGACCAAGTGTCAAAAATCATTTGAAAGAGCTTGAGACCATTGTGAGATTGACACATGATGGTTAAATTTTGTTGTAACTAAGAAACCAAAAATCCATCAAAACATTATCAAGGACCCATCAAGTTTTATTTCTTCACCTCCTGAATCCATCACTGGGAAACTTCTTAAAAATTGACTAAGTCCTTTTTTTGCTCGACCCTTGCGGGCTCTAGGAGTATTATGTGGTCTCTAAGAAGGTTGAAAGGGAGGTTGGGAAGACTATTGCACACTCGATAACTTCCTTGAAATGTCTAAGTGTTGAAGCTTGTCTGGTCCTAACCTTATACTTGTTTAATTTCCCCTAAATTGATTGAACTTCAAGAACTTGCAGGTGATCTGAAGCCTTGAGTTGAATTGGATGCAGATTCCCTATGGTGACCAAAAATGGTCAATAAGTATGCTGAAATAAAATTACAAAAAAAGATAATGCATTTTCTTTATCAAATCCTAGGGGGGTTTTAACAATAAACGTATTAACCTCACCAATTATATTGTGTTTGCATCATGACACTATTACCTATTATTTTTAAGCACTACAACCACGTATCTCTACCTCAATTCAAGTATCATTTTGATTCTTATCATTCATACGGGTGTATCATATTGTAGATATGTGTCTCTCTTAATCATGCACAAATTCATTAAATTTAATGTGATTCATATTCATTTCCAAACTCTTTAAAAACTAGTTTTTGTGGAAACTTTGGCTTTTGAGCATTGGTCTTTTGTTTGCTTATGTGACAACATTTTTTTATAGTGTTTACAATATCTTAAATTTGTTTTCGATCATATATATAGTCTATCATCTCATCATCTATCAAAAGAGAATAGAGAACCCCTAGGGCTTCCTCTCAAACCATTGTAACAAAAATTTAAATGTCTTTACTTGAGGGCTATGAGAGTAGTTATGATAACTTATTGCTTTCAACATGGAATGCATCCACTCCACTCTGCTAATGGAGAGGCATCCAATGGATAAGGCAAAATGGCACACTTAATAACTACAATGCAGCTTTGGTAAGAGCAAATATCCCCTTTTATAGAGACCCTTTAATTTGTGCCTACAATATCCTACAACCTAAAATTACAATCTAACATAAAATATCTATAATTCCTCATTTTTTAGGATTTGACAGGGATGAAACACTTTGTAACAAACTTTCAAAGTGGATGATGAAGCCTAAAAGACATGATAAAAAAAACCATCTTCTTGCACATCGACAATGACGTGTTCGTGGAACCTTTGGATAAGCTTCTACCTAAGGAGGTAAAAAGTGTAAAGAAACTAAGATTGATTTTAACAACTCAAGAAATAAATATCTAAGGAGTAAAAGAAGATTATATAATTATACCTTGTGAAATTTACCAAAATAGGTGGTATCTAAATCGACCATACACATGACAAGAATCCAATTTAATTTTATAGGGATATTTAGATCTAGGGATGAATTATATCATATGGCTTGGCAATGAAATGCCTCACATAATCTTTGTCCCATACTAACCATAACATGTTAATATGACTGCAAAAAACATATATTTAAAATAAGGACATGTAAGAAAAGGAGATAAAAACCATAACATGTTAATATGACTGTAATAAATATATATTTCAAATAATAACTTGCAAGAGAAGGAGATAATAGAAATCTCAAACCAAAATATAATAAAAACTTATCCCATACTAACCAATGTAATTATTGTCCCATACTAACCATAACATGTTACATAATTATTATTCCAAATTAACAATAACATGTTAATATGACTACAAGAAATACATATTTCAAATAAGGACCTATAAGAAAAGGAGATAAAAACCATAACATGTTAATACGACTCCAATAAATATATATTTCAAATAAGAACTTGCAAGAAAAGAAGATAAAGGAAATCTAAAACCAAAAGACAATAATAACTTGTAAGAAAAGGAGATAAAAACCATTTAACATGTTAATATGATTGTAAGAAATATATATTTCAAATAAGAACTTGTTGTAAGAAATATATATTTCCAATAAGAGCTTGTTGTAAGAAATATATATTTCAAATAAGAACTTTCACAAAAAAGAGATAAATGAAATCTCAAACCAAAAGATAGATGGTATATTTGAAAGTAATAATATATCCATCTATTATTTGAATATAGTGCTCCAAGTACTAATACATTTTTGTCAGTTTATTACCAAATATAAATAGTCTCCCTTGACCTAACAAAACCTACATATTTCTTTAGAACATATATAATAGTCATTTGTTTAGACTAAACTTTGAACTAAAAGTATTCACAGTATTCTTGTAAACAACACGTTGAGAGTAAAGTCAATCAAGTGCCTAAAGGTCCTCTCATGTTTATTCTTTTATTATCAGTCAAGAGATAGGTGGTTGAACAATGTGATGATAGTTGATGGTTAAAATAAATACATATTTAAGATATTCATCTCATTGGAGAATCCTATATCTTTGTCCCTTGTGGCTAAGTTGGAGAATGTCATCTTCATATCATAGTTTACATCCAAATAGAAGTGCACATCTAGATAGTAAGAGGTTTGCTACCTAGAATATGAGGGCTAAAGGGTAATGAATCCTATAATATAATTTATTTAAATAAATCACCAGATAAGAAGTAAATAGAATTAATTAATCTCCATTTCCTTTTTTTTTAAAGCCCATCTTTATTGATAAATAAAATAATAGTACAATGCTATTCATACAAAAAAGATGGGTGGAAAAGTCACACCCCAAAATCCATGCAAGAAAATAGAAGGCCAACTAGAAAAATCATAGATGATCGAGTCTTGTATCCACCATATGAATTTTTTTTTCCTTTTTATTTTGAACCTCAGTCCAACACTCTATGTGACCAATATCTAGCAGACTAGTAATAACCATCGATAACCCAGGATTTAGTTGAGGTTCTAATAATGGTTGATCCTTATCAGAGTCAAAAGTTTCAAATTCATATGATCTTTTGATACCTCCACCTGGATAATTATCTACAGATATCATTTGACAAGAAGAATTTGTCACCTAAATTTCTCCACTAAACTTTGAACCTTCTTTATTCCCTATGTGTTATTTGGATTTTTTTGTGTCCTTGCTTCAATAGGGGTGCTCATATGGTTTCCAACCTTTAGGATGAGAAGATTGATCCTTTATCTTTTTTGGCTTGCCTACCTAAGGACAAACTCCCTAGAGATGACCAGTTTGGTTACAAAAATGACAATCGAAAGAAAGTGTTTTCATAATCCAAGCTTTGGAGTGAAAGGAGGTTGTCATGCTTCAGTTGGATTCTATTAGGGAGACCTTTCCTAAGGTCCACCTCCATATAAATACAAGCATAGGTATATAACCCTTGCTTAATCCACTCATCATCTATCTTAATGAATCTTCCAAGCGTGTTTCCAATATCTTTACAAGTTGTGTGGTGCCATAAGGGAAGAGGGAGGTTTGGGAGCCAAATCCAAACTGATAATTTAGATACAAACTTTTTTTAGGGATCAAAATCAAAGAACCAAGGGGTAAAAAAGAGCCTATCTCTTTCCCAAAACCAAGAACCCTCTTGAAAAGCTATCTAATAATCCTTAAACTTAAAAAACTAAACTATGAAAAACCCTTTAGATCATAAATGGATCACACATTTGTTGGTTCAGGTAGCATAGATCCATTTATGTAAATATTTTAACCTAAGACAGAACCCATTAAACCTAAAAATGACTACATAATGAATCTATCACTTAATTGAGGACCCTTAGGTGAAAATAAAAAAATAACATATTATTTTCCTAACTAGGAATATAATTTCATTCCAGTTGAGTCTTGTTTTGAACTTCATCTATTTTGGTTCTAGAAGATTCCCATCTCTCTATTCAAGAAAAGACAAGGGACATGTATGTCAAACAAACTAAACTTTTCCCCATCCATTAACAATTAACATAAATTACAAGTGTTAACATTTAAGAAGACAACAATAGATATAGTAAACATTAATTGACCAAGTCACAACAATATCAACAATAAAAAAATTACATAGCCTCAAAATATCCTCACCGTTGTTAATCAAATGTTTTGTAAGGATGACGAAATACTTACACATTTTTAAAAAATATTATTTAAATAAGAAATGACTTACCTCCTGTTATGTTCATATTATTATTTTTTGCTAATGGGTAATTATTTTTTAGAGATCAGAACAGAGAATCTGATCACTTTTGACTATAGCTACAAACTAGTCTAGGACACAAATAGGAGGCCCATATTTCCCACAACTCATCATAGAAAAACAACCACACAAAAACTATCCAAAAATATAACCAAGAGGGATATAGGGGGAAAATATAGAACTAGAGAGACACAAGACGATATGGCAGCCAAAAGGCAAAGAATAGACGACAAAAGTGTTATCAAACTATAAAAAGTCACCCAAATAACAAAAACCAATACACCCCACAAAAGAGGGGTAGAGAAGCCATGAAACAAAGGAGATGGAGATCACCTGTAGGTAAAGATCAATCTTCTCCTAGAAGGGAAGTCCTCCAACGTCCTCTGGTACCCATCATCAATCAGTTCTTCAGCTTCTAGTCCCAACCTTTCTACCTCTGATCTTCAACCCCCTTTTTTGTCATCACTCCTAAGTTAGCCTTAGGAATCCCAGTTGAGGATCTAATATATAAAAGGGGTCGAGGAGAAGCTAGTTGCTCCCTCTAAAAATTGTCAACCTAAGTCCCTCCAAAAAGACCACCTGAGTCTAAAGGATGAAGCACCTCCACCTCTTTCTAGCCAAAAATCTCTTATGCCTCCTTCATGGGAGAAGCCTTGAGTGGGATGAAAAATAAGGGAGGGGAAGGATAAACATGTTGGGCATATAAAACATCATGGTTACACTAGATAAAGTCATCATCATAATGGCCCTCTTTTTTTTATAAACATAACACGTCGAACTCTGAAAAGAACATAAGGCAATACGATGGCCTAACTAGTTGTAATGAAAACACCTAAAAGGATATTGCACCTTTATGAAGTGAAAAAGAGGCTTGGCCAAGTCTAAGAGTGCATAAACCCTCATAGTTATACAACCCTTGGAGATCTCATCCAACTTGATGAAAGTGCCTACCAATTTAGTCAGATGTTTGATAAGATCTTTATTTCAAAGGACAGGTGAAATATTGTCAAATCTGATCCAAAAGGGAGCTGTTGAGATGACCAATTTGTTTGCATCGAAGAAGGGGACCAAGGACAAAAGAAGAAGCCATTAATGCCGCAAAACCAAGGTCTTGATGACCTAACAAAGCCAAGGTCCTCCAAGCATGTGAATGTGACCTAGAAAAAACCCCTACCAAGTAGAGAGAAAGAAGGGGAGAAATAGAGCTCTAATCAGTGGAAGCCTAGCTAGATAGCTCAGAAAAAGAAAGAGAAAGTCCCAGAGATTTTCTAAATAGGGATATGCAGCCTATGTCAGACTCCATATTCGTAATTGTTAACTCAAAAATAGATAGAACAGGAGCCTCACCAGAGAAGAAAAAGGGAATGTCACCGACCAGAAATGTTTGATCATTAGAATTAGGTTGAGACAAGAATAAAGTAGCATTAGGAAGAGGTGAATCCTCATGTAGAGGGGTGGGGAATTTTAAGGATAAGGCACCCAAACCAAGGGCAAAGCAGAGGAGGGCAAAAATGGGAGCTTCATCAAACAAAAAGTGGAGCAATAATGAAACAAATTTGATGCATTCCTATAATTTAGGTAGATGCATCGAGCCATAGAGATAATAGATACCACGATAAGGGAGCTATCCCAACTCATTCCCCACTCATGTATCATTGCAATCAACCAAAAAAAAGTTCAACTTCAATTTTAGAAATCCCCTTGTCAATCGTTTCAAAGATAAAACCCTATCCTTCAAAAAAATTACACCAAAATTTTACAATGTTATTTATATTAAAACACCCATTGCATGAGAGGAAAAAACTTGAGAACCCACTATAAGTCGTGGCTTTCATGTAGAAAACAACCAAATTATAAAATGACCTAGAAAATTAGATAAGTGATGGATGCACAACCTAGAGCCAAGACAAATTGCGAGTAAAACCTAGAGCAAGATATATTAAAATAGTCACAAAACATAATACTCTAGCTCTCTATTACACATTGATTTCATAAATCTAAAATATTATAAATCCTACTCAAAATTATTATACAACTATTAAATATTTAAATGCAGTTACATCTCTAGATTTTACTTATCACAAACAACATCATTCTTCTACCAAATGCCTCTTTCATTTCTTTTAAAGTTTAGGGAAATTTGTCTTTGGCTTTGGCATTCTAACATGAAGTTTTTGGTATTGAAGCATTAGGTTGGTGCAATTATAATTCTCCTTAGTGTGTCTCTCGTCTTGGCGTCCCTCCCTGCTAATTAGAATAATGTGCTACCTCTCTCGATCAAATCTTTAATTATTATTAAAATTTATAATATAATATATAACATATATTAGTAGTCTAGATAAATAATAATATATAATATATTACAACTATTTATAATATTATATATTCTATGATATAATATATTATGTATTAGACATAATTTATTATATAAATATTATATTTATATTATAATATTTAATTATTTATATATTATTAATATTTTTTATACAAATTTAATTATAAATTGTAAATATATATTGTTAATATATTATAATATTATGTTTAGTATATTATAATATTGGATCAAGGGTTATGATTTTATAATTATGTTTCAATTATTTGTGTTTTATTTTTTTCAATGTTCACCTACTCAAAATTGAGTCGATTAAATGTAATTGTCTTTTTTCAATATTATTTAGATTATAAAATTTCTCATATTCATGTTACATATCACTAACTACTTTTTCTTAATGTTTGTGTTTTTGTTTCTCTTTAAAAAAAAATCTACTTTTTAATATCTAAGAATTGCACTATATGTACTTGAAATAATATATGATGACATGAACATTATATCTTATATTTACATGAAATTTTGTTATACATTTCATATATAACAAACATAGTGTATTGAAAACAACATTCGAGCGAAATTCACTATTTATAGAAGCACGAAAATATATATTTTTCATCTTTAAATTATTTTTTATGTCAAAGTGTTGAAACAACAGGGAAATTTGATGGGATATAATTGTGTTATGAGAATAATAGTCACTAAAGCACATTTATCCTTTGTTGTTAGTAAATTCAATTGTCTAGTTGTTAAAGACTTCAACTTATTTTGTGTTCGCCCTACAAATATTTGAATCAAAAGATTCCATATCTTTATCATTATTGATATCATCACTATTGTCTTTCTCCATGACAAGGTCTGTGCTTATATTTCTATTAAAAAAACTCTCTACAAAAAATTGCACTATGTGCACTTGAAATAATATATATTGAGTTATTTTTTATTGAATTTGGTAGCATGAAAAATTTATCTTATATTTACATGAATTTTTGTTATACATGTCATACATAATAAATATATGTATCGAAAACAACGTTCTGACTAAATTCAATATTAATGGATGCATATATTTTATTTTTATTCATCCTTAAATTATTATTTTTTAATGTAAGTTGTTGAAACTACATGTAAATCTGATGGCCACATGATTATGTTATGAAAACATTAGTTGTTGGAGCACATTTATCTTTTGTTGTTAGTGAATTCAATTATCTGGTTGTTAAAAACTTCAACTTCTTGTTTTGTGCTCTTCTTATAAATATTTGAATAAAAAAATACCATATATTTGTCGTTATTATTATCATCACTATCATCTTTCCCCATAACCTACATCGTAACAATTATTTCTGCATTTAAGCACATTTAAATAAAATTATATAATAGTTTTAAATGTCCTTGCAAACTTATGAAATCTATTAATCACTATGATTATAATCAAAACCTAACACTAATTAACTTTAAAAATTCATCCTAACAACATAGTTTAAAACCACATCACAACACTTATTACCAATGATATATTTAACTTCATTTTATATTAAAAACACATACAATTTTTAACTCTAAATTATATGAATTAATATTAACTACACATCTTTCTAACATTTATTTCTTATATATTGTTTATTATTAATGATATATTTAACTTCATTTTATATTTAAAAAATATATAATTTTTAACTCTAAGTTACATGAATTAACATTTTCTAACATTCATTTTTTACATATATGGTTTACTACCAATTATATGTTTAACTTCATTTTGTATTGAAAAAATATATAATTTACATTTCGTCTAAACATTTGATTTTCCACCCATTTATTTAAATTTGTTTTTTTTTTTCTTAAATAATGTTTCTCATCTATAATGATATTTATGTATGGATTGTTAAAGCTTTAATTTTGGTTGAAGGTGCCACTCAGCAAGTGGCACCAACAACATGAGGGAAGTCTAGTGGTGAATATAAACATTTGATTTTCCACCCATATATTTAAATTTGATTTTTTTTTTCTTAAATGATGTTTCTCATCTATAATGATATTTATGTATGGATTGCTAAAGCTTTAATTTTGGTTGAAGGTGCCACTCAGCAAGTGGCACCAGCAACGTGAGGGAAGTCTAATGGTGAATATTAGCATTTTTGTGTGTTTCCCCAATCCACCTTAGCAAAGATTGGATGAAGACTATGATGGTAATGTTTCACTCAAGGTATGTATGTAGTGATAAACATTATGGGAAAAGAGGGATCATCAGAGCATATAAATTATCATAAGTATGTAGTGATAAATGTGTTGGAAATATTATCATTAATATCAAATTAGTATTTAATGTGTAAAGGTATTTTTAATACTTATATCTTGATTAAAAGTGTATTAATATTAATTAAATATTAATTAATATATTTTTGGTTGCATAAAGATAAAAGAGGGTTTATGAGGAAGTCGAAGAGTCATCATTAAAAATAAAAGAGGAAAAGGACGCATTTCTCCATGAAGGGTCATTTTGAGGAATCCGAAGAGTCATCAATAAAGACAAAAGAGGAAAATGACACATTTCTCCATGAAGGGTCACCTTGAAGAATTTGAAGAGTCACTAGGTAAAGACAAATAAAAAATTCAAAGGGTCATGCAAGGGTGAATGCCAAAGGTCATTTGAAAAGCTATAAAAGGAAGCTTGGAAAGCCATTTTGTATTATGGAAGCGAATGATTTTATCTAGCTAAGAAGAGTAGAGAAAAGAGAAGAGATATAGCAGTGTGCTATCATTTGTTGAGAAAGTAACATCGAGAGATAGTTGGTGTTTTATACACAAGAGGGGTTGGTGCCCCTGTGGGTGGGCGCTCACGAATCATTATTGTGTTGGTGCTCAGCAAAAGGGTTGGTGCTCCTGCAAGTTGGTGCTTGCAAACTTTGTAACTTGAATTGATGCTCATTTATATACTTGAGATTGTTCTCCGTGGTTTTTCCCACTTTGGGTTTCCACATAAAATCTAATGTCTCTCTCTCTTTTATGTGGTGCATGTTATTGCTTTCAGTTTTATTGCATATCTTTAATGTATGATTAAGTGGTTAAAGCAAAAGTAATTTAATTAAGTAAAAGATATATCCCGTGCTTAACAAAACTTTATAAATAAAGAGGGATTGTTAGATCATATAAATCAATGAAGAGAATGTCTTGTTTATTATTAATAATCCTTGTTCAAATAAAATTAAGAAAATCATTTTACATGTTTAATTTATTAAAAAAATTGAAATACATATTATTATTAAAAAAAAATAAAAATAAATTTAAAATATAAATATTAAAATATTCATTAAGTGTTATTTAAAAATATTCTTTTATATTTACTATTGTTATAAATACTCCATTTAATGGTTATAAACACTATTAGTTGATATATCTATCGATGTACATATTTCAAAATATTAAGTTTTCAGTGGGTGACAAATGTGAGGATAGCTACTTTGAAGTGTAAAATCTGAATAAATATCTGCGAGCCCATTTAAAAAGTAATGCACAAAATTACAATGGGTGCTTTAATTTTACTTTTTAATCCGTTGACATTCTTTAATTTTTCATGTTTTACTTTCTTTTTTAGATTTCAAATAAGTGCCTTAATTAACTCTAGAGTTCCGATAAACATATGGCATTAGTCATAACATTCCATAATCGTAAAAAATATGCATTGGATATCATTCAATGTCTAAACCAATTTGAATTTGAACATATGTAATTTAATACAACATCTAAAGTATTATGAAAAAAGCATTTATCTATATATTGATTGGTTAAAAGATTTGAGATGTTTTTAATAAATCTAAAATAGTTTACATCATCAAAATATTAGTCAAATAAATGTTAAGATTTTATTCAATATATAAAAATATAAATTTCTTGACACGTCCACCTCCAATCAAGTGTGGTAAAAATTATTTTAATATTTTTCATCACTTTCCTATTAATTTGTATGTTGTGGATTCCCTTGGAAGGGCTGAGATCGATTCAATTTTAATTATTAGACATGAAACTAGTGATTTGCTCCAGTTGATGCATGTAATTTTAAAAAGCACTAGACAAAATATCACCGATTAAAAACATTGAACCAAACTATGAGTCTTTTGTCACCTTTTATTTTTATCCCAATAGGGACTAAATTTGGTGGCCATATGACAATATTTTTATTTTTTCACTATAAAATACAATCAATCTTTTTGGTAGACCATATCAAATGCAAGATGAATTTTTTGGACGAACCATCAAAAACTCAAAAGAATTACACCAAATATGTAGGTATCTTAAATATTTTTTTCTTCTGCTATAAACTATACAAATTCGAAACACAATGTTAAATAAATAACCATCATAAAAAAATCATGACAGGCGAGTTCAACCATCAAATTTAGTCCCTATATCCCAAGCATAACAAGTCTTTTACAAACATTGTGAATAATTGAATGATTTTGTTCCACTATTTCATTGCACTGAATGATTAACCAATGCATTCATGGAGTCATTAAAGCCACTTTGAAAATAAAATCATAGACATTTTTCATTTATCACAAGCAAAAGTGACCACCATGGAAATATAAATCCAATTGGAGAACCTAATGGATTCACGTGAAACTAAATGTGCATCCAAAAGTTATAATCACTCTGTGACTCCGTTAATGTGAACAAATTAGAGGAGGCCACATTTATCACACAGGTTGGCCACAATAAATATGGAAGGCAACAAAGGGTCACAACAAACGCAAAATGGAACTGTGAACACCATAAAGAGATTACAAAGGATTTAATAACTGAACGGATCTATTTTAACAAAGATGTGGAATGTAAACATAATACACACAACTATTAACATTAGGGTGCACATTTTAATCATATAAACTTTTTTGTTCACTTTCTCCCCTCGTAGAATAGAAGTTTGAGAGGGAAACATAAATTTAAATTGAAGTTGCTAGCTCGTGCTTGGCTTAACAGTCCCCTGAAAGAAAGCCTCTTCTCCCCTCTCTCTAACTCTGAGTTTGGTGCATCTATAGAGGAGAGTGATTGTTGCAAGTAGATCTTACTTTCACCCACCAAGCATTCAATGTAAAATCTTCCCCCTACTGTTCAAAGGTGTCTTTTGGTTTGCAGTCAAATTATATTTTAGGCCTATGTAGGGGGGGTTTATCTCAAGGTATAGGAAATGAAGATGGATCCTCTAACACCATGGTGGATGCACCTATCAACCTATAGATTGGTGATACCCCCATTCTTTCCTCAACTCTGGTAGATTATTCATGCACTATCCTAATGATAGATTTTGGCTATGGTTCCCTCTTACCATCTTCAGCCAGGGCTCTTCCTTATGCTGATATGATGGAAGGTTCCCCTCTGACATCTCTACTGTACTTGAGCCTAACTTTTGATGGGTTTTCTTTGAATGTAGAAATGTCGATGACCCATTCCATGTTTATGTTGATTTTTGTAGGGATCATCTTCCCCCTTCTGCTTCATCCTCTTTGGTTTGACTCCCTAGATCTACTCCCCCTCCCTTGCCTGAGTTGTTGTTTGATGGGAACCTTCCCCCTAGGGCCCTTGCTCTACCTTTTTCTCCCTCACCCTTCATCTAGGGGATGATCTGATCCTCTTTATAGTGAAGCCCATGAATTAGTTATACCTGAATCCTTTATCACATATTTGGAGGTTGATTTGAGTTGTAAACCTATATTCCTTAAACATATGGGTTCTCACCCCTTTGTCGAGGATCTCTCCTTTTGGGCACAATATTTTGGGAGTGTTTTTATTGCCCCTTCTTTCTCTGAGATCAGTTTCATAATCTTCCTTGTTCTATTTCAGAGCCCTTTGGATAGAGAAATTATTTGATCATCTGGGTCGTGGTTCTTTCATAAATTTGGGATTTTCTTGGGCTTGTTGTCTCCTTTATTCAACCTTATAGAAGTGAAGATTTCTTTGGTTCCCCTATGGATCAGATTATACCATTTACCAAGTGTATTGTAAAAGGAGGATCTTCTCATGCAACTGGTCAATAAAGTGGGATCTTTTGTAAAAATTTATGGGAGCTTGCTAGATGACATATTTGTGAGAGTTTGTGCTCTCATTGACATTTCCAAACCTCTTTTTCATTTAGTGTTGTTTAATTATTTTAGGGGTAGGTGGACTCAATTCCTCAACTCTGAAGGCCTCTTATTTTGTTATTTTTGGTGAAACCTCCTTGGCCACATGGCAACAACATGTTCTTTTGTAGTACATTTGTCCACCTCTTCCCCCTCTCATCAAGTGTGGAGGAATAAAGAGGGATCTCCTTGCGAGGATTTCACATGGCATGATCATGAGGTCCTTAACCAGGTTTCGGCTCCTCCCCTTTCACCCCATGCTTGAGGAGCCCCTCTCCCCTACTTAACTTATTTTGCCTTCGCATCCTGACCCTCCTTATTTACTAACCCCCTCTCGATTTCTCTTGATTTGGTTATGGTATCCCCTCCTTTGTAGCTTGAAAAACACAAAGTTAATGTTGGCACCACTGCTAAGAAGAAAATAATACGTTCTGAGAATGGATGTGGAAGACTTGGTGCATAACAGCGCTCAATGGATGATGAAATACCTTTTCTCAAGACCTAAGAAAACATATACCCAAGCTTATGATTGAGGGATTCTCACTTGATGGAATATCCTTCATCTAATTTATGCTTTTGTTTGTTATTTATTTTTTGATGACATGTATATCATGATCTGGTAGGAGATTTGCATAATTGTCTTCATTCTCATCTTCAAATTTATTACCTAGTTTGGTAGTAGTAGTGTTTCTTATTTTTTATGTTTTGCTAGTCTCAGTTCTTTATTGTTGTTTTGCATCCTTTGTGTCTTGGTTATTATGGGGACTTGGCCCCTTGTGTCCTAGATCTAATTCACTGTGCCAATCAAAAGCATTTTTTTGTTCATAGCTCTGGCCTCAAAGCATTTATCAATAATAAAAAACATTAGGGTATAAAACCACAAATTAATAGAGAATCATTTCTATTTTAAGTTTGTGTGAACTTTACAATTAAATAATATTCTTAGGATAGGCAACAACAACACACATTAGCTTGTTTTTTAAAATTACAATTGTTATTTTTTTCTAAATTTTTTCAACTATAACATCTATTTCAATTAAAATTTCCATCTACACTACTATTCTAAAATTGTAATTTCACAAGTGGAATGAACATTGTCAATTGAAAATATATATTTCATGCCTTTTCAACTCATTTGTTAAAAAAATGCACCTTGGAAATTGAAATTCTACATCCAACACAAGCTATAACTCTACATTTTCCTGCCTGCCAACAATAAATTTCCTATACCCGTCGCCTCATTTTCAACCTTAAAACTATTAAAAATACAATCTACAATGCAAAACTTATACCATCTACTTGCTCTCTATTATGCATTTTCCTTGTATTTAAAAAATTTACATTAATAACAAATGTCACACTATGTGATCGTGTGTAGCCCATATGTAGTCGAGCTTAGTCTTTGTTCACTCAATTGCATAAAGTGCATACTTTTCACCCAATCTTGTGCACTCCTTGCCTAAATTTTTCTCAAAGTCATATAGACAAGTCCCATGCCATATCACAAACTTTTGTACGCTAACCCGTATGCATCCTCCACTACACACTCATTCTTATGCACTTCGCAACTCGCAGTCCTGCATTACCACATAAGTCTTGTACTAAGCTCATTGACTTTTACACCCTTTGCACCTATAGTACAGTGTACCTAGAAATTTTGTGCAGCACCTCATAGACCTACACACTACAAAAGTTTCCTGCTAGATCACCGATATCCATCTTGGAAGATGAACCAACACAACTGCCTTCTTGGTAACTGATAGCAGTTGTAATCACTCTTGTATTCTAATTGTATAATTATGTAACATACATATACGACACAAGATCTATGCTCCACATGGTCATAACATATATATCATGCTCCATGTATCTACTTTATAAAACATACACTATAACACATTGTACCAGTTTGTTTTCCCTATCCACCATTAATGAATAAAAGTTGCATTTCCTACAAGTAAGACTTATGCTCTGTTGAATGTCTTTAGTTATTTCTTTTTAATTAGATTTTCCCATTCACTTTGGACAACCAAAACTTAGTTATCCCTACATGCTTGGTCCTGGGCCTCGTGGTGTGGATCATTGGTATCAGAGCTTAAAATCCCTATTCCTTTCTATGCTTATAAACATGTGAGCACAACTCAAGAAGGAAGATTTGTCAATTAATTTTATTTCAGAATATCTAGAAGAATGTCATAGCAAAAGTAAGATGGATGATGCCCAAAATCAACTTGAGGTATCCATGAGGTATGAAAATTCATCACCAATGCACTAGAATCACAATGCACCAAACATTTTGGCTACTTCCATGAAATGATGGCACAACTCAATCCAATGCCTTCTACCATAGTTCCACAGTTCATTCAAAAATAGTTTTAGTAACAAGCCCCTTCAAAGTTTAATTTAATCTTGACATCCCTCTATTCAAAGGAAATATCGATTCAAAAGCATTAGATGCCTAGATTTGACAACTTGAGGTGTACTTTTTAGTTAATTCTTTCATTGATGCTAAAAATATCACCTTTGTAGTACTAAAGATGTCCATACCAATCGTTCACTGGTGGGAGAGCTTAAGTGCACATCATGCATGAGAGTGTGTTCTAATTGAATCTTAGAAGACTTTTATTAATGTGTTGAAGGAGTAATACTACCCTTTGCACCACTTTGAAGATGAATACATCAAGTTCCAATAATTTTGCCAATAAAAAGATCAGTTCACTGAAGACTACACTAATATTTTTCATGACTAATTTGCGTGCCTACACAAGAACTTGAGAGAAAAACATAAGGTGATGAAGTACATCAATGGCATCTCACCTTATATCCATGCAAAGATGGCGTTATTGACTTATAACACTTCAGGGTAAGCATATCACAACACTACAAAGATCGAAGCTACATCAAAGATGAATCAACATGTCACCTCTTCATCCAATGTAGTGTGCAAGGCCCAACCTTCACAGAACTCCAGATCAAAACCTTCTATGTAGAAGAAAAAACATGCATCTCATAAATGAGAGCAACACTAGAAGACTACTTGACCTTTGAAGGCTCGAGTGCCTTCTACTTCAAATAAAGGCAAAAAGAAGAGGTCTCGTGATAAGTGATACCATCACCATAGCTCATCCACTCACAATGATTCTGAATGTCATGCACAACAATCCCTACTCACAAAATGTACATCAAGACCCACATTTATGGATGACATTGATCTAGACATTTTTTTTTTAGCACCAACACCACTATGATTGACATCTTTGAAGAGCATGAACACCTCTTCCACACCAAGTTCTGGGTGAAGGGCCAACCTCTTCATGTCATCATTGATAGTGGCAGCCAGAAGAATATCATCATGTAATACATAACTTATTGCCTTAGTCTTATGACTACTATGCATCCAAATCCATACTCTTTAGGGTGGTTGTAGTAGGGGAAATATATATAGGTCTAGAAACAATGCAATTTTTAGTACAAAGTCAAACCTATGGAGGACAATGTCACTTATGACATTGCACCTCTAGAGGTCTGTGACATCTTACTGGGGAGACCGTACTTGTATTATTTTGAAGCTACATATCAAGCCAAGCCAAAATGTTGGACTATTCACATGCAAGATCACTTTTATAACATTTTCAAGTTAGTGCCCATGACCAAAGTCACCTTGGTCTCTGCCAAGCAATGCCATGAGTTATCCTTGCATGTGCAAAACTTTAAGTTAGTCATGGTCCAACCTTATACACCTATGTATTCAAAATCAAAACACACCTTGGTAGTGCATAACCCTCACACATCATCACAACAAAAATATCATGATAAGTTACTAGAGCATAATAACAAAGTCTTCATAGAACTTGAAAGCCTTCCAACACACTACACAATAAAGCATTGCATTGATATGGTTCCTAGATCCCCTTTTCCAAATTTCCCCCTCTATCATAGACTAGTTTGGGAGAATGATGAAGTCTAGCATTATAATCAAGAGCTTCTTGATCAGGGCAATATTAAGTCTAGCTCTACACCTTGTAGGAGTCTAATAGTCCTCACACCCAAGAAGGATGGGTCTTGGTAACTCTACATAGACTATCACATACTCAAAAAAATCATGATGAAAAATCAATATCCATTTCCACATATTGATGACCTTCTAGACCAGCTCTGAGGTGCATAATATTTTACCAATATTGACTTGAAGTCAAGTTACCATTAGGTTCTAGTTCGTCCTGAAGATGTCTAGAAAATAACACTCAAGACTCAGACAGTGTTGTACAAATGATTAGTCATGCCTTTCAGCCTCACCAATGCACCAACCACTTTCATGCACTTGATGGATGATCCACTCAGGCCATTCCTAAACTCTTTCATCATCATCTCTTTGGATGACACTCTCATCTTCAACAGGACTTGGGAAGAGCATATGAAGCACATCTCACACATCTTAGACGCTTTGAGCCAATACAAGTTTCAAGCCAACTTCGCGAAGTGTATATTTGGCATGATGCAAATCCAATACCTAAGGTACATCATTGATCACACCAGCATCAAATTAGACACACAGAAGATCAAAGTGATCTAAGATTGGTCTACTCCATGTAATCTCACATAATTGAGGAGTTTTCTTGGACTTGCTAAATTCTACTGTAGGTTCATCCTTGGTTTCTCACACATCTCTTAGGATCTCAATCAACTCACACATGCTAAATCCATGTTTAATTGGACTCATGTGCAACAACATGATTTTGAGGCACTCAAACTACACCTCTACATAGTGCATGTTCTTTGTGTTCCTTCTGGTACACCTCACCAATGACTTACCTAGGAGGCACACTATGTTAAGACCTCAGGACACTTTAGCGTGACAAAGACTCTAGCCATATTATAGTTACATTTCTATTAGATGCACATGCACATAGAGGTGGAGCACCACATAAAATCTTACATTCCTTTTTGCATTGCTAAGCCCATAAATAGGAGGCTCAGACTTTACACACATCTATCGATTCCATCCAAACCATAGCAATCTATCAGCATGGATTTCATAATTGGACTACCTATGATGAGATGCCAACATGACACAATGTTTATTGTAGTGGATTAATTTCCTAATATGGTTATCATGGTCACATGTATAAAAGACCTTATGTAATTGGCACTACGCAAGTATTCTTCAACCTAGTTTGGGTTCATTTTGGGTTACCCACATCCATCATCTCCAACCATGATCCATGTTTTGTGAGTCATTTTTGGCAAACATTATGGGAATTGATAGGTATACACCTAGATCGGTCAATGAATTTTCATCCTCACATAAATGGGCAAATATAAGTGGTCAATCGCATACTTGTTCATCTTTTACGAATGTATAACCATGCACATGATTGCACCTGGGATGATAATTTCTTATACATTCAACACACCTATAATAGGGTTCTTCACATCTCTACTAGCTACAGTCCATTCTAGATATGTCTTGGGTTTCAATCTTTGGCACCTCTAGACATATCTTATCATGCCCCATGAATACATGATTCATGTGCATAGGAAAGGGAAGTGGACAAAGCTGAGAAGTTTTTGCATCATATCCAGTCTGTTCACTAGCAAGTTTAATAGATTCTCTCTTGCACTCAAGTTAAGTACAAGGAGTGCCACGATGTAGATCATACAACTCATGCATTCTAAGTAGGTGATGAAGTTTAGTTACAACTTCAAAAATAATTCTTTAAAGGTCCACATCAAAATATCAAGCCTCTGTGTTATGGTCCTTACACCATTTTGCATGCAACTGGTGAGAACTCCTTCATTCTTGATCTAGCTTAGTGCTTGGGCATACACCCAGTCTTCAATGTGGAGCTTATCAAGCCTTACACTATGCCACTTATTGAGCCAATAGTGACATAACATCCTTTTGATTTGGATCTCAAACACTTTCACCTTGTATAGAAGGACTAGATCATCGAAGTGATAGACACATGCACCCACCATGGCACATAACTTTTTAGAGTAATCAAGGTTGGATAATATGTTGATCAAGCTAAGCGGTACCCTTTACAACAACTTAAAGTGAAGTTCCCCTAACTATAACCTAATGTAATGGAGATTATTGTTCTTCAAGAAAGGGAGAATGATTCATGTGCATCCCCTACACAATCAAGCTTATTTCTTGTTTGATATATTGCACAAAGTACATGCTTCTCACCCAATATTGTGCACTCCTTTCCAAAAGTTTTCTAAAATTCATACAAAGAAGTCACACGCCATATTGTAGACTTCTACGCACTGACCCTGACACACCCCACATTACACACTCATTCATTTACACTTCAAAACTTGCATTCTCATGTGTTACATAAGTTTTGTACTAAACTCACTGACTTCTACATCCCTCATGCCTATAGTACAATATACCTAAAAAATTTGCACCATAACTTGAATACCCATAAATCACACAAGTTTTGTCTTCTATGCACTCTACAGCTCGTAACCCCACATGCTTGCAGTCCTACATTACATCTCATAGTTCTGCATGCCTAGCCAAGTTATTAGACTCCACAACACATCCACATGTCAACTCACCTTGAAGACATGCTTCAAGGGGTTCACCAACTGACATCTAGCCTAGAAGATGAACTGATGCAACCATATTCTTTGTAAATGACAAGGGTTGTAATAGATCTTATATTCTAATTATTTAAGCATGTAACATACACATCTGGCCCAAGGTCGATGCTCCACACAATCATAACACAGATAACATACTCTATGTATATACTTTGTAAAGCATGCACTATAGCACATTAAACTAGTTTGTTTTCCCTATTCACCTTTAATGAATAGAAGATGCATTTCCTTAAAGTAAGACTTTCACCCCGTTGAATGTGTTTAGTTTATTTATTTATGAATTATCTTTTCTCATTCACTCTAAATAACCAAAACACGATTGTCCCCACATGCTTGGTCATAGGCCTGGTGGTGTAGATCACTATGTCATGCAATCCTAAAAAAAATATTTTGGCAAATATGGTAGGAACTAGCTACTATATTGCCCTTGTTTAAGCATATTCTTGTAAATTGAATGAAACATTAACATGTGTCTCCAATAATAATGCACTGTCATAAAAATTTCAAAGGCCTAATCATAGTGGCGGTAATGTTGCCTATTTATTTACGTGGGACTTCAAGATACCATTACATTTTGTGGAGTGTGTGTTGTTTTTTTGTGATTTGAGCAGTGAATAAACTTTTACTTGTGACTTTACATGTCAGAGCACTTGTACCTAATACTTTTAACAAAGTGACATGTTTGTCAGATATTTTGTTTGATAAATTATTGGTAATAAACTATCCTAATGTTTTTCCTAAAAAAATGTTTGATTATATCATTATTATGTAATGTTTCAGTATGGGACTTTTATTGTTGATTATTTTTTAGGTGAAATCTCAAAGTATTCTTTCGTTAAGGCTATTGTGGCTCACAAGATTTGATCAAGTGATTTTTTATTTTTATTTTTTTCCATCAACATCCCTAACTATGTGTACCAATATCCAATGTAAACACATATTAAAGCCCAATGTAAACACGTGGCATATTTTCTTTATAATTTTCTTTTTATATTTATGTATTTTCGTTATTTATTCACAATCATGAAAATTCATATTTGTTTAGTATTATGTATTTCTTTATAAGTTTTTAATTATATTTATGTATCTCTTCTAATGATATAAATATCTTAAATGCATTTGAAACATGTTGAGGTATATCAAATTTATTAGTGGCATTTGAAACATGTCGAGGTATCTCTTCTAATTTATTTGATCTACCTCGAGGTATCTCCACTAACTTCTCATTAATTAGTGATGAATGAAATTAATCTAATAATATAATATTTTCATTGCTATAAATGATAAAAAGAATTTTAATTATATTATGGTTAATTCCAAATTAAGAATTGCAAGACAAGGACTATTTCACGGCCCTGAAAAATGTTCAGCCTTATTTTCATTCATTTAGAGATCAATCAAGGTCAAATGCTATTTTATTTTAAGTTGGCTACTTTTCAATGCCTGCACACTTTTAACCTTTAAATTATATCATAGTGTTTCATGTTCATATAATTTAAGTTTTAACTCTTACTTATTAGTCCATTTTTTTCCCTTAACTTTTAGGTCAAATTTATCACTCGTCTAAAATCCTTCTTCGTTACCATTTTTCAATGTGTATAATATTTTGAGTAGATTATATATATATCTATTTAGATTTATTTAAATTTTTTTTGGTAGGTTGTGATCAATATTGAGTAATATTTAAGAGTTTGATAAATAATCAGTGCTTAAAAACTATGTTAGTACATTGCTCTTAGCACTGTCATCTAGACAACCCTTAAACACATAAAAGAACTATTGTTAATTAAATTCAAATCGCAACAAGTAGTTACACAGTATTAAATTTGTGTTTTCATGTTCAAAAAATTAAAATAAGGTTACATTACAAATTTACATCCAAACTCAAGCACAAACAATAATCAATACAAAGGCAAGGACTAGCTGCTAAGTGGCCCTTTTTTCTTCGTGGGTTATCTACAGGCAATGTAAGTATTTTTAGTTTTGGAAGTATTTTATTTTATAATAAAATATGTTATTGTAGATACTATAATTTTGTACCCTTATGGATGATTAATTAGGTGTTGTAGGTCCTATTTAATTAAATCTTCTAAATAAACCTTATCCTAAGGTTTAGTTTATTTACCATGTTACTAGGTTGGTAAATAGCCTTTTACTCTTACCTCTTTACCCCTCCCAACCTCCTAATCCATTTATAACCTAGGAATTTACCCCCATAACCAATTTACCCTAATGTGGAGTCATTAAAAATAACTACACCCATTTCCAATCTATTCTCATCTATGGTTGAAATAAAGGCCCTATTTTAGGTGAATTGATGACAATTCTCCCATGATCAGTGCAGAATCTTTGGATCAACGTCGATCCATAAATATGTATCTTACCTTTGCATTCTAGACCAAAAAAATTAGAGCCTTAAATTGTTGAGGAGTCCTGGATATTTTGGTGACATTACTAAAGACAATTTGATGGATTTTCATAGCATTTAACCACATCTTTTATGCAACCTGAGAAACTACCTATGCCAGTGAAAGAATTCTATTCTGCTCACAAGCTGATCAAAGGTAAGTATCATATTTTATTTTATCATTATCTTTCAATTAGTATTTGTTTATCTATCCATTAAATCATTAAAATATTATTATCACCCCTTTGTATCCATTTGTCAACATATTCACAAGTTTATCTCATACCACTCTTTATTTTATAAAACTCAACCACAGGAGATAATCGGTGCCAATTCTATCAATCAGCACTGATCTTTTCAAGATCGATATCGATCTATTATGTTTAATACATAGGATTCAAGACCTTATCATACACCTCTATTTGCAATCCCTTTACTAATTACTATTGTTTGAACATGGCCTTCTACTTATAGATGACTCTACCCAGTTTAGTTCATGATGTAAGCAACATCATTGATCTCCCCATAGTTTCTCAACCTTTGTTTTCAGATCATAATGATATAGCCTTTGAGCTAGACCTCTGTGCTATCATTTATTTACCCTCTCTTAAAGCCTTTAAAGAATCATTTATTGTTATTTAAGATGATGTATATTTTGCTTTTGCTTATTGGGAAGAATATTTCATTTACATTGTTGAATTAATCGAGGGAAAAATATGAATTAGCATTATTATTGCATCATATATCTATTGTAATTTATTATGTTTTTTATTCACTTAATTGCATAAAGAGTGGACTGACATCCTTCTAAGGAAGAATACCACTTCTTGGAACTAATGTTTGATGAGGTAGTCCAATTTATTTTATTAATCTATTTTTGTCAAGTATTTAGATGTGTGCAGGTTAGCCTTCCCAGCCAAAAAGGAGTTCTCACTATCACTGGATTCAATCGATGCATAACATCTTTGATCCATAGGTATTCCACATAAACCTTATTTTATTTTGATATTTTAGTAACATTTAATTAAAAAGAAAAAAAATACGTAAATATTCTGGCACGCTTGGTGGGACTGCTAAGGTCTCACTTTTCTAGTTAAAATTCATTTTTGAATTTATTTATCTCTTTCCCCTTCTTTTGTTTGTTAAATTCATCCACAAAAAATTAAAATTGCATTTTTATTTTTTAAAGGTTAAAAAATCTACATCCATTTTGCCTGTTTAGTTTACTCACATAAAATAATCTAGGCGGTGAATGTATCATAGTCATCACCTTTATCACACACAAACTAAATCACACTCATAATAAACTCATTAAAACATCTAACATATGGGAGCTGATGGGGATTTCATCACCTCATGGTAATCTTCTTCCTGATGATCCCACTTGGATTTCACCACCAAGGGTAGAACCAACTCAGTTCTCAGGTTGAGTATAAACTCTTGTCTATCATAATATTCTACCTAAGTACCCAACACCCTTACACTATAGTGTGTGAAGTGAGGGGTAGGCCCTAATACCAAGCCAAATATTGGTACAAATATGAAAATCCTTGAGTACCAAAATAAAAACCCAAGACCATCCTTAGATTGTTACTTCTTAGGACCCTCAGTATCCTTTAATTTTCTTTTTTTTTCTTTTATCACACCTTAAATTTAAGAAAGTAAAAACTTTTTAAAATGACTTTAGTGTGTGCATATTTTCATCCTCACTTAAAATGAGATAATCAAAAAGAATCTTATGCATGCTTGTTGTTATTTTTTTAATCGCTCCATGGTTTTGACACGACAATAGACACAAAATAAAACCAAACCCCCATATTCATCTTCATTCATGGATAATTATCCTAGCCCCCTACTTCTCCTGAGTCCACAAGGGAAGGCATCGCTTAATACTACACCCAAGGTGACCCTGAATTCACCACCATAGTAGATAGCAATCCCATAGCACTTAATCATTATCTTAGCTCCTGAGCCATATGTATCCAATTATCTCTCCATATGCAGTTCTCTAAGAACCCATATGGTATGCCCTTTGAGGAGTGTGAAGTATTTACCACTGTTATGGTATCCTCCCATAATAATCCTCATCCTACTAGCTATGACACCACTATGACACAACCCTTGGGCAACCCACCTTGATGACGTCTAGTGCTCCATCACCAAACACCACTCAAACTCATAACATTACCACTTAGCTTATAGATACCTAACCAGTTACTACGTCACTCCAAAACCTAATCATATCGGTCCCAACAACCCTTTTGTTGATTCAAACTAGTATACCCTTAAGTACCCAAATGTAACCATTACAATAGGACCCTATGATTCAGTCACATCAATAGTATGTACCCTTGACCACCTAGTATATAATACTTACATAGGCTATCAGGTCTATGTGCATCCCTTTACAAGCTCTATAGTACATAGTAGATTCTCAACCCATTATAACCACCTCGATCGGTTATCCCTTATCTCAGGCATTTTCCACGCAACTACCTACGTACCAACTCCCACAACAAAATGTTTTGGGAGGAATACCTCAACATAACACCCAATCTGATCTCATTAGCATTCTCATGAACATGATGTCTAACTTAGAAGCCTCTACCTATAGGTAGAAGAACATGCTTACCTATGAATAGATTTGTAATGAGCCTATCAACTCAATAGTTCCAATCAGGACTTATCTTCCACAATGAAAACTCCCTAAGTTTACCAAGTTCTAAAACAAAGAGGACCCATAACAACATCTTCAAGCATTTTGACACACTTGTTACCTCATAGTGCATGATGATGCACTTCTTATTAGGATATTTCCTATGTCACTAGCTGAACTTGCCTTAGATTGGTACAACTCAATCATCTAACATTCCCTTTTTTCATTTGGGTAACTAGCTCAAATATTCCTAGAACACTTTTCTATCAATATAACAAAAAACATTACCATTACTAACCTTTACACCATATGGTAATTTGACTATGAATCTTTCATCGAATTTATGGCTAGATAGAGAGGTTTAATCAAGTAACTAACCTTCTCTCTATCTTAACCTAAGTTAATCAAGTTATTTATAAGAGCATGTGTTAAACACATCTCATCAACATTACAAGTACAGTCTTTTAAAACTTTCAATGAGGCCTTTTCAATAGTCTACAAGCTTGAAATTAGAACCCTTGAAGAAGGGAAGGTTAAAATACGAAACAAAAAATCTAAATCAGAACCCTCCAAAGGGACTATTAGTAACAACAATAATAAAACCAAAGTGGTTGCCAATGCCATGGTTATAAAGTCAGTGTCACCACAAACCAAAAACCAATCCAAGCCCTCCACTTCACAGGCACAATCTCAAAATCCATTAACACACTTTCCCCTAAGATAATATACCCCTTTAGGAGAGTCATATGCATCTACTTTAGATAAAATCCTAAGGATTCACTCATTGAGCTCCCTCCAATAAGGCCTCTCGACGAATCTCATCCTAAACTTAGTTGGTTTAGGGAAAATGAATTCTATAATTTCCATTGCATAATAGGCCACGATGTCAGTAGATGTCATTATTTTAAAGGCTTAGTATAAAATCTTATAGATCAGGCTAAATTACAATTAGATAATCCTAATGCCCCCACAAACCAATCTATAGATATATTCAAGAAACCACTCCAAAATCATGCCTCTACATCGAATAATGTACAAACTATATTAGGATCCACATCAAATTAGGAGACTCACAATAATTAAAACCATCCACGACTAGCTTCTACCTAAATAAGTTATTAATGCCCCCATCCCTGATCTCCTCCTAGGAGACACTTTCAAACCATCCCAACCAAGCAAATACTTCCCAAAAACTTCCTCTAATTTACTAGATCTCATTATTTGGGACCTATTGGAAGAATCCATATCTAAAAGTACTAAGGAACTAAGAGAGGAAAAGCTTAATGAAGAAATTTTTGTTTAAACATTCCCCAAGATTCCATTCCTTGCATTATTTCGATACCCGCATCTCACATACCAATTCCTTCTAGCATATTACTCCCCAAGGAAATTATTTTGTTACCTCAAACTATCTCTATATCAGTTCCCCCCATTACTAGGGAGGCACTAAATTGTAGAGAGAACAAGGGAAAAGTCATAGATACTAGAAATAAAAATCTAGGAGCTACAAGGGGAAAATCTCTACAACATCCTCCTATTAGAATTGAACTCCTTAAAGAGGACATTCTCATAATTCCTAGACAAATACAAAAAGGAAAAGTGCCATTGCCCCCTATTCGGATGAGAGCATCTATACTAAGGCCCCATCCTTCAACTAAACTAAAAACTACTATTATAAAATCAACCACTAAAACACATGTACCATCACAATGAAATATCCCCATTATGGTCATGGCAATCCATAATCCATTAAACCCCTATTAACCTTAGGGTTTAGGTGTAAATACTTACCCTAGACATAAAATTCCTATAGTAAGGAATATCCAAATAACTAACTCAAGAGACCAAGGTTTGGGGTCATGTACCTCTTCCCCACTAGTGCCCCAAAGAATGAAAAGCTAATTTAAGACCCATTGAAAGGGTCTTATTATAATATCCTCGATCAACTTATCTAGACCTCCTTAGTCACGCTACCACCTGTAAGGCCTATCAACCCTCATATTCAAAAGCTATCATGGTATAGAGCAAACAAGACATGCGCATATTATCGAATAGTAGGGCATGACATAGAAAGTTGCAATACATTAAAATTTATAGTCTAAAATTTGTTAGACAAAGATGATCTTCTGAAAAAATAATTAGATCATGCCGATCTCCTATAGTTACATCCATAGAGGGAAATGACACATCAAAATAAGTTGTAAAGGAAGATAGAACTTCTGATTGGGTTTAGCACCACACTTCCCCCTAGATGAGGATGATGTTGAGAACACACTGAATCCCCCTTTGTTCTAGATAGATGAGGTTCATATAAGCACACGATCCCAAGCCCAGGGTCATAAGACCCATAATTATGAAAAACCCAAAGCGGCTATTGCTAAAGTACCAACTTTTATCATAAATAGTCCAACTACACCTGCCTCTAAACCTAAAGTCTCCATTTTAGGAAAGGTATAAAATAATAATGCTTTGGAACTCATACAAACATCTATTCTAAAATAACTGCATCAACTATCAATCAAAATATCCTTATACAAACTTGTCTAGAACTCTCCACAACACCGTGAAGCCCCAATAAAAGCCTTATGGGATACATAAATATAAGCAGATGAGCCCCAACCATTGTTAGCCTTCATTGCATCATTTCAAAAACCCTTGTCCATAACATTTCATGATTCGGAGATACTACCCTTACAACCAAATGACCAGGATTTGGCTTTATTTATTACTACCCAGATAGATCAAATGTAGATTAAAAGAGTCATGATAGATAATGATGCTAGTATAAACATCATTTATTCCCATGTATTTAAACAATTAAAACTACCTGAGACAGTAGTAAACCAATCACATATTATTTTATGAGCCTTCAATGATACCATTTCCCCTGTGTTAAGAATGGTAGTACTTCACATTCAAGTCGGTGCATAGGTTCTCCCTGAATTGTTCTACATTATTGAAGGAGAATTCTAGTACAACATTCTCCTAGGGCATCCTTGGATACGTGTTATACACTACATCCATTTTACATTACATCACTGCATTAAATTTGAATGTGAAGGGAAAATCCATAACATATCAGCTGACCCCCATCCCTTCAAAACTTGCAACCTTACCTTTCAACCCAATGAGGTCTTAATTCTATTAAAAAGTGCTACCCCATCCTCATCCAGCAAAACATCCACCATCACAAACATCCATGCATTGAGAACAGGTAAGGAGTCTATCAATTCTACCCTCCAATAGCTTTTAGTCAAAGAGTACCAACTTCACACCCTCCCTACACTGCGAGAATATAAATGCCCTGACAAACAACCAATTTATTGTCTGAATCTGGGGGAAACTATTCCCTTTGGACAACCATTCCTTCATACCAATATGATTTATGGGGAATTGACCAACCTTCCAAAATCCCTTCTGAACAAACTCAGGCTAAACCATTTTCATCCAAATTTTCATTCTTTGATAAACCCTATTTTGTAGAGACATACTTACAACAATGCACCTATAAAGGCTTCGATATGGGACATTATGAATAGGGTTCACATGAAGTTATATTGGGGGAGTTTATAAAACCCCATGAGACACATAGCCTCAACTTTAGTAAAAATACTAAATCTACCCTGAAACATACCCTTCTACCCATCCCTGAAGAGGATACACCATCCTCAGCATCTGACACCCCTTCTTTGACTGATAGCATCGTATCCATTCCACCTAACTTTTTTTATTTTTTAGTTAACACTATTACAATAGAGCCTCTCATCTATCAGTGTGACGATGAGGTCTGAACCATTCCTCTATCCTCCCCTGACATGATAGGGAAATATTCTCTCACCATCCCTATTCTTTAGTGCCAGGATGATGAGTCCATCTTAACTCATTTAGGTTTCAAGAAATCCCATCTTCTTAAAGCCCTCCCATCAAAAACCTCTAGTATTTTAAATAATGCCACTATTGATGTTATAATAAGATCCCCATAAACCTTGTGCTTCATTAAAGTTAGTAAATCCTTAGATTCCCAGGAGTACCAAGATTTCACTATGTTTCTTGTTGATGACAGTGAGACATTCGCTTGGTCCTATAGTGATATGCTTAGTAATGATCTTGCCATCATCATCCATAATATTGTTACATTCCCTGATGCTAAGCCTATCAAGAAGAAGCTATGTAAAACTCATCCACACATTGCACTCTTGGTTAAAGAAGAGTTACAATGCCTCATATTCATTAACTTCATCCAACCCATCTATTACCCTCAATGGGTATCTAACAACATCCCTATATTGAACTTATGATGGGAATTCACCTTTGTATTAACTTTCGAGACTTTAATCTCGCTTGTCCAAAGGATGATTTCCCTCTTCCCAATATTGCCAATTAGTAGATCTTACTATTGGCCATGAAATGTTATCATTAATGGATGGTTTTTTTAGATATAATCAGATCCTTATCGCACCTAAAGACCAACATAAGACCTCATTTATTACTCCCTGGGGGACTTTCTACTGTCAAGTTAGGCCTTTCATCCTAAAAAATGTAGGAGCCACCTATCAAAGAGCCATGACCTACATTTTCCATGATAATATCCATAAGATTGTGGAGCATTATGTAGATGACCTCCTTGGTAAATCAAAGTTATGAAAAGATCACCTTTATTTCCTAAAGGTTATTTTTGACTGCTTAATCCAATTTCACGTTTGTTTAAATTCTATGAAGTGTATTTTTACAGTTTTGATAGGTAAACTCTTAGGTTTTATTATTTCCATCCATGGGATAGAAGCTGACCTGGCCAAAATCAAAGCCATTCTATAAATTCCACCTCCTTCCAATCTCAAGCAGCTTCATAGTTTGCAAGGTAAATTACAATCTATCCATCATTTTATCTCCCAATTATCTAATTGTTGTTAACCTTTGCATCACCTTTTAAGGAAGGATATCCATTTTAAGTGGGATTATAATTGTCAAGAGCCTTTTGAAGCTTTTAAGAGCTACCTTCTCATGCCACCAGCTTTCACTCCTCCAAAAGAAGGACAACCATTCTTCTTATATATTTTTGCTACTGACCATGCCTTTGGAGCTATGTTGGCCCATCATGATGAGTAACATAAATACTAGGTTATGTACTATATCAGTCATACACTTATTGAATATGAGACATGTTATTCTCATACTGAAAAGTAATGCCTAGATCTTATCTTTGTTGATACTAAGCTACGACATTATCTACTCAATCGTAAAACCTACATTGTAAGTAACACCAATCCCTTGGAATTTATGCACTCTAAGCCTTATCAAAATCAATGAATGGCCAAATGTATTATGATTTTGGTAGAATTTTATTTGGAGTTTATCCATTAAAAGTTAGTACAAGGTCAAATCATTGTTGATCAACTTGTTGAGGCCCCTCTTTCTGATAATCAATCGATTAACTACAAATTTTTAGATGAATATATAGCTTCCACATCTTAGCCAGATCCATAATATCAAATGACTCTATTATTTGATGGATCCAAATGTGAACATGGTGGGGGAGATGGAATCATCCTAATTCCTCTTGGGGGGACACCTAACCCTTTATCCTTTAAACTCAATTTCAATTGCACTAATAATATGACAGAGTATGAGGCTTTAATCACAGGTCTCCAAACTGCCTTAGCTTTGGGTATTAAAAATGCTCAATATCTATGGTGATTTCCAGCTCATGGTTAACCAAATCAAAGGCATCTATCAGTGTAAGAATGATACTCTTCATAAGTATAAAACATTAGCTGATTAGTTGTTATCCATCTTTTTAGCATTTTAGGATCCAAGCCACCACTCAATCAACTAACAAATTTGTAGATACTATGGATTCCTTGGCCTCTTTTATCCTATCCTCATCACAAGAGTCTAAGTTGTTTGTCCTTATTCATAGGATTAATCAACCTTCTTTTACCAAAACCGACCTCCCATCAATCCACAGTGTGGAAGAGAATTCATCAGATCTATGGTATTCATAGATGTTTGATTATTTATCCAGGGGGATTACTCTTTCAGACTTATCTAGAAATACTAAGTGAGCCTTTCAACATCATGTCACCCATTTTATCATACTCGAGGTGTCTTTTATAAGCATGCCTTCAATAGCATTCTGTTGCATTATCTCAAAAATCATGAGGCTACCTTCTCTATCAAAGAAGCTCAAGATGGATCATGTAGAGGACACTTTAATAGCCATGTCATCGCTAAATTAATCTTATGATTGGGATATTATTGGCCCACATTAAATCAAGATTACTATGAGTATGTTAATAAGTGTGTCAAGAGTCAACAGCATGATAATTTATCCCATATCCCTAGCCAAGCATTACAAATAGCACAAGACTTTTGGCCTTTCTCCCAGTGGGGGCATGATCTTATCAATCAAATCAACCCTAAATCATCCTAGCATCATGGGTTTATCATTACCATCACTAAGTATTTTACTAAGTGGGTAGAGGTTATCCCCCTTATCTCAATCAAATCAAATAAAATCATTGAATTCATTACTCAACATATCATTTGTCATTTTGGCATCCCTCATAAGATCATCACAAATAATGGAAAATATTTTAAGAATAAAAAGTTTCAAGAGCTCTATGATTCTTTTAGCATTAAGCTCAGCTTTTCCTCACCTTACTATCCCAAAGATAATAGATAGGCTGAAGGCATCCAATAAAACTCTAGTCAAAATCCTAACCAAAGTTATCAATGAAGTAGGTAAGAACTAACATTTACATGTTCCCTATGCCTTATGGGCTTATTAGACTAGTATTCAAACCCCTCAAGGTGTTACACCTTTCTCCTTAGTCTTTGGTACTGAAGTTGTACTTCTCAAAGCTTAGATTTCTTCCCTTCATATATCCCTAAGAGATATCATTTTTGAAGATAACTTTCATCAGGAAAGGTTAGGCTAGCTTGAACTCTTAGGCGAGCATTGCTCAGATGCTCTTGACCATGTACATGTATATCAGGAATGAATTAAATGCACCTATAATAAACATTTAAAACAATGTGAATTTAACATTAGTGATCTTGTCTTAAAATAAAATCAACATGTAACTAATATGGGAAAAATAAAAAGGGGAAAATTTGCTCCGAATTCACTCAGACCATATATAATCACCCATTATAAGTATGGATTTGGGGCATATCTCTTGGCCTCTCTTGATGTAAAATCAGATTGAGAACCTCACAATGCATTACATCTATGTCCTTTCTACTGTTAATAAATTTTAATCACTTTGGTCTACCTAATTTAGTCTCTAGGTTCATATCCCTATTAATCTCATACCAAATAATGATATATAGAGACATATGGTTATCTGACAACATTGCCTATTATTAACCTTAAATATGAATACCCTGACTCTATTCATAGCATTCTCTCATTGGATAAGATTCACCTATAATGGGAAGGAGCTCCAAATCATTATTCCTTGAAATCCCTCCCTATCACTAAATTCCACTTGAGAATAAATGTTTTATCTTGTATATCAAAGCTTTGGAAAATTATCCTAGGATACCTAAGGCCAATCCATAAAAAAACAACAACATTGAGATCAAAATCAAAGCATCTACAAAAATAAAAGAAAAACAATATGAATAGATTGCTCCCTCCAAGGACAGATATGTAAATCCACAAATATGTAAAGCTATATCAAAAGCACAGACTGCTCCTTCAAAGGATAGTTGTTTTAAAAATCATATCTTAAAATATAGACCACTTCCTTGAAGGATGGCTATCATGCGTAAGTATCCCTAGAAATTTTCCTGCATCAATCAACTTTATTTAATTTAGTAGACTTTCCACATTGATCAGTATACAGGATTGGCAAACAAGGACTCTAGATTAACCCTTAGTTGTAGGTATGTATGATAGAAATATCTTCTTCTTAGAATCCATTTTTATCACATCTTAGAATCAAGTCAAGAAGACCCTGAACTTAATAGACCTAAGTTGATAGGGTTGTTATTAGTAGTGGGTTAAGGATGCATGCGCATCACTTTTAAGTGGTTTTCCTTGGGTCATGATACAAGCCAATAAATGATCATTAAGCCTTTTATAAAATTAATTACATATATTAACAACTCTTTGAACAAACAAATCAGTAAATTACAATTTGTATCCATCAAACTCATAACCCATAACCATTAAATCATAATCCATAAACCATTAATCCAAAAACATTACTTATCATCTATCAACATAAATCCAAATCATAATTTACAACATTTTAAATCCATAATCCATACATAAAATTTACAAATCCATAATCAGATAATCAAATATACATCCATAATCCATAACTAAATCTAGAACAATCCATATCCATAATTCATAACCATTAGTAATATAAGTATGATCCATAAAACAATCTATAACATTTAAATCCATATTCAACTCATCTAATTACATCACATAAAAATTCATAATCATAGTAATCTAATTTAATCCATAACATTAAAACCATCACATGTAAAAACCCATAATCTAATCACATCGCATATAAATACATAATATCCATAAATATAACAATCCATAACTCTAAATATATAATCCATCACATCATATAATCCATAAATAATGTAAGCATCCATAACATAATCCATAAACCACTAAGTCTACGACATCCATAAAGCATAATCATCCATATATCCATCAATAATAACACAATCCATACAACATAATATATGTAAAATCAATGTAAATCAAGGTGTATCTATACATGTCCATGGATCTATGGCCAATACAAGTGCATATATATCCATATAGATATACTGAGTAAACTCTAATCTGCTCAAGTGAATACTCGATAAATCTCCACTCCCCTAATTGCCTCATCTCCCATCTCAACCCCTATCTCCTCCATCTCCTCAGAATCAACCTCCTCCTCTACGTCCTCCATCTCCTCATCCCCTCCTCCCTGGCATGGCCAACCCACCTTGTCTTGTCATAATACCCAATACTTAACTCACAAAGTTGTATATGTAGGAGTACACCCCATATTCTCTACATCCTCCCCTTATGGTACTTGCTCCTTCTTTATTGAGATATCTCCCATTATTGGTTCAAGTAGCTCTTCTTCCATTTCATCTCTCATGTATATTGTGGGGCCCATGGTATATCCTGCACTAATCCAAAGTGTCATCACACTCTACCAAAATGGAAATACTCCCATTGATCTCTCCTCCATGTAACCAATGCTCCCTCCATACCCCTATCAGCTCCACCTCCACCCTAGGCCACTTAGGAAATCATTGATAAGGCCTCTAGATGATTTTTATAACCCTCAACCCTTTCAGAACTCCCTTATAATAATCCAAATCTCTAACAACTCCATCTATAAAGCCTCTTGCCAGATCAACCTTCCACCTAAGGAAGGTGACACTATAGTCTGTCTCATACCACCGTAACCATGGGTACCAATGGGCCATAATATCCAAATGTGCTCATAGGCCTAACACTATGTTATAATTATAACATCTAGTCCATACCGTCTCTAAGTCCTCTAATCCCAAAACTTCCTATAAATCTATCCCAGTAAGGTGGATGCCCATGCAAACATGGTATGGCACTCTAACATGTTCACAACCACTCTAGTCAATCTCCATGGAAATCTCCCTCCCCTTGAGTCTAGGAGTGCATATCATGAGATCACCAACATCATCATAGTCATCATACCTCTCCCTACTATGTTCACTTAGTAAAAAGGCTCAAAAGTGAAACCACCTGCAACAAAAATAATCCCCTCTACATCATTGCTAAATAGGCACCTTAAAGCTATGCCTCAACCCTGATCCACAAAAAGTATTATTGATACTCATTATACTAAAAATCTTAAGATTAAATAGATGTCCTCCTCAGTAATGGTCATCTCACCAGTAGGTAGCCAAAAGGTCCTGATCATGACATCCCACTACTTCACTAAATCCATGAACAACCCTGTGTCTCGATGGATGCATCAATAATGAAGCACCCTTCCTAAGACTATGGCCTTTAGATGGGCCCAATTCTCATCACTCAACTGAACATGTAATTGCTCTAATAAGGGTGATACTCAATCCCATAACCGTAGTATCCCCTATGCCTATCATCAATATATCCTATCAATCCAAAAAATTCTTAATAAATCTAACTTACCTTAAACCCTAACTAGTTTCTTAAGCCCTTCCAATTTGGTGTGAATCAATGTTGATTCATCACAAATCGATGCCATTATGCATCAATCGGTACTATTTTATTGAAATTACATCGATTCCCTGTGAATCATCACTAATGCACTAGGGAATCAACATCAATTTTGTAGCACCATCCCCCCATAATCTAACCTAGCCCAGCCCCAAAGAATCCCCAAAAACCCTATAAATCTTTAAAAATTCAAAAAACACAAAGAATTAATAATAAAAATAACCTACCTCATCCTGTGAGCATTATCAACTTCGTAATCTATTGCTGCTAGCTACCATCTAGTTTTGTAGCACTTGAATCATTGGAGATCGCACCTGTCATATGAGTCTCTCAAATATTAAATGAGCCCTTTTCTACATTGAACTTGCTTATATACATCACTTTTGATCAACACTGATCCATTTTGGATTGGTGCCATTTGGCTAAATCATTGTTGATTCATTCTAGATTGATGTTGATTGGCCCCCTTTTACACTAATTATACTCTCATGTACATCTAGCCTTGCTCCTTAGTCATTCTTGGTTCCTTACCACATTTACCCTATTATTTAACCTATACCATTTCAAGTTTATGGATTTTGACCCCCTGATGGTCTCATAACATGCATAAGATTTGTACTTTTTTGGGAATATCCCCTCAGTGGGTCCCAAGAGTATATTATCCCTTGAAAATAACTATCTATAGGTAGCGCACACATCGTATAACATACTGAATGCATCGATTAGCCTACCCTATCACTTGTTCTCTTATTTATCCCTTGTTACGCCCACTTGTTCATAGTTGTGGCATCTGATTACAAGATTTGTCATGGGGCATCTATGCTTATATTATATTCCATCCTGCTAGAGCAAAACATATGCTTCATGTTATGCATCTACATTTATTAGAGCCTATTTTTTATTTATCCATCCCATCCATTATTCCATTTTTCAAACCCATTACCCTCTCCTTATCCTCCACTGACTCCTAGTTTGAGGGGGGATACCTCCCCACATAAACTTGGGGCAGTGGACTTTTCATGGTTTTTATCTTATGGCACATATTCCATATTGATCCAAAAGAAGGGGAAAATGTAGACACTATAATTTCATACCGCTAGGGATGATTAATTAGGTGTCACAAGTCCTATTTATTTAAATCCCCTAAATAAACTTTATCCTAAGGTTTAGTTTATTTATCATTTTACTAACCCAATAAATAGCCTTTTACTCTTACCTCTTTACCCCTCCCAACCTTCTAATCCATTTATAACCTAAGAATCTACCCCCATAACCAATTTGCCCCCATGTGTAGTTGTTACAAACAACACCCATTTCCAAGCTATTCTCATCCACAATTGAAACAAAGGCCCTATTTTGGGTGAATCAGTAATGATTCTCTCATGATTAGTGATGATTCTCTAGATCAGCATCAAACCATAAATATGTAGCCTACCTTTGCATTCCAGACTAGAAAATTTAGAGCCTAGAATCACTATTAGAATTTTTGGAGATTTTGGTGATGTTGCTAATGACACTCTGCTGGATTTTTGTAGCACTCAACCACATCCTTTGTGTAACTTGAGCAACTGCCTATGCCAATGAAAGAATTATATTCTGCTCATCACTTGATCAAAGGTAAGTATCATATTTTATTTTATCATTATCTTTCAATTAGTATTTGTTTATCAATCCATTTAATCATTAAAATACTATTAACACCCCTCTATATCCATTCTTCAACTTGTTCACAAATCTATGTCATTTTGATCTCTATTATATTAAACTCAACCACAAGAGAGAATCGAAGTTGATTCATTGCAAATTAGCATTGATTTTTCCAATTAGCATCATTCTTGTCAGGATCAACATCAATCTACTATGTTTAATACACATGATCTAAGACCTTATCATATGCTTTTGTTTGCAATCTCTTTATTGATTACTTTTGTTTGAACATGGCCTTCTGCTTGTAGATAGCTCTACCTGATTTATTTCATGATGTAACTAGCATCATTGATCTCCCCATAGTTTCTCAACCTTTATTTGTAGATCAGAGTGATATAGCATTTAAGCTAGCCCTCTGTGCCATAATTTATTCACCCACTCATGAAGCCTCTAAAGAAGCATTAGTTGTTATTCAAGATGATGTAGATTTTTCTTCTGCTTATTGGGAAGAATATTTCATTTACATTGTTGAATTAACCAAGGAAAAAAAATCTGAATTAGCATTATTATTGCATCATATATCTATTGTAATTTATTATGATTTTTATTCACTTAAATGCATAAACAGTTCACTAACATCCTTCTAAAAAAGTGTATCACTTCTTGGAACTGATCTTTAATCAGGTAGTCCACCAATCTCTTTTATTAATCTATTTTTGTCAAGTATTCAGATGTGTGTAGGTTAGCCTTCCCAACCAAAAAAGAGTTCTCACTATCGTTGGATTCAAGCAATGTGCTATATCTTCCAATCCACTGGTATTCCACATAAACCTTGTTTTATTTTGAGTTTTTAGTAAGTAACATTTAATTAAAAGGAAACTAAAAAACTACTTAAATATATATATATATATATATATATATATATATATAATGTTTTAACATAGGCATATTTAACCAACCTTTTTGTTAGGGTCATGATTGGTAGGCTAAAAAAAAAACTATTGCTATCCATCATTTTTATTCTAAAACTCTAATTAGGGCCATTTATTTTCTATGATTGATGGTTGAGATGAAATTTATGACCAAACATAGATATCTTGATAATCTGGGCCTATATCCATTTTTCATCCCACTTTTTTATTTGGCTTTCTTATTATTCATTTGACAATTATTGATATAATTAGCGGGGTGAAATTTAGTTTCGCTTCGCTCCTCCATAAGTAAATATTCCTCAACAAAGGATAAATGTTTAAAAATTGCATTTTTGGGGTGTGATCCCTTGATGATTGATCTTTGTCTAGACCTATGAATCCACATGATCATCAAACATCCTCTTTTGTAGCATCTCTTTTGATAGCATAAAGAGAGATAGAAGAAATAAAAAATTATGTAGACAGTGTTAGTTCTAGCCTACCAACTATAATCAATTGCCCAAATGTTAGCAGCTCACCCATCAACAAATACAACACAAAGGGCTTGTTTTTAGGGCCTTTCCTTCTCTATTATGCCAAAAATGAGTTGCCATGCTCTACCAACCCTGCACTAGGAAATTTCAAATGCACGAGTTTGCTTTGCATTTATTACAATACTAAGATAATAGGTTTGTTAGCCATCCAAGCTTTTTCTACTTTCTATTAAACCTAATTATGCATCATTAGAGCTAGGCAAAATCTGTAGTCTTTGTAAAAAACATTGAGGACATCATACCAATGATTATTTTAGAGTTACACCCAATTCCATGACTTACCTGAGGTGAGTATTATAGATCAACTAATGCATTCTGGATCAAGTCTTATAGGCACACGTTCAGTTTGGTCCAAGTGTAGAAATGAACTAATAGACATGATCACACAATTAGGATTCTAAACCTTGTTTTTCACCTTGAGTGCAACTACCACTAAATGGTCATATCTACATAAAATCATGACATGGGAACCTCCAACAGTCTCGTCCAACAACTATTGTTGAAGAAATCAAACCCTGATTACAACCTCACATCTTGCATCTTCATGCATGGATGAACAATTTGCAATCTTCTGTGATTAAATTATGAAAAAACACCTCCATAACATTAAGCATTAGTACATATATTAATATTCAAACTATGTTTTAGTACTCTCAATACACATAACAACTTAATTTACAATTATAATCAATTTCTTCCTTTCGTAGTTTGGTACGAATGGCAACACAAAGGGTCTGCACATATACATGGACTTCTATGGTTATAAAATGCCCCTAACATGAACAAATTTGATTTGGAAAACCCTTCTAAACTATTTTTTGTGAAAACATTCTTCTATCATTACGTAACAACATTGAGCTAGTGCAATAGTTGCCAAAGCAATGATAAAATCCATTCGTTTTGATATTGACGATCCATGTTTGATCACCACCAATGAAATACTTATTGTTGCTACTCAAAACATTTATGCAAAACTTATAAATCGGGTTCAACACCACACTAAATATAATGAATCTACATGTTTACAAAAAAAGGACAACTCTGCAATGTAGATATAAAGCACCACAACCATTACAACCCACATCAAGCATGTAAAAGTGAACCTCTAGTTTACATATATAAAAGGGTGACCATAAATGGACTTGGGTTTTACAAACAATCTTAGCGTAGGAAATTAACTTAAAACAAAACCTAATAATCAAAGATGTAGATTATTATTAATTAAGATTCCCAATTAATCATGGAAATTCTTAGGAATTAGTCCTGATATGTGGAAATAAATAAATAGATAGTTTTCACAATAACTCATAAATCAAGGAGTTGTATGTGCAATTATAGGAAATATGATAGAATAAAAATTTAAGGGATACAAGATGTGTGTCTAACTCCATCATTGTAGGAGTTCAATAAACTTTTTATATGTAATGTTTTCATTTGAATAAACATGTCATTGTGACCGACCAAATTATTTGTGCATGTGCACATTTCAAAGCCTTTAGCGTTTCATCAAAATGGGGTAACACCCACATCTAGTATTAGTGTAGAGTTCTCTGCCCTGTTTGATCACCCTCCATCCATTGTTATTGCATTCAATGGATTGCATATCATAGCACTATAGTGCAGAGCACGTGAAATTGCTATTGTTGTATCTGTATTTTTTTCTTGCATTTTGACAAATTCTTGTAGTGCAGACCACATTCAAGCATTTGTCATTCAACATCCATCTGCTCTCTCTTCCACTTTGTCCACTCTCTCCGTAGTTTTTCCATTATCATTATGTTCACTGCGTGCATTTTTATTTAAAAAAAAATCATATATATATATCTGTATGAGGGTTGTATCAGAGGAATATTAGCTCGGCTCAATCCTTCTCGACTCAATCTATACGGTGTGCTCTTTCATTCAGTGGCAACGTTTCATTAACTAGGTTTATATATAGGGAGCTCGATCTCTGCTTACAAAAGCATGTCTCTCACCACACACAACATACACAACCTCTCCACTGTCCAGTTACAGATCTCAATGCATATCTCTCCCCGTCCAGCTGTTCGACCCTCAACGACCTCACCTCTCTCCACGGCATCATCCTCAACAGCCCATGGCTATGGGTTTCCAGCTTATCAACCTCAATTTTCATCTGGTCTACGACCTACTTAGCCTTCCCCAGATCCCCTTACTCAGAGCCTCCTTTTGACGAGCTTCATCTTAGCTTCTTCCATTCATCGTCTCATCGTCTCTGCACTCCAAATAATAAAAAATAAAAAGAATAGGAATTGTTTTTGTTTTTTCCGTGTTTTTTTTCTTTTATTCATTTGTTTTTTAGATTTATTTTTTGTTTATTCTAAATTAAAGTTTTATTTATTTATTATTCAGTATAAAGTATTTTAAGTTTTGTATTAGTTCGGTATGTTAGAAGATGAGTGACATTATTAGGTTTTAAAAAAATATAATAATAATTATAATAATAATAATAATCGTATTTTATTTAGTAAGTTTAGTGGTTTTACTTTTTAATAAGTGGTTTAGGTTTTCATTTAAGTTTTATTTTATTTTATTTCTTATTTTTTAATTTGAGGTCTTTTGTTTTAGTAAGTTTTTTTTGGTAGGGTCTTCTCATGTAGTCTTTTAATATTTTTAGTTTAAGTTTTAATTTTTTTATTTAAATCTTAGATTTGGTTTTTATATTGTTTATTTTTAGATTAGAATTTGATTTGTTTTATAATTGAATTAAAATTTATTTTTTTATTTTCATTTTATTTTTTGATGTGTGGGTTTAAAGGTATTTAGATTTTAGTTATATAGTTTTATTGATTTTATTTATCAAAAAATTAAAAGTGTTAAGTTTTAGGATTATTTTCAATTTTTATTTTTATCACATTGATTATTTGTGTGTCATTATTGTTTGAGTCAAGTTTCAAATAAGTCTGTAAAGGTATTTTTTTCAAATAAAGTAAGTTTTGGCATTGTAATAACTTATCCAATTCAATGTTTTAAAAATTCACGCATTGTCACTTGAAGCCGACGTTCGAAAGATAAATTTTAGGGAAGGTAATTTAGGTGTGTAGTTCCTCACCCCAAGTTAGAATTAAGGGGGGAATGTTAGGAATTAATCCTAACATGTGGAAATAAATAAATAGACAATTTTCATAACAAATCATAAATTGAGGAGTTGTATGTGTAATTATAGAAGATATGATAAAATAGAAATTTGAGGGATACGAGATATGTGCCTAACTCCATCATTGTAGGATTTCAATAGGCTATTTATATGTAATGTTTTCATTTGAATAAACATGTTATTGTGACCGACAAAATGGGTTGATCCTCCAATTAGCTATAAACCTATTGGTTGTAAGTGAGTATTTTGAAATAAGTACAAATTAGATGGTTTGCTTGACAATCACAAAATAAGGCTTGTCATAAAGGGATTTATTTAAAAATAAGGAATTGACTACAATAAAACCTTCTCACTAACAAAAAAATGGACTACCATTCAAACCATGTTGACTCCGGCAAATCACAATAGATGGAAAGTTCACTAAATGGATGTCAAAATTGCATTTTTGATTGGTGATCTCAAAGAGATAGCATACCATGACTCAACTCAAAGGTTTTGTAATAAATGGCCAAGAGCACAAAGTGTGCAAACTAGAAAAATCATTTTATGGTTTGAAACAAGCCCTAAGAGTGTGGTGCGACAAACTCACTATGCACCTCTTGGACATGAACTTAAAACATTTTGAGCTTGAAAATGCAACTCTTTTTGTCAAAACTACTAACAAAATAATTGTATTTCTAGCGATGTATGTGGATGGTCTAATTATCACAGTAAAGAATGAAATATGCACAATAAAATTCACATCAAAGTTGATGAAAGTCTTTGAAATGACAGATTTGGGTTATATTAATTTCTATTTGGGTATTAAGTGATTGAAAAACCAAAATTCATCACTCAATAGAAACACACTGGTAAATTTTTGAACAAGTTCAAAATGATAGATTATAAGCCTCTCAGTATGCCCATGGAACAAAATTTGAAATTGATATTAGAAGATACCACAGATTTAACAGATGTCAATAAATATAAATAACTCATTGGGAGTCTGATCTATGTGACTATAACTAGACTAGACACTTATTTTGTTATCAATGTTCTTTCTTGATTCATGCAACAACCTAAATAAAGTCAATGGGTAGAAGCAAAAAGACTCTTTTGATATCTCAAAGGAACATATAATTTTGGTCTTAAATACTTTAGGGCATGAGACTTCAAACCAGTCAGATACTCAGATTCTAACTATGCCAGTGATTTTGAAGATGAAAAGTCTACTTTAAGTTTTCTAATGACTTTGAGAACAATAGTTGTTAGCTGGAAGTCAAAGAAACAATCGATGCCAACAATTTATTTAACAAATGCATAATACATGGCAGCTTCAGAGGCAACTAGAGATATCATGTGACTCATAAGGGTTCTTTTAGATTTGTAGTCTTGAATAATAAGTTTCGTAAACACCTCTCATGATTCACAACACATTTGTAGTTCAAATGATAATGAATCCAGTCTTTCATGACCGAACTAAGCACATCAACAACAAATTTCATCTAATTCAACATTATGTGAAAGATGGAAATGTGAAATTACTACATTGTCTTACTGCATAACAACCAATATACATGTTGATAAAAGTGTTGGGAAAAGTTCAGAGGCATGCTTGGTCTCTTCATTCAAAGGCATGATTGGTTTCTTCATAACCCCTACAAATTAAGGGGGGGGAGTGTATTATTATTTTAATATAATAATGTTAATCTTACGAGTAATCGTAGGAAAACATTTTTTCTTCCAGTGGTAGATAGACAGTCTCCATAGTAAACTCAAAAGTCTTCTTAGAATATGAAATGAATAGTCACATTCTTGGCTATATATTACTGTAATATTTCATTCTTCATTAATGCAATAAATTTGGTTTGCACCAAATCGTATAATTTTATTATCATTCCATTCCTAGTATGACAAAAGGTGCCTTGTGAATTTTAGCATATGCAAGAGCTCCTCAATCATTAGAGGAGTGCACCGTGCACAATGAACAAAGTCTCACTAGATATGAACTCACAAAGGTCTCCCCCACTAGCATCTAAACGATAACATAGTTGATCGCGTAGTCATTTCTCCTCTTCCCTAATACACATGGGGTAGGGGGAGTGGGGGGACATAAAGTCTTTAGCTGTATGGCAAAACTTGTTCTAGGCCATCTCATTGGTCCTCTCCAATGCAAGGTGGTGATCAAATTGGTTTCATAGTGCCTTTATCACTTGGGTGGGTATTATGGTGCCTATGGCTCCTCCAGATGGTACTCATGATGGTTGGGTGACTCTAGATTTACCTTCGAGAGAGTCTTCATCTTGGGTTATTTTTCTTCCGAAAGATCATCCACCACCTCCTCCTTATACACTTGATGTGCACACTTATCATTGTCTTTTTAGTTGTTATTGTGCGACTCTTATTGTATAATCGTATTTAGTCGACTTTATTTTTTGTACTTTGTTATATTATCATATTCTTTGTCAATATAAATATCATATCATAAATAATAATCAACTATGTTTTTATTATCATCATATATAGATACCATATTTTTATTTTTTGATTAATAAATATATCAATACATTCCAACACATCTTTTCTCATAATTTTCCACACATACCTATATATAAAATTAAAAAATATCCCCAAACCCTTAACACATATCTATTCATATTTAATGAAAAGATAATGGATCCTCTTCACAACAGACCCCTTTACCATTTAACGAAAATATATCTTTATTAATATTATTTATTTTTGTTAACAAGTTTTATTTTAATTAAAAAAAAAAGCAAGCACATTCCCTTTAGGAGAAATATCTTTGATCATGGAATTGTGTTTTCTTAAACAATAATTTTACTTTAGGAGAAATCTATTTTATGATTAGATAATTAATGTTAAGACCTTTGATGATTAAATAATTAATATAAAAAATAATTAATAAAACTACTCACAAATCTTTTTTTAAAGCTAAGAAACCCTACACTACCGAAGTCTTATCTAAATATATTTTTCTTCTTTTCCAACACCCAATCAAAGAAAGTCTGCAATAAAGTAATATATACCCTATACTTTGGAACCGCTTAATTGGCTCGCATCTCTACAAAATGCAAGAAAACAACACATTCTCCATCGTATTAGTTGCGCACACGTTAACGACATTGATAGCCCACGTTGACAATGAACGGTCGCCTAATTAAACCCAAATGAAAACTAAATTCAGTTTGATTGTCCCCGCTGACCGCCGGAAAGATTTCCCGTTAGACCGATGTCGTCGGACGTTTTTTGGCTGTTTCGTACACTGAACTGCCGGCGGTAATAAATGCTGTTTTAACCCAGGCCTCCGATTTTTTTCACCTCGCTCATCGATTAAATTAAATTCATTATTTTGTTTTAATTCTTGCGCGGCCAAATTTGCTTAAATCGTTAATTCATCACGGTCGATCCATCGGTCTCGCCAATTATAGCAATTTCCCCTCCTGGATGAAAATTTTAATCGTTTCTATGTTTATATTTTGTAATAATTTTGTCCAAAGGCCGATGGACTGATAATCTGCAGCTGGTGGATCGAGCTTGAGAAAGATGAAATTATTATAAGGGAAATTTGATTAATTTTTGGCTTAAGCGGTTTATTTTCGGAGGCCATGGCGGACAATAATTTGGCAGGAGTTGGGGCTTTAAGGCAGCGGTTTCATGTAGAGTTGAAGCCTGACGAAACGACATTCGTTTCGTGGAAGAAATTGGTGAAGGATTTTCCCAAGGCCGTCCAAAGTCTTCCGTTTGAGCCTCCCGCCGGAGCTCACCCTGCGTTGCAAGCTCGGATTGCCCCAGAGGTAAACAAGCCTATTTCAGTTTTTTCTATTTTTTTAACCCTATGTAAAATTCTGTTAGGGTTTATATTTTTTTGTTGTAATTAGGGTCACGAGTGAATGCATATTCATAGTTAGAGGGTTTGTTGTCTCCTTGTGTAGTGCAATTAATGGTCTGAATTTTCGGTTATATGAATTCAAATTGGAAAAATTCTCAAGGAATGAGTGCATGGCGTTTGTTTTATGGTGGATGTATAAAATATGTTTGAAATTTGTGTTTGCTTTGCGGGAATGGATTAGCATTGCTTACTAGAGGAATTTTGTAAATCTCGGTTTTGCTGTTGTGTTTCTGTACTGTCTGTGGTTATTGATCACAATTACTAGTTTTATTTTTTAGCTTGGTAAATTTTAAGGGTCATCTTTAACGGGGTGTGGGGTAAGGTTGGAAGAAATTCTTAAGATTTGTAATAATTATTGAGCCCTATCCTCACCTGGTGGGTGAAAATTGAACCCGGCTTAGTCTCTCAAAAGTCAAAGAGTGTTGTTCATTACAATTACATCAAAATTCCTCGGACACTAGATGTTTTTGTTATCATTTTTTTTTAAATATGATTTTTTTGGGCTCTTGATAAGTTAGCTTGTCCAGTTTATTGCCTGCTGCCAAGTTCCTTGCAAAAATGACCCTCATGAGATTTAGAGCATCTCCATTGTAAGACATCACATGCTGATCCTTTCCGAAGTAACCATATAGTCAAATTTTATTCTGTTGGAGGTCACCACACAAATCAAATATTTTTACTTTGTTCAGATCCTAGTGTCTGGCATTTGTTCTTGTCAAAGAGTAACATGAGAGACGATATAATTGCCTGGAACTACATTGGTGATCATCTCACCGGGAATCAGTTGCAGTCTTATGTAGGCTTGCTTATATGGCTGCCTTTTCTATGGTTGTTTTTGAAACTTTAAGCCCAATTTCATATTTAGTTAACTGTGGTGAAAGTAAAGCACATGTCTTCAGACAAAACATAAACAGTTTTGCAGCACGTACTCAGTAGAAACATTATACAGCCACGTTGCACGTCTATCATGTTTCCTTTTTTAAATGGCCACTGGACGTGTGAAATATACCAAGTACAAGTTTTTGTTTGATAAGTGAAGTCTTTGGAAACTTAAGCATGGTCAAGCTGCTATCCTTTAATCTTTTAAGTATACTGTTTTTAATCATTTATAAGGTTAAATAGAATTTTGTTCGTATAATGTGCTAATATAATCTCAATTATGTAGAACTTCTTTAGTGGTCTGGTAAAGACAACACTACAGTCCTTGAGAAAATCAGGATAGTTTATGTATCTTGTAACAAAAAAGATGCTTGTTGTTGCTTTAGCATTTTATGCTAGCAGGACAAAAGCCTAACCAATAAACTGTGAAATGTGATTGGTTGAGTGGCTTATCGTTGCTCATATCTGATGTTGTAATACTTGAGTCACATTAAGCAAGAACATCCTTTAGAAGGAAAAAGCAAAAGATTTGGCAAGTGCTTATTTAATCGACACTTGAGAGAGGAGGGCATTATTTTTTGTGAAGATTAAAACCATTTTTTTCATAAAAATCACACCAATATAAAGTAAAATGGTAAAAGATGAAGGAAATATTTTAGCTTTCAGTTTAGCCAGCATTCTATTCTTGGGACATGGGACCTCACTTGCGTAAATATTGAGTTTAATATCAAACCTCCTCAGTATTTGGCCTCATGACAAAGCTTGGGGGCCGCATAGAGCTAGATTGGCAAATAATTGGAATGATTTTTCAAGCATATCAGCTGCTGGGAATTTAACTGGGCTTTAAGAACTTTGTGATTGAGCTACCTTTGTAAGGATGCCACAAATTTCTACAGGTAGCACGCAATGGAAGTCCTCACTTGTCATTCTGACAGAAGTTGGAAGCATTAGATAGTGGCCATCATTACCTCTATGTGATCTTCCCTTTGAAGGCTTTGGAACTTTCTTATTCATTCTTCCTCCAGGGGATTTTGTTTCTTTTGGGTATTCTCGTCCTTGTTGCAAAGGTGTTGTGGACAATCACTTCTTAACATATTTTGAATAATCTCTTAATTGTCCTGGTTTCTTTTTGATTTCCTATGAAACTTCTTTGAATATTTGGAGCTGGCTTGGAGGCCTTTCTTGCTGATAGGCTGAATACAATACAAATTTGTCTTTTCCCCTTGTACTCGAGGTGAATTTTTCTTCCTTTAGTGCTGCCTTGAGGGTTTATTGTTCTGTTTTCAAGGGCAACTTTTGTTTGGTCTGTGCATACAAATGAACACAACAAACAACATTATGCAATATTTTCTCCACGTTCCTACACTGGATCAAATATTTTAATGCACTTTCTTTACTTCTCATGTATCTCTTGTTATGCTGGATGTGAACGATTATGCAGTTGCTGTCCTGCATATAGAGATCCAGTTTCTTGCAGAAAAAGACTTCGGATTGGCTGTTTGTAAAGGAAAATGCAATATGCACAGGTATTTGACAAAACAAATACTGTCAATATGTTTGGGGAAGAAATGGGGAGTCCTCACAAATGAGAATTTGGAGGGATTAGGATGGCATGCTTGCATCCAGCCATACCATTAAGATTTGGTGTCCGTGGTGTAGAAAGTGGACACAGTGAATGACATGGCAAAATAAATAAATGAAATAGACTAAAATACAAGGCTAAAGGGTGGGTAGAACCTACATGCCCAACCAGTTAGCAAATGGGTAACACAAACATACAAAATAGGGGAACGCATGTTGACTATTGAATATTATGAAAAATTATTCTCTAGAGTCTTAAGGAATACTATGAAAAAAATAAACTGTTGTTACAAAAGTTGGAGAGTTACCTTTATTTATAGCAAGCTATGGCTTGGTAAATAAGCCACAATATCTAGTCCACGGTATTCGGGCACACAATACTGAAAATTGTCATGATTACAGTTAAATAAGTTGGACTTGGAAAAACTCAATAGCCCAAAATTTTGACTCAGCTCTGTGCCCAGTGAAAATATGGCAAATAAAATAAATTTAAATTTGTAAAATAAACTTAAATAACAAGTAAAAAGCACAAGAAATGAATTTAGAAAGAAAGAAAGATATTTAAAATTTTTCAATGTCCATGAATGACCAAAAGTAGGTCAATGGGACTCAAGAATACATCCAATTACAATGGAAAGTGCTAGGGTAAAAGGACCCTAGGATCAACAACTAACTAAATAAAAGAACAAAAGTACTAAAGATAAACAAGGGGTAAACCCAACACAGTAAAGCCCCCAACCCATGTGGTTAGGTTACCAATACAAATGCATGGGCTGATGAAAGTTGGAAAGACTGGATGGTAGTCCAATCAAACATCTTTGACAGTGCCCAAGACAAAGGAATCCTTTGTGTCATTGTCTATCATAGTGAAACGATCAATGCGGGATCTAATAATGCTAATCAAGGAGTGTCTAGGGCTGATGGGGCAAGGTTGGGTAAACCTAGGAGGAAGCAAAGCACCCCCCTAGAATCCAAACTAACACCCAAGGCCAAAGAAACTCCTGTGGCAGCAAAGAAACTCGTAATGTGCGCTTGTCCCCGTGGCCTTGGAAGTGGTCGCAAAGGGGTAGATCCATGATGTCGAGGAGTAGATAAATGACATTGAGTATGGATGAGTGCCACTTCATTGACCTACCCCCTAAGTGTGTGAAGCAACAATATGCAAAGGACGCTTAATGCTGCCAACGTTTGTGATGGGCTGAAAGAAAGAGGTTATCAGCTTGGGGGCTCTAGAGGCCCCATGCAGGGACTAGCATTGAAGGGTGACAACCTCTTGACAGAGAGTTGGCATCGTTGGTTTGGTTACCGAAAGAAAGTGGATAGAGTTGCCCATGGCATCGTTGGTTTGGTTACCGAAAGAAAGTGGATAGAGAGTTGCCCAAGTCTTTGTAAAGATAATGGTATCTCCCTCGAGTCTCATAATAAATAGGGCAATTGAAAAATGAAATGCTTCTTAGTCTCCACCTTTTGGAGGGAGCAAAGAGGACATATTCGGTCCTCGTGTGGAATATGATGATTGGTCTCAACCGACAATTGGTGTGAGCACACCCTCAATTGGCCGAGGGGAAAACACAACCATGAGACCAATGACACTTTAGAGATAGTTAGAGCAACAAATGACTCCATCTACCCTGCAAGAAATGCTTAGCGTAAAAGGAAAGGTTGAGGCTGAGTGGTTGAGGAGGAGAGGTCCAAGTGACTTGGATGTATGGCCTATAGATATCCTCTTTGACAACTCTAATGATGACTTCCTTTAAGGAAGAAGCTAATTAAGAGCATCTAAAGAATAGCTGAAAGGAGGTAACCTGTCAATAGGGATGCCGATGGACTCGAGGAGCATACTAGTCTTAGAATACCAACAATGTCGATGCTTATTGGGGCTCAAAGATGCAATCTTCTCTAAAGAACATAGGGCCAAGTATGTACACCTCCCACGGCTTGAAGCTGAATTCCCCATGGTTCTAAGTCTATGAATAGTAAGCATGGAGATAGTTTCAAGGCGCATAGATTGGGCGACAAACTTAGCTTGGACAATTTGTTTTCAATGGATCATATGTTGAAACACGAGACGCTGGGCCCTCTCAATATGGGCCCAATCAATGGATCCTAGACTACTTTCCCAAACCTCGAACCCATGCAAAATCATAGGCTTGATGACTGTATTGAAAATGGGCATCTTCGAAGGGATATCCTAGAAGTGGATTTGAAAGAATTGGTCTCTAAGACAGAAATGGAGGCTTAACCCTTACAAAGGCGTCACCAAGAGGTAGGCTTCATACTTAAAGACGATTTGAAAATTTGGACCCCCAAGTAAGTGTAGGCCAATGTGATCTACAAAGGTTCCCCTTTGTAGAGTAATTGGAACTGGGAAAGAGAACATCTAGAGGTGTTGAATATCATGATCTTAGTTTGGCTAAGGTTGTTTGCCAATTGACAAAGCTCGCAAAAAAGAGCAAGGACATCAATTTTTTTATATAAACCATTAACAAATTGAGAGAGGAGAATAACGTCATCGAAAAAAAAAGCATGTCTATGACCACATCATGTAAAATGCAACCATCATTTGCTTGGGTATGCTATCGAAGAAAATCCTCTAGCTCATTGATCTAAATATTGAAGAGGGTCGGTGAGAGAGGGGATCCTTGCTTAACCCAAATGGTACTTTTCACAAATTTAGAAAAATGGTGTGAAGTACGAAACTGCCAGACAACTGTCTCATAGAGCCTCCAAGTAGCGTTAACAGTCTGTTTGCAACGGATCATATGTTGAATCATGAGAGTTTGGGCTCTCTCAATACAAGCTTAATCAATGCCTCAAACTAGGCCCCAACCCTCGAACCCATGCAAAATTGTAGGTCGATGAATGTATCGAAGAGAGGTATCTTCAAAGGGATGTCTTGGAAGTGGATATGAAAACATTGGGGCTCGAAGATGGAAAGAGAGGCATATCCCTTGCAAAGGTGTGACCAAGAGGTAGGCTTGATACTTAAAGATGGTCTGCAAAATTGGAACCCCAAGAAAGTGTAGGCTGATGTGATCTCCAAAGGTTCCTCTTTGCAGAGGAATAGGAACTGGGAAAGAGAATGTTTGGAAGTGTTGAACATCATGATCTTAGTTTTGCTAAGGTTGACCACCAGCTGACGAAGCTTGCAAAATATGAGTAAGGACATCAATTTGCCTCTGTGAACTATCAACAGAGTGAGAGAGGATAACAACATCATCAAAGAAAGAAGTATGTGTATAACCACATCATGTAAAATGCAACCATCATTTGCATGGGTATGCTGTTGATGAAAATCCTCTATCTCATTGATGTAAATGCTGGAGAGGGTCGGCGAGAGAGGGGATCCCTAGTTGACCCTAGTGGTACTCTTCACAAAGTTAGAAAGCCTTGAGAAGTACTAAATTGCCTAACATTTGTCTCATAGAGTCTCCAAGTGGTGGTAATGAGAGAATCTGAAATGCTGACATTACACAACTTTTGGAAAAGCAAATGTCTTGGAACCAAGTCAAAGGCCTTCCGAAAGTCTACAAAACAACAAAGGACTTTGGAAGATGGATGATGAGCCTCGTCAATGATAACACGAAGTGTAAATATGTGGTCAATTGTTTGGGTCCCGGCCGAGAACATATTGAGTTTTTGTACTATTGCCATGATAATGATTATGTAAGCTCTGGGACTCACTAGTGACAAAATAGTGCTTAATACAAAACTGTTGTATTTATGTGAACAACTTCTTGCTAAGTTTACAAAGTCAAAGCACTGCCAACAACTTAAAAATATGTTTTCAACTTCCAAATTTAGAATGGTTACTGGTAGGCCTTTGCTTAGATCAAGATATAAGCATAGATTGGTAAATCTGGATAATGTTTCTTTTTAAGTCTCGATTGTAAATGTAATGCATTCTATTATCAATATTTGATAATCACCAAATAATCTTCAAGCCAAAATTCTTGTTTTAGGTTTGATATCTTCAAAATAGATGAGAAGGATACACAAATCAACCTTGATAGGTTTGGAACCCTTGAATAAAGTTCTTAAGTGTAGGCTTGCTTTTCCCAAGAGAAAGGGATTCCTTTAAGCACTCGAGATCTGCCCTCCAACTTGAATTTTGATTAAATAAACAAAGGCATGAGTAGATTGAGAGGTCTTTGTGTAACAATCCAATCGAAGAAGAAAGCCCAATTTGGATGCAATCCATTATTCTGTAAATTGATGAATGACAATGGGGAGTCAAATTCTGCTGCAAGCGTTTTTCTTCCTTTGATGGATAGCTTCGGGATTGAAAAAAGAAGAAAGAAAGCAATTATATTAATGTCCGCAGATGATCAAAAGTAGGTCAATGGGACTCAAGGATACATCAATTAAAAATAGAAAGTTCAAGGAAAAGAGAGATTATATCTTGTTTGTAAATGTCAATTTTTTTCTATCAATTTTTTGCTTCTAGAAATATAGCTACAGTAGAGGAGATTATAAATGTGGCATTTTGAGTGCATTCATGTTCTCTCACAGTTTTTTGTGGGATCATGAGGGTTTGAGCTTTAGGACAAACTGGGGTTAAAGGTGACATCCTAGTTTTGATTTGTATTAGGTCCGTTTATCGTGGAATTGATGGAAATAATTTTTCTATTAGACCTATCTGTGTTTATGTCCATCTTTTTGGTATGTTATTGCTCCATTGTTTTAAATTTAGGAAAAATTTACTATTAAAACCAGTCAAATTTGTAAATTCAATTGTTAAAGAGTAAGTTAAGTGAGAAACTTTTATGGGTATGAAATGAAACAGTAAAATGTTTTTTGTTAATGGCACGAGTTTTTCGCTCTATTCTTACAGCTGCCCATATTGTTGATAATATTATAGCCATGTTTTTGCATGGAGTCCACAAAGTCAGCTTTGGTCTGAGGAGTTAATATTTCTCAGAAATATATTTATGTTGTTTTTGAGAGGGGCACTTTGATAATGAGTGTGATGATGACTAGTCCTCATTATTCTTCAGTTACGATCCAACCATGGATGAGTGGGGGCTGGGGCAATTATTCGTGAATGGCTTTTGCTTTCAGATGGCTTTCTTTCTGAAAAGCTTGAATATTTTAGCTTCTGTGCTGCATAGACTATTATCATTTTTATTTAAATTTATCAGCTACTATAAAATAAAACTAGGCTTTGGTTTTGATGAAATATTATTTGATTATCATTGTTTTTGGCGCTATCTGTTATGCTTTTTGGTCAGTCTGCAACTAGTCCTGGTTATTGTCGACACCATGGAAGAATGAGAGTAGTCCTATATGGTTCTTGCCATTTAATCAGAAATGTTTAGTTTACCTGCAATGACCTTATTGGACCATAAGATTTTGATTCTTGTTATGTAAGGATCTTAAATTTTATATGGTACATATACAAGCATAGTTCCACGGTGTTTTGGGATGGGGGCCCCTAAATTTGGGGAAGGCGGTGGGGGGGGCGGCGGGGGAGCGGTGCTGAAATACATATAGTACTTGAAAAATTAGTTATAAAAAGATGTATAAGGATTAAGTATATTGCATTGAACATCAACAATTTAATATTGTGATTTAATCATTTAAGTTTCAAATTTGATCCATTGAACAATGAACATTAACAATTTAATGTCCCGACGGAGCGTGGCGGAGGTGGCAGAGCGGCTGGGGGACGTCCCCTTCTCGGAAACGGTCATTTTTTTTTTTGGGGGGGGGGGGGGGCGGGGCGTGTCCTCGTGGAACACTGTATACAAGTCAAATATTAGGGCCATGGGCCAGGTCTCTGAATTTGTGTTTATGAAATATACAACACAAATCATGTATTGAGAATTACGGGCTTGCACTAATCTGAAGCAGATGAGGGTTTTCTTTTATGGTTTTAGGTATTTAATCAGAAATATTTAGTTTACATGCAGTCTGCTTATTGGACAATAAATATTTTTTCTGATTCTTGTCAAGGATATAAATTTTTTAATTTCAAAAGCTATGCGCTACGAGTCAAATATGAAGGAATATAGTGGTCTGTATTATAGTTTATGAGATATAAAACACAAATTACATTTTGAGGATTATGAGCATCCTTGAGTTTGAAATATGTGAAATAGAAAGAATTTTCTCCACATTCTTCTATTCTCAGCCATTGCATATGTGGTAGCCATAATATATTAATAATAGAGTGTCTGTTTGCTATATATATACTTAATATCATATGTGGCTGGACTGTTGTAGGCTACAACTGGGAATTCCCTTTTACAGAAGGATCCAGTTTCTCCTCCTACTAATCGATTCAGTGCGGTTATTGAGAAAATTGAACGACTGTACAAGGTAAAGCTAAACTATTGTTTTTTGCTGCATCTAATTTATTATTGAACTCCCTTTTTGTTCAATCCACGGAGAGAGGAGAAGCTTTTTCAAGTAGCAATTATAACATGGCTAGCACCTATTATTTAGTTAACATTGTCTGTATGGAAGAAAGGGATTGGGATCTTTTGTGGGATGAAAAGGTGGTTAAAGAACCTGTATCATGGACCTTTTGTGAGTACTGTAGATTATGTATGAGATTCTGTTTCTTGGTTTACAAGCATGATGTATCAATGTATGCATAGAAGGCAGAGCCCTTTTTTCAGCTAAAAGATCTTGTCATATATGACAGAATTGATAAGTTTGGATAGTAGGATGTTTCCAATGTTAAAATTTTGACACTAAAAATAACCACTGCAAATTTATAGATATTGTAAATTGATGCTTTTTACTGAAAATCAACTAGTGCTTTCCCTCTGTCATTTTTGCAGGGAGACGAGAGTAGCGAGGAAGAACAACATGATAAAAATCCAGATGATGACCAGTACGATACTGAGGATTCATTTATAGATGATACAGAACTGGTATATATTGATTATTATTCCGCCTGTTGAGTATTTTCTTAGTTTTTTTCCAGCAGAAATGAGAACAATATCTCATCTTTTATCAATACTATATTCTTGCTTTCATTCACAAATCCCAGCTTGCAATGTTTATATTTAACATCTGAAGGTTCTTCTCCTGATAATTTTCCCTTCAAGCTTGGGTTTCTGAAGATTTTTCTGTGAGATGAGATTTCGTCTTTTTGTAGGATGAGTACTTCTCAGTTGATAAAGCAAAGACCAAGCACACAGGATTCTTTGTCAACCGAGGGAAATTAGAGCCAGTGTAAGTACATGGAGGGAATGATTTTGATGCATGCATTACCTTCTTTGAAAGCACATCAATCAAAATTTATGCATGCCTTCTTTTTTAAGAGTCTTCAAATCATGGAGTATCTCTGCTGCAGGGTGTACTTTCATATGTCTTATTTACTAGAGATGTTGTTGTTCTGTAACTGTTATTGACAGATTGACAAAGGCATAAATCCCGTGTTTTTAGACTTTCACTCAAAGTAATGCTTCAAATGGTGGACCAAATCTACAAATTTCTAGAAACAGTTAATTAAAATAAAATTAACCCGTTTGTGATCATGTCATTAACTAATTCATCCCTTAATTAATACATTGCAATCCTTTTGACAACAAACATATGAAAATTTTAATTCTAACTTCGAATTAAAAAAATTAAGTTATTTAAAAATAAATGTATAATAAAATTAAGCTATTTAAAAAGGAATTTACAAAGAACAGCAGAAGAGGAATAAAGAAATAGGCCCCAAAAATCAGAATAGTAGGAGATTAGATCAGCAGAATACAAATAAAGAAATAGCTGCCTCTTCATTAGGTAGGTTGAATAGAATTACAAGGATGAGGGTGAGTGCAGGCTGGATAAGGCCAAACAATTGCAAACTACCCGAGAACCAGGCATGCAAAATCACCTCAGTTAGACTAACTTACATGCAGTCAGTGAGACTCCAGTGACTTGGGTAAAGTATGCATGGAAGATAGATGCAGCAACACTGATATTCTCAAGAATGGATATCACTACCAGACTGATTCTCATCATTTCCTCCTTGCTTAGGGGAAAATTACCCCAATTTCTACGAAAGAATTAAAGCCACCTACTAGCTGCCAAGATGATCCAGGATTGTGGAGTGCATGCAGATTATGAACAATAACAATGGAATCCCAAGATGGATAGAATCTAAATGTTGAATGAGAGGACTTGGAAAACCTAGGCAATAGTCTTTTATGAATCTAGGGTTACTAAAGTATTAGAGCATTAAAGATTATATAGATTTATTATTTCTCCTCCAATGCTATATATGGAGTGACTCATTCTAAAATAATATCATACGAAGAAAATATAAAAGTGGAAATATTTATAATGGATATTGTTTTCCCTTAGGGCTTGGCACTAAGATTGTGGGCTGATTTATTGTGGTGTGTCTGCAGTGGTGGGGGGAAGGGGTGGGAGGGGAGTTGAGTTTGTGGGCCGGTTTAGTAGGCTGGGATTGAACTTGGGCGGCACACTTATGAATGTACCCCAGTTTCAATATTCCACAACCTTCACTTATGTTTCAGCATTCCACAACTGTAGTGACATCTTATTTGAGCTATGGCCTGCTTTATTGTAGTGTGGGAATTTGAACCGGGGTCACTCAATTCCTTAGACAAGAAATACATACTTTTTGAATTAAAATACAAGGTGTTTAAAAAGGTATATATAAAGTGTCTTCCGGTTTATTGAAATTTGAGGCATTTTTTCAATATTCCACAACCTTCGTGATTTGTCCCGCTAGCCATGGGCTGCCTTATTGCAATTGGATTGGGACATGGTTTAGTCACAAATGCACCCCTTTACCATTACACCACAACCCTTTGGACAGGAAGTATATATAATGAATATCGATCATACTCTTTGAAAGAAAAAAGGTATATAAAAAGGGTTTGTTGGAAGTGTCCTGAGACTAATTGAAATCCAAGGCATTCTTTATAAATATTATTTTTATTAATGACCTTGTGAATAAAGAAAAATGTGGAAGGAAATTGACCTTTATATCTATGAAGATGGCTAAACTAAAATAAAAGGGAGGGCAGAAGTGTTGTAAATGTTTTCTCAAATAAAAAGCAATTGAAGTCTTACAAAAGTTGTCAATTAAATTTCTTGAAGCTTGAAGTGAGGTAAGAAGATTTACTTGGTGTCTGACAAGAAAAGTTGATATTTAGTTAAAGAAGATGAAATTTCCCAAGTTAATTTGAGGCAAAGCAAGTACATAGGCAAAATGTTTATTATGCTTTAGAAACTAAACGTGGATGTTTTGTACAAAGAAGCAAAACTATTGTAGTTTTTCCTTAAAAAATCATTTTGACTTGTTTTCTTCCTCACCGTCCAAATGACAACACAAGATTTGTCTACTTGTAGGTATACTCATCAGGGCACACTTTTCCTAGTTGCTAAAAAGAAACATTTGGATTTGTGCCAGTTCTATTCATCAATTTCGATCAAAGTTCTGTGAAAATTATGGTTACCTAGAGACATGGGAGATATTATAGGGAGGGGCACAAGGATGGGGACGGTTACTTAACTTTGAAATAGCGTTTGGGATTATATGAATAAGGGTACATATAAATATTGTTACCAAGACACGTTCCCCATTCTTGAGCCTGAGTTTTCTGGTGATTATGGGACTCAACCAATATGATGACATATAACATCTACAGCAAAAGTGTATATCTATCAATACCCAAGTTTTCCATAAAAATGATGCATCTCAGCATGCAAAGACTGAAGAAGTGGCAAATGTCGAATCCGTTCCGTGAAGACCATAGATACGAAGTCTGGAAATCCGAACCCATTTGGGAGGGCAAAAAAATCGCAAAACTTAGAACTTTTGAAAAGTTTGGAAAAATCTGGTTCGGAATATATACACGTGTGTGTATAGTTTTATAAATATGCAAAATTGACAAATACAATGAAAAAAATTAATAACGTAATATAAAATGATAATACTATACAATATTTACGGTTGCTTTGGGCAATTTTTTCTGCAGAAAACTTAAAAAATAATAATTAAAAAAAAAACAAAACAGGGCTGACCTGAACTGAACTTATCCAGGCTGGCCAAAAAATACGGATCCGGCTGGATATGGTAACTGTGGTTAAGACTTAATGAACTTGCTACCCACGTTGCTTTCAGCCTTTCAGGTATCAGATACTTGTTTTAGTAACAATCTTGCTCCTCAAGTTGTTGATATCTTGCTTCAATCTTTGTTCAATTTTATGAATCAATTGCTTCATGTAGCATCTTATTTAACAAAATTGGTTTCAATGATGCGATGGACTATTTCTGTGACCATTGCATTTCTCAATACTTCTCTTTATGCTGTTATCCAGTAAAGTATGGGATACTGTGAGTTGAAGTTTGTATTTTCATTTTAGTTCTGTGCTGAATGTATGCTCGTCAGGAATGAGCCTGCCTCCCCCGTGATTGCACCAAAGAAGAGGAAAAGAAAGGACATAAAAAAGGCCCCAAATGCTGAGGAGATCCCTAAGAAATTATTGAAGATGGGTGCTGTTCGAATAAAAGCAGCTGCAAGAACTGCCCCTTTGGTAGGCATGAACTTAAAGGGTTCTGGTCAAGATATTACTTGTCTTGCAATTAATGAATATTCGGATGACAAAGCAAGCAAAAAGCAAGAATCAAAGTCTACAAGCATTAGCTGTGAATCTGGTTTGTTGAAAGTAGGATTCCAAGAAGCTGCGAATAAAGTAGAGCCATTGGTCAAACGTGTCAAGGCTTCTGATAAGAATGGGGGATTTCTAAATGTTCTTCTCCCAGGATATAAAGATAGTTCTGTCAAGGGAGAAATTGTTGCTGAACCTTCAGATGCTGATATCGTCAACCACTCAAGCAAACATACCATTCCGAGAGATGATTGCCAAACAAGAGAATCTTTGAAGGGTGTAAGTGATGCGTCAAATGCCGATAAAACCATAATAGCCATAGAGAGAGCTGGAGAAGACAGTTCTTCCAGAGATGTAAATGCTGTTGGAAACAAGCTATCAATGATCAAAGTTGTAAGTTGTGTTGTCTGCTCAAGCTTGTTCACGTGGGCTATTTATGTATTATTACATAAATAGACAAATTGTGATTGACAACATTTGAAAATGTTGAAATGGTTTTACTGCAATTGTCCAACGCATGTACCTGTCATAAGGTACTATTTTTAATAAATTCTAACTAAATGTTATCTTTTCACAGAAATCATTATCGGGTCCCAAGGAAGCTATTCTTGCAAGACCTAAATGTACTATATTGGAGAAAGCTTTTCAAGATTTGGAAAAGGGTGTTGTAGAATGTATGTCTTTAAATATAATTTTTTAACTTCTTTTTAATCTCTGACAAACTGCTATGTTCTTGCAAATTGAATTCTAAAACGTTTTCTTACTTCTGTCACTAACAGTGTGCCCTCCCACTGCTGACGTTGGGGAATCGGAGCAATTCCAAGGAGTTAAAAAGCGGCTACCTCGCGAGGTCAAGCAGAAGCTTGGAAAAGTAGCTAGGCTGGCGGTATGCACTTCAAATGTTTCCAATAAAACATATTCATACTAAGTTCTTATTCTTATATCTCAATAGATGATTTTTGTTATCATCAATTCTGGTTTTTGTCCATGTAAGATTGTTTGGTGTTGTGTAGATTGATAGAAATTTGTAGGATATTGTTAACATCTCTAGGAAATCTACTGTGATGGGAATGGCAGTTATTAGATGCGTTATGCGTCCTTTTAATTGCATGCAAATTGAGTTCAAATTCTTGATCATATTAATTTCATCCTAGACTTGGAGCATGAGTCCTTATGTTTACTTGACATTATGTATCAATTTCTGAAGAAAGTCTAATTTGTACTTCTATGATTATGCAGGCAAAACAAGGAAAAATATCTGATGAAGTTATCGGCCGTCTCATGGGTGTTTTAGGCCATGTAATGCGGCTCAAAACTTTGAAGGTGGGTATATATCCTCTTTTTTTGGATAAGTAGAACCATTTATCTATTCCTATAGGTTAAGGCTCCAACTTTATACAAGATGCTAATCAACAGAACATATAGGGGGAAGTTATATCCCTGATAGCACTTAGAAGGGTTCAAATTTCAAAAGATTAGAAATATGCTACATATTCAAGATAACAAAATGGCCATTAAGGTGGTTGTTAGAAGTTTACACTCGTAAGGATTCTATTGCATTATAATCAAAAGTCTTTTCTTACGACAGGCACATGTTAACTCATGACACGTTATTAAGTTTGATTAGGTGTGATAGTTTCACGGATGTTGTCCAAACATGGGTCATAAGGATATGAATTAAAAATCAAATATAATTGAAGATTCTCTTTTCATGATCAACAAATTCTTAGATGTACCTTAATTTAAGTGAGACAATTCTTTCTGTACTGTTTATTTTAGAGGACATAACAAAAGATTTTTTTTAGTGGTTTGCTCCTGCTTCAACCTGAACCCATTAGCTTTTATTCTCCACACCCTTCTAGTAATAGGGTAAACAGGGCTGTAGGATCTGAAAAGTAAGTAAATGCTGAACACTAAAGCAATCAAAACAAAACTTAGATTAGAAATGAACTGATTCGTTGCAAGAATATGAAGAGTCATTCAACATGTGTCTCATTCAAATATGACAGTATCTTAATGATGTGGCTTGTGGTGACAAAATTGCTGACTGTCCTGTCTTAACTCATAAGTACATGAATTACAAATACGCAAGTTACAAATCAAATATACTTGAAGATTCTCTTTTAATTTTTATTTTCTTTTCGTTTCATGATCAACAAATTTCTTGGGTATACCTTGATTTAAGTGAGGCAATTCTTTCTGTACTGATTACTTTAGAGGAATTAACAAAAGAAAATTATCTTACCTTGTGTATTTCATTTTTTACGAATGTGGCTGCTATGTGGATACATAATGTAATTATCTTTCTATGCAGAGAAACTTGAAGGAAATGGTTGAATCTGGAATTTCGGCCAAACAAGAGAAAGAAGGTAGAATTCAAGATATCAAAAGAGAAGTAACTAAAATGGTCCAGATGCAGGTTTCTTCTTTACAAGCTCAGGTGAAATATATTTTTGTTTAATATTTTATTGATTTTTTAATTTATAGAGAACATATGATTCTTATCAATGGCAAGAGTACATTTAAATGCATTTATTTTAATTAGGTGTTTTAAATGCTTGAGATAGCAAATACAATTTGGATATTTGAATTTTGCCTTGGATGCATATGAATAGAACCAAGAATCCATAACGAAGCTTGTTTGCATAACATGTTATCAGGATGGTGGGTGGCAAGAAGGTTCAACGAATGATTTTCAAGGAGCATTGTGCTCTGTAGAGAAAGGAAAACCGAATGGATGTTATAAGTGGGATAATGCAACAGAGGATGCAATTTGCAATCTCTATGATCAGTATGTTGAGGTTCGGCATTTCTTCCATTTGAATATGAAACAAGTACTAAAGTGAAATTGAAGTTTGCAGCTTATTTGAGCATTTTTCAGTCTTCATTTGTGTTATTGACTCATTTTTCATGTTTATGTTTATCACACAACAGGGTATGGATGAACACAAAGGCCCACAAATCAAGAAATTGTATATAGAGGTGTTTATAACGTTCCCATTACCAATTAGATTATTGATCTCTGCATTACCTTGTTTGCTGTAGACTGTAGTGAATGTTTTAATTTTTTGACTGCATCTAATATGCAATACCTTTATCTCTTACAACCCAACATTCAGAAGGGATACCAGTGAATCTTTGTCTCCAGAAGTTTGAACGGAGCATGTTTGTTTTTCTGAAAAAATGTATTTCATGTTTTATAGAACTATTGTTAAAAATTTAGAAAAATAGTCATTTTATTTCATTATTCAAGGCACATATTATCAGCATGAATGCTGGTCCTTGCTCCATAAACAATACTAATAGGGATTTTGAGTCAAGAGATTGGGCACACTATACTCAACTTCATTTCATACAAGATTGTAGGTGTTACTATTTGCAAAACAAGCTATGTAAATAAGGCATTTGCTTAATTGTAATCTGCAGTTGTTTTGGAACAAACTATTAGTTTTCAAATACTTATGTTTCCAGTCGGCTACTCAGATTATGTTTCAGCTACTGCTACAATGAGGGACAAAAATTTGGAATTGATTGTGGCAATGAGTTTCTGCTCTTAAGACAAACCTGTTAAGGAAAGAATGTTAAGGCAAACCAATTTTTATTCTGGGAGGAAGCGTGCCAGACTTTTCCTTTGTTGTGTTCTCATCAAGGGTGGTCTCAATTAGAGGAGCAATTACAAATGCTTGGATATCAAACAGAATATGGTTATGCATTTTTATGACCATAATTCAGATTTTAATATTTATCTTGACTGGGATTGGAACTGGCAGTTGCTCAGATCCATCACAAAAGTGCATGACAAGCCACCTGTTCAGGATTTCATTCAAGATAATTGCATTTTTCTCCTGAAAACATCTGCACTGGGGTGCTGGTGGTAAAGGTGATTAAATGGAACCTGGGTTAGAGACACAGTTTTGCATTGGGTATGGCATTCTTGAGTGTGACTTGAAATTAAGACTTGCTGGTTAGCTATTTAAAACAAATTTTTGACATATGATGTCTTGATGTAAAACAGATTGCTTGTGCCATCGTGTTGCTGTTATTGTCTGGAGGCAACAAATGTTTGACAACTGATCACACTTATTTTTGACATGTTTTTTTGCTAAGTAGCTATGTATGCTAATTTGTAGCTGTTTAAATTCTTTGCCTTTATGCTTGATGTTGAGATCCTGATGATGCCATTTAAGTTGGGAGTCTCTAAGGCATATGTGGTGAACATGGTGCCGTTCTTCCTCTACTAGGGAGTTTAGATGACTAGAAATGCCTGAATATGATATGGGCAAATCTCAAGCAGACAATTGTTGCAATGGAAGTAGAGGAAAAGGACAAAATGTCAGATCCACACAAGATATCTTTGGTGCAGTTTTGTTAACTTCATTATGTTTATAGGAGTCTATAATTCATTGCGAACCATCTCAGATATTGGAGCCACAGCCAAGTTGGTAAATTAAATTAGGTTGTGATGTTGCATTGAAATTAACCCAGGTGGAGCAGTTGCAGGAGGTTCAATTCCGAAAAATTAAGGGTCCCAAAGATTTATACATTTAATATTGGACCTGTTTATGCATGGATATGTCTCATGGGTTTGTACCTGCTATATGAGCACCAGAACATGGGGAAGCTTCATTGCACATGAAGGCAATTAAACAACCTCCGGGATTTTAGAGGCCTACTACTTAAATTCCTACTCTAGCGCTAAGCTAATACTTGTTGGGATGAAAAGGGAGAAAGAGAAAATAAAAACATCAAGGAAAAGAAAGAAGGGCAATGCACCAAAATAGTGTGTCCTCAATCTGCCCAGAGGAAAACATGCACAAATGCATTATTGATGATCAAATCAAATGTTTCAGAATTTGCTTGCAAGAGGTAAGACCTGCACAGACATAAACCTATGGTAGAAACCAGCCACAAAATTTATATAAACACTGGTTTAAAACACACAATTGAATGGAGATTATTAGAAATGAAAATAAAAGAAAATACTGCAGTGTCTGAGGCAATACATTCACACTGGGGGCTTTCAACGAGAGTTGGAATAAATGTGGAGACTCTCCCCATTTATACAAAATGTAGCAGAATTGGGGGGGAGGGGAAAGAGCCTGGAGATGTGCATTCGATTTTGAAATTGCAGCCCATCAATGTAAAAATCTGCCCAAAATCTCCACACCCATCAATGTTTTCCTTTTATAAGAAATATTCCCATGCATTCAAATGTGGCTGGACCAGTGAAGGCAGGATCATCTAATTCCACTATTTTAATTTTGCATGCCTTACAAGGCTTTGATATTTAAATGCATAAAAGCAATATTTTAAAAAACGTTCCACTTCCATGGATTTTAAAATAGCTAAATCTTAAGCTTTTGGTTAGCAAGGTGGGCTCCCTATATCTTAAACAAGGGTAGAATGCCTTTGCTTGCCCACTGTGGCCTTTGTGGATTTAAAATTCGAATGCTTAAAAACCCTTTTAAAATAAAAGGTGACATTGGCTTTAATAAAAGCCCTTTTGCTTATGGTGGTGCCTGCTAATTAAATCAAATGGTGGACCAGGCATGAAAAATTAATCCCCCTGCAAAAATAAATTGGCAAAGCGACTGTGGATGTCATGACTGAGAACTCAGGTTTGGCAACAAATATTACAGATATTTGGAGAGAAAATATTTTGCAACATAATTGGTGGCTCTTGGTGGAACACACCTGCTATGTGCTGAACCAGGTGGCTTGCATCCATTGGGTATGGACTCAAGTTTTTCCTGCTCTGTCTGGCACAGCCCCCAACCAATCCTTTTTTTGGCTCTAAAACTCGGAAGTGAGGGGTCTGGGGGCAGCAGCCTCTAGTGGGGTTAAGTGACAGTGCAATTTGGGTTTGATAATACTAATTATTGGCATAATAAGCACATGTGATGCTCTGGGCAGCAAGCTGTTCTTGGAGATTTTGGATCACTCATTGGTTTTTGAAATATAGGAACTCATTGCAAACCTCTCTGATAAACATCTTCGTCCCATTGCATTAGCATGAATGGATTCAACTCTGAGTGGTTGGGGTGAGCTCAAGATTTGCATACCAGAATGCTGGGCTCTTGGGAGAACATCACAGGGCTTAGGAAGTAAGGGTAGTGTAAGCATTGGAGCAAGTTTCCTAGCCATCACAAGGTTATTTTCAGCTTTGATAGCAATATGATAAGCCTCTGGAAGTGTCCTTCCTCCCAACAATTGTACCATAACAGCAATAGTAGAATTCAAAGCCCTCATGTAATATAAATATGTCATACCTGTTGCAAGGCAAACTTCAGCGAGTTCTCTTTCCCATGTCTTCTGAAATTTGAGGTTCGAATATGGCATATGTTGCATTCTAAAGTCACTGCATTCAAATTCGTGTTCGATTTTGCAAAAATTCGGAACTAAAAAAATTGAGATTAAATTTGGTTAATAGAAATATACTTATTTTAAAAAATATACCAACCCACCATTCAAAAAACATCACATTTCATATTTGAGACGTGAGTCTTTTGAGCCTGAGTGGACACAGTGTGGAGGAGTGGAGTCTGCTGAGTTCGTATCACCTGAGAGGAGTGCCTGAGTTTGTGAGTTCCAACTTTCCTGTGAGTCGTGACTGCAAACAATGAATGCGTGAAGCTTGTGTGAGTTTTCTACAAGTTCAAGAGCCAATGATAGCGAAATAATCAGTGAGTAATCACTGATAGTGAAACACAGTCTTTTGGAAAGTTAGAAATAATGAAATGTGGCGATCAACAAAGAAAGCAACACAAAAACCCTAAAAACGTGAATTTCCATGAATTTTGACAATTTTAAACAATTTTTTAAATTAAAATCGTTTTTGAAATTTGGGACAAATTAAAAACAAATTTCAAGGATTTTCTTGCAGTTTGGCGAATTCCGAAATTCTTTGATTAGGTTTGGGGAATGTGGTTACTAAGGTTTCATGGGAGTCCTCTTTATAGTAGTGGGATGTTCTATGAGGGACAAAACATCTTCTCTTTCCTGTAATTGGTTATGCAAAGCTAGTCCTAGTTCATTCCAACTTGAAATTGATGCTGGCATCAATCCCCTAAACTAGTCCAAAGCTTTCTTGTTGAGGGATAATGCAAGTACACTGAGGGCTATATAAGGGTTTGTGATATGATGTATGGCACAAAGATTTGTCACATCTCTAATATGGTCTGAAGGAGCTATAGAACCATCAACAATGAAGTTGGAGAGTGCTTTTAAAGCTGCTCTAGGAATTTCATTCCACTGCTGCAAGTTTAACAGGGGCCTCCAAAGTCCCAAGCAACGAAAGGTTAGATTCTTTGTTGTACTATGATAATCTGATTTCATTACAGCAGCATAAAATAATGAAGATAGGTTCCTTTTTGAGGAGAGAAATACTTGAAACTTTCCTTTCTGAGGGTCGCTGGTTCGAAGAACCTGGTTCGCTGGTTCAGCGATTTTGTTTTGACTTGGGTTCGTTTTGGGTTTGTCTTTACAAAAAATATATAAAAAATTAAAAAATATAGAATTTCTTGCTTGATACATAGGAAACTAGTGCCATTGTTATTAACCACATAGTACACATGTTGATAAGTTGATAACTATTAAACATAAATGATAAATATTAAAATATAAAATATCAATAATTACCTTGTGACTGTAATTAAGATTTAAAAGTTAATTTTCATAGTCATATTGCTCTTCATCGAGAACATCAACATCAACATCATATTGTGGTTCATTAGAACCACATGGACTATCACCATTGGCACTCCCGCTGGCTAAGTTATGTGCTGCCGAAGTCGAATGACTGCCACAATCATCTAATGAGAAGCGGGAAATGGAAGCATCCAAGTCAACGACCTTAGGATCTATATCCCAATGCTTTGACGTCCCCTCGTGCTCTGGGTTCTTGTGTGATAGGAGACACAAATTGGAGTGTATGTAGACCAACTCCTCGGTCTTTTTAGCTGCGAGCTTGTTGAGCTTTTGTGAGTGGATGCATCTATATGTGCTCCAATTCTGCTCACAAGAAGATGAATAAGAGCCAAGTGTTTTTCCTTTCGTCACTATGTTTTTATCATTTGTGTTGAAGTATGCATTTGCTTTTGGCTTTTAGGTTTTAGGAAGGTGTTTTTAATTTTTTTTTTGCATTGGTTTTGGCAAAAAAGTGAAAAAAAATTAAAAAAAATGTTTTTTGACTTATTTTTGATGCAGGGGACTACGGGTGCATTGCCCCAATGCACCCAAGTGCCCAGGTACGAACCTTGGACGTTGAGGCAATGCATCATTCCCATACCCAATACTTAGTGCGAACCTAGTCCTCCAACATTGCAGAATATTGACGAACTAGTAACGTTGGATTAATCGCGATTAATTCTAATACTTGGCCCAAAACGCCATTTTCAACTCAAAATTTTTGGTGTTTTTTTCAGTAAATCAATCCGCAAAGCCTTGTATGATGGGGCAATTTGAAATGTTGTCTATGGTTAAAAAAAATGTAAATACACCCAAAACTTAAAAAAAACTAACCTTAACCAATAACCCTAAGCCACCTGTGGTAGATGCTATATTTGACGTTCATTTGAACATATTTAATATTTTTAGCTTTGAAAAATGGTGGAAAATTTTCTCATTATAACTCCCTAATAATCTACCCTTGTATTGGTACCTCACGGGCCAAATACAAGCAGGGGAAATATTCATGCCTTATTTAGTTCTCGCACTACACATGGAGTGCAAACCACATTATAGAGTACAGGTCGGAAAAATATTGTTCACAAGCAAGCAAAGAAGGCAATCTCCAAATTTTGGTACAACTCTAGCTTGTAGTTTAATGTGGCCAGAACTCCATACTGGCAAAGTATGGTGGATGCAATCATAGTTGCAGGTTTTGGGTTCATTGCCCCATCATACGAGGTTTTACATATTGATTTATTAAAGGATATTGTACTGGATGTGAGCGATGTTCTTGCAAAACATCATAAGAAATGGCAAAAATAAGGATGCACTATAATGTTGGATGGACAGATTAAGTCGCACACTCATCAACTTCCTTGTGTCATGTGACATTGACACAATTTTTCTTAAGAGTGTCAATGAATTTGAGATGATAAAATAGGGCAAGACACAACCTCATCTATTTGATGAGGTTGTGATTGAGGTGGGGCTACAAAATGTGGTCCAATTCATTATAGATAATGTTGTTTGTGTGGTTGTTAAGAGGCTTCTTATGGACAAATATGGAACTATGTTTTGGACTTCATATGTGTTGCATTGTCTTGATTTGACCTTAGATGACATAGGCAAAATTTCATGGGTGAGAGATTTTGCAAAAATCCCACACAAGAATGCTTAATATAATGCAAACATGCATAGATGGCAAGAAACTTCTTCAGCGAGGGGTGACAAGGTTTACAACCGGCTTCCTTGCATTGAAAACTCTTTGCCAATAACAAATGAATTTAATATGAGTGTTCATTTCAACGAAGTGGATGGAATCTTCCTTTGTGAAATATACGCAGGGCAAAATGGTGGCTGACTGTTTTATCACTGCCTTTTTGGGAAGTACTCAGAGAGATTGAGATGTGATGGGTTTTTACAAGAGAAAAAACATCAAATAGGTAGAGAAAATTATGTTATTCTTTGAGCCTCTAGTTAAAATTTTGAGACTTGCCGATGGGGGCACACCCCCATGGGTTATCTATATGAGGCAATTGATAGGGCCAAAGACGCTATTAGGAGTAGATTGGAGAATAACAGAGCCAAGTACATGCCATTATAGGAGATATTTGATAGAATATGGGATTGACAGATGCATTCTCCCCTCCATGCAATTGGATATTGATTGAGTTCAATGTTGTTTTTTAGGGGCTCATTTTAGATGATACAGAGGTCACAAAAGGCCTATTTAAGTGCATGAAGAGAATGTTTCCTAAGAATGTTTTGAGGCAGTTATGGGAGAGTTTTTGATGTACAAGCAAGGGGTTTTTTCTCTAGTAAGACAACCATCACAAGAAGGACGACTTTCAAACTAGGTAGACAATTTTTCTATATATGTACGGGGAAAGTGTTAAATTTTGATTGAATTATGCATGTTACAATGTTGACAATCTGTTTTTGCAGCACAATGGTGAGATTTTTTGGCAAATAAACCAAACATCTTAGATGGATGGCAATGCACATTTTGACCCAGCCATGTAGTTCACCCGCTTGAGAGCATAGTTGGAGCATGGTCGAGCATATATATTCCAAAAAAAACATTCGACGCACTCAAAATCGGATGAATGATTTGGTGTTTGTCCCCTACAATATTTACCTGAAGATAAAGAAAGCTCAAGGTTAAAAAATGTTGTATTTTTAATTTTCAATTCATATGGAAAGTTGATTTATATTTTTCTAAAGTATTATTCACCAAAGTCATTAACATATGTATTCTATTCAATAATGTTAAGAACCGTCAAGGAAGATCAACTAATTGAACTTGACAAGATCGATCCAAAATCTGAATGGCTTGAAAATAATGATGAGCCTATTTATGATGAAGCTGACTTTGACTTGTTGGAAAAAGTTGGGTATGACACTGAGGTTGTCTTTCAAATTAGGAGAGGTTCTAACCCTAGAGCTTCAACATCTACACCTATTGATCCCTAGTCTACCTCATTGCCATTGGCTTCCTCTCATTTTTTCTTCCTTTGTAAATGACAATAGTATGCATTTTGAAATGCAAATTAAATAGTGTAGAAATTATTGAAAGAAAACATTTGACTGATTTTGATGGCATACCATCTCATTTAACTTCCACTCATAATTTGCATCTATTCTCTATGCAATGGAAATGCCTTTAAATTTAAAAAAAATTAGTTTTTTTGATAGATTTATGTTTTTTTGATTTAATTTCTAATTAATTTCGATTTTTTGAAAAACACTTACACTTTTGAAAAAATGATTTTTTTCTCTTTTGAAAAAATGATTTTTTTCTCAAACGATTTTTGCTAGTATGATGGATACATCCACAACAGAGTCGCCAACGCTTCAAAAATTGAACCTTCTAACAAAAGGCAGGGTCTTTGAAAACAAAGAAATAAGGAAAGAAAGAAATTTTTCTAATGTCCACAGATGACCAAATGTAGGTCAATGGGACTCGGGTATTCAACATTTAACAATAGAAAGTCTAGGAAGCTATACAAAGAGAATCCTAGAAGCCAAATAAAGGAATAAAGTACATAAAACAAATTAGAGAAATGTGCCACAAACTAAGGTGGCGATGGAACCAATACAAATAGCAATGAAGGGCAAACAAAAGCCCCCAAAAACATGTGCTGGTGAAACTTGGAAGATTTCATCGAGTATCCATGTCTGTCCCTGTAGTGGAGCAGCCATTCGAGCCATCATCGATCACTGTGAAAATATCTAATAGTGCTTATCAAGGAGAACTCAATGTTGGAGGGGCCAGGCTAGGGGATCCTAGGAGGAAGCAAAGCACTAAGTCTAGAATCTCCCCTATAACATCCAAGGTCGATGTACTTCCTGTAGTAGAAAATAAACTTGTAAGATAAGTTTGCTCCAATGGTTTGGGGGTGGCCAATACGTAGTAGATCCGTGTCATCGGAAAGGGGTAGCGCCTCACCAACAGGAAGGAGCAAAGCCACGATGTCGAGGGAGAACACGCTAGGGGATCTGAGTAGTCTAAGTATAAATGGTTTGCTGAGAGAAGCATTGCCTAACTGATCTAACAGCCTTGATGTGTGATGTACCAATGTCTGAAGGGTGCTTAGTGTTGCCAATTGCGTGGATGGCCTGGAAAAAAAGGTGATCAACACGGGGGCTCCAGATTTGTTGATTTGCAGCCAACAGAGTCGCCAAGTGGATGAATTATTGCTCAAGTGAGATGTTTTTTTCATGATTCTCCACAATATTCATAAATTTACAAGCATGAGGGGCATTACTCAGAACATAAAAATGATTTTAGACCAAAATAAGAAGCCAAAGCTTTTAATAAAGGTGCCATCGAGCATACTGGAAAAACAATGTTGATGCGCGGATATGTCTCATGCGTTTGCACCTATTATACGAGCACCACAACATGGGGAAGCTTCATTGCACATGAAGGCAATAGAACAATTTCTGAAATTTTAGAGGCCGTTTGTGTACGTTCCTATGGCTTGTTAGGATGAAAAGGGAGAGAGAAAATAAAAACAAGGAAATGAAAGAAGGGCGATGCGACAAAATAGTGTAACCTCAAACCACTTAGAAGAAAACATGGACAAAACCATTGCTGATGGTCAAATCAAACATTTCAGAATCTTCTTGCAAGAGGTGAAACCTGTGTTGGAAATATTGTCATTGATGTCAAAGGTCTAGCATAATTGGTGATAAAGGTCCTATTACATTTAATGGTGTTTTTAATATTCATATCTTGGCTAATGTGTTTTAATATTTATTTAATATTAATGAATATATTTTTGGTTGCATATAAGTCAAAAGTGGGCCCATGGAGAAATCAAAGAGTCACGAGGTAAAAGACGAAAGAGGAATAGGACGCATTTTTCATGAAGAGTCATCTTGAGGAATTCCAAGAGTCACCATGTAAAGACAAAAGAGGTTGGTGCATTTTTCTATGAAGGGACGCTTTGAGGAATACGAGAAGTCACCAAGATAAAGACAAAAGAGGAAAGGACGCTTTTGCTTATGAAGGGTCACCATATGACTTTGCAAATGCAAGGATACGAAGGGTCATGAAAGTTTGGCGCCATTTTCCATGAGGATTGAAGGGCACAAGGGTGAATGTCAAAGCTCATTTGGAAAGCTATAAATAAAGGCTTGAGATGCCATTTGTGATATGCAGGAGAGTGCATGATTTGTATTTGTTTTTGAAGAGAGAAAAACATGAGATATTGTAGATTTCTATCATTTGTTGAGTAAGCAACATTGAGAGATAGTTGTGTTTTATACACAAGAGGGATTAGTGCTCCTATGGGTTGGTGCTTCTGCAAGTTGGTGCTAGCGAACTTTGTATTTTGAGTTGGTGCTCATTCATATACTTGAGATTGTTCTCTGTGGTTTTTCCCACTTTGAGTTTCCACATAAAAATCTGGTGTCTCTCTCTCTTTCTTGTGTGGTGCAAATTATTGTTTCAGTTTTATTGCATATCTTGAATGTGTGATTAAGTGGTAAAAGAAAAGAAATTAGATTAAGTAAAAATATATATAATATACTGATTCACCCCCCCTCTCAGTATATTTCGTGCTTAACAATCTGCACATACATTAATCAATAGCAGAAACTAGCCACACAATTTATACAAATGTTGGTTTAAAATACATATTTGCATGGAGATTGCTGGAAATGAAAATAAAATAAAATAAAATACAACAGAAGCTGAGGCTATACATTCAGAGTGGGGGCTCTCAAGGAGAGCTGGAATAAAAACTCTATAGGTCAAAGACCAGATAAATGGGGAGACTCTTCCCATTTATACAAAATGTAGTAGGAGGGGGGAAGAGCTAGGAGATAAGCACCCACATTTGAAATTGCAGCCACCTTCAATGTAAAAATCTGCCCAAAATCTCCACACTCCTCAATGTTTCTTTTTTCAAGAAATATTCTCGTGCATTCAAATGTGGGTGGATCAGCCAAGGAGAAATCATTTAATTCCACTGTTTAAATCTTACATGCCTTTCCAAGGTTTCAATATTTAAATGCTTAAAAGCATTAAAATAAAAACATTCTCTCCAGTGGATTGTAAAAGCTAAAGCTTAAGCTTTTGGCTAGCAAGGTGGGCTTCCTTTATATTAAACAAAGCTAGAATGCCTTTGCTTGCCCACCGTGGCCTCCGTGGATTCAAAATCCAAATGCTTAAAAACATTTTTCAAATAAAAGGTGGCCTTGTCTTTAATAAAATCCCTTTTGCTTATGTTGGAGCCTGCTAATTAAATTAAATGGTGGGCTGGGCATGAAAAATTAATCCCTCTGCAAAAATAAATTGGCAGAGCTACTTCGGAAGTCATGGTGGAGAACATAGGATTGGCGGAAAATATTATAGATATTTGGAGAGCGGATGTTTTGCAATAGGACCTACAATATTATTGTAGATCAGTGAACAATTTGTAGATTATATCTGTTCTTGCATCTCCAACATACTATAAGTTGTCAATAAGGGCATCTCGAGGTTGGTACTTGGAGGATTTGCCAAGTTAGTCTCATTAGAATTTACAGACATTAATAATCGAGACACAAAATGAGTAAATTGGACATCATTAATTTCAGCATGTTAGATGTCAGGACAGCCATTGTAGATTGAGGAACAAAGTGTAGCATAGATCTGTTCTTGCAGTTCCAACATGCTCAAGTTGTCAATAAGAGTGGCTTGAATTGGTGACAAGGCACTCAGAAGATTTGCCAAATTAGCCCCAATAGAATTTTCAGATGGAAATTATTGAGACGCAAATTGTGAAAATTTGACATCATTAATTTTTCATGTTAGATGTCAGGACAACTATTTAACCAGCATTTTGACAATCATGGAGTTTAACTTTTATTAGATCACACGATGATGAGTTGGCAGCTAAGTTTAGTCATTTTCAGTTTCACATGTAGTTTGGCAGGCAAATTTGAAGGACACTGTCAATTAATACTGTAATATCATAGATTTAGGAAAATACCAACAAATACTCTGGACTGGTCTCTGACTGTGTTTATGTCTATTGTAATCCCAAAACCTATTATTATTCTTTCCTCCACAAAATAATATGGTTAAGTCATATACTAAGCCTATCTGTCCCCACCATTTACTACTTTGAAGTCCAGCCATACATGTGTTTACAGCCTACTGAGCAGACGGCCAAGACAGTCATTTCGTTCGGATTATGCTTAAATCTCCAACCTCAGAAAATGCCTATTCGACACTTTCTATACCTGGAAGATTCCTGAATGGTAAGAGCATGTTTGAGGTTTTATAGTATAGCCACAACATTGTATCCAGGGGCATACAAGGCCATACCAGCAACTGGGGAGCATCTAAACATTAGATTTTTGTATGGTGCTCATTTAAACTTGTCAGTTATTATTGTACTTCTCTTTTTTATTCCAAATTACCTTTCTCCTTGATTAAATTTGATTTGCTCTGTTGTGTTTTATGCACATTTTGATGTTGTATGCATAGTTTTAACTTTTGACATTCATAGCTTTTTGAGCTATTGATTGCTTTTTTGAATCTTAGTGATGAGATGAATATGCATATGCTTTGCAGCTGGCAGAACTCTGGCCACAAGGTTGGATGGACAACAATGGCATAAAGCATGCAGTGTACAGAGCAAAGGAGCGAAAGAAAAAATTGAATAAGCTTAGCAACGTATGCATCTAAATTCCTTATTTATAGTGTTTGAAAGAATGGGTTGAAAAATTTGATAACTTTGCCAGATTAAATTTTTCTTGTTGCCTGGTTAATTAGCAGTTAAGAAAGAAAATCACATGGGTACAACACATTAAGAGTTTAGCATCTTAGTGCCTTGTGGAATTTTTAAAAGTTACAAGTCATCAATTGATGATGATGTGCTGTGATGCAAAGTTTATGTTTATCACTTATTCAAGCTACCACACACAATATGAAACAGAACTATAGTAAACTGAAACAACAGAGGCCATTAAGTGCGGTATGTTATTTACTAACCAGGTACATGCATAAGAAATATATAAAATGTCACATTTATATATAACAGAGTAAATATCAGATGGATGAGTAAAAATGAACAAGGTGATGGAATATTTGTATGAATGAAGGGGCACGAACAATAACCCTGTGAAATGATTGGGTGCGTTTATAAATAGTGACTGTTGATAATTATACTTAATTAAGCATATCACATGCCTTTTTGTGTGGGAAAGACTTTAGTAAACTGAACCAACAGAGGCCATTAAGTGCGGTATGTTATTTACTAACCAGGTACATACATAAGAAATATATAAAATGTCACATTTATATATAACAGAGTAAATATCAGATGGATGAGTAAAAATGGATAAGGTGATGGAATATTTGTATGAATGAAGGGGCACGACAATAACCCTGTGAAATGATTGGGTGTGTTTATAAATAGCGACTGTTGATAACTATACTTAATTAAGCATATCACATGCCTTTTTGTGTGGGAAAGACTTCGACCTCAAAGCATAGGTAGAATATTGCAACCAATATGAATTCTCTAAATTTATAGAGAAGCAATGCATGGAATCAGATTCCATCCATTCGAGATCAATCTTGATAGGCGTTGGATATCTTTGCGAACTAACCCTGCAAATTATAATGCGGGGTACCTGTAGGGTTCAACCTTTAGTTTCTTTGAATCTTGTGGATTGACGTTCTTAAGTTTTAACCTTTCCAAGAGTTATCGAATCTGGCTGAGTATCAATATTTAATAGCTTTATGGTTTGAATTTCTTTTGTGCAAAATGTTTCAACTTAATCATTTGCTAACATATTGTTTATTTGAACTTCTTTATCAACATGAGAATTAGTCAGTTTAATCGAAGTTTCTTTATTGACATAGTGAATTTTGTTTTGTTGTAAATTGTAATACATCTCTTTCTTGTTTGAGACTTTTTACTTGGCTAAGAAGAACTTGGTAGTGATTACAGAAGAAAAAATCTCGGTATTTTCTTAGATGTTGTATTTGTTGTCACTCAATTTTGCACCCTGGGAGAGGTAGTTCAAGCCTTCTCTAAATTGAGTGGAACATTGGATTACCTCTAGGCTTGTGGGTTGCCTATAGCAAAGGTAAACCTCTAGATTAAAGGGCTAGCTCCTTAAATATGTTCATTATAGTTCATCACCTATACTACTAACTTGTTTGGGGTTGAAAAGGGAAAGAGAGAACATGAAATAAACCTAATCTAATGAGGTGATGCACCAAGTTAATCTCCACAAGACCACCATATACTTGCACTATGAAAGATGCTCACAAAACTAGTTCCAACATCCAAGGTTTCTCTAACATAAGTATTTCAAACATGAAGGTGATATGCAATGCACTTGTTCAAGGTAAATGAACAAGAGCTCTGATTGTAGACACTAATGCTTTCCTTTACACTTAGAGACAGACAAAGACACTAACTACATTTCATGTACCCTGTTAGAGAACAAACTACTTGCACAAAACATGAAAGAATAAAGTGAACACAAGGATAGATAGTTATCACTTGTCATTCATCTATGCACTACTTCACACAGTAAGACAATAAGTTATGAACTCAAAACCATATTGAAATCTTTATTCAAAGGCAAATGCAATACTCAAACCAGCAAGGCTTCGCCATACCATGTGTGGATCTTACAAACTTAGCCAAAAATCGCTGGTTATATAGGTAAGTGTGAAGAGAGAGAGAGAGGGGTGACAGAAGAAGATTGACAAGTATCCATGAGAGTTACAACCAGAAAGGGAGTTATGAGATGGTCCAAACAGATCTCCAAGACCATATGTCTTACTCCTGAAGCAACTCCAACCTTCCAAGTGGTGTAGGGGTTACAAATTTGTTTGACACCTTGACTAGCTTCTTGAAAACTGCCTTTCTTTGCATGAAAGGTGTGACAAATGGACCTTCCAACCATGAATTCGCCTTGAACTGATCTCAGACTCCTTATTGAACATCTGACATGTCTTAAGAAACTTCTCTGGCCTGTCATTCCATCATTCATGTGCATAGGTGTCTTGAAACTCTTCATTTTCTACACCTAGTTTGGCCCAAGTGGCTTAAAACTCAAGTGCATTTTCTTCAACTCGTCCAAACTCTATGAATGGTATTCAAATATGTTATCAGGTATAAAACAAACCGTTTTGGTTCTTGGAACAACTCCCAAGAACTCGTTTTGTTCCTTAAGCCTCCACAAGGCCTAGTTTCCTTGTAGCCCTAAAAACATGTAAACCTCCTATGTGTAAAGATTTGTACGGATGATAATGAGAAACTGAGGGCATATTCTAGGACCTATTATGGCTTTCTAGCTCCATGTCAAATTTCATCTTTAGGTTGTGAGTGGAAGTACATCTTTTCTACCTTTCTTTCTCTTGAATTAGGCCTCCTTGTTTAGGACCCTGTTTTCTTACTCCAGACTTATGCCACACGTGTGAAATCACCCAAAAGCGTGTGATTCACTTTATCTAGGCCATCACCAACCTCCATGTCAATTTTGAGGTCCTAAGACCCTGTGGAAGTATGTAAACTAAGAAATGGCTTTACCATCTAGTCTCATTTTTGGTTTGTTTGAGACTACCTTGGAAAATGGGCCTGGTTTGATCACCTCCATAATTTTTTGTTCAAGTTTTTGGACTTGAGTGGCTAGGACAAGTCTCAAATGACCTCATCCCCTGATTGGGAAGTTTTCCCCTTCTCAAAACGCTTGCAAAACACCAAAAACATGCAAAAATAGGGTATTTGTAGAAATATGTACAAGTGACGTCAGCATCAAAGTACATCTTTAGAACCTCCTTGGAGTCGTCAACAACATCCAAGAGGTTTTAGGAGCAAACTATGCTATTGGATGTGCATTTGAGGTCTTTTTTCATGACTGGTCACTATCAGGGTTTAAGAGAGGTTTAAACCCTGTTGGGGTCTTAATGATTGTTCATGAAGAACAAATCATTAATTGACCTCCTTCCATTTGGAAAACCTTCTTGATAGACCCTCTCAACTATCCCAAATGGCTCAGCCTCCCATGCAAAGTGTGAGCTATGGTATGAGCATCAGAAGTTGCTCCTTTGGTGGCATGCTTAGTGTTCTTGAATTTTAAGAGAGGTCTACTTTGAGTTTTGGGTCTCAAAACTTCATCTAACTGTTGGGAGAGGTTCAAACACCTCTGAAACATCCCTATCCATGATTCTACATGCTCTGGTAGTGCTCATCACTCCTTTGTATGCTCATGGTGTATTGGTCAGGGGTCTTGGGGTTTAAGACCTATCTCCTACTTGCTAGCCCTCAAGGGCATTTGGATGAATCCTGAGGTTTGTTGCCACCTGGAGGTGTATGGAAACCTTTGTCATGACTATGTACTGCCTCAAGAGCCTCTCATGAGGTCTGGCAACTTTTTTATGCTTTGAGTCCAAAAAGATCTCTTAGTCTCATGGCTGCCCCTTGCCAAAGGAGTGGGCCAAGTCTGAGACAAAACAATGAGTACTTCCACTGTTAGTGTGGATTTGAAATGATCATGAATGCCTTGTTCAACTCATAAATATGTTCTGTACCAAATCTCAAAGCATTATCATGCCTATGGAGGTCTCAAACATCAAATTACCTCATGACTAGCTGGGTCTGCTAGTGACTGCGTGAGAATTAAGCCTAGACTGTGTTCTTACCTTTTTCACCTTCATGATCAGGTTCGAGTGGTTCCAATGAGATGTTTATTACATTGTGGAAACCACTCTCAAATGATATTCACTTTTCCAGACCTAATCATAGTTCTTTACCTTCTTTCAATCAAGCAAACCCTCAAAGAACAAGCATACCTGTAGCTTGTGCTCGACTGTGTATGGGATTTATAAACTCAGTTCGGTTCATCTTCACTTTGTTTCTCTTTTGGTTTCAGAATGAACCTATATGCTCTTATGGTCTGATTGAGACAGACCTCAATGTCTCTCTATATCTTTGCTCTTCACTTTAGGCTTAGGACCAGCCTGTGTCATGTAACCTGTAGGTGCCTTCTAGATTACCTTGCATGCATTCTTTGGGTTCAAGACCTCTCCTCACTGACCTTAAATAGTTCATTAACTTGCTTGAGGTTTTCAATGCTTCTGAGCCTCTTCAAACACTCCTGTCTCTTTACTCAGGCCCAAGGTTTGCTGTCACTAGGGGCAACCTGTAGGTGCCCATGAGGGTATCAAGACTGTGTTTTGTGTTTAAGAACCTCATCATTCTCACAACTAGCCTTCTTTTGGTTCTTGAATCTGTGTTGAAACCTCAATTAAGCTCAGAGTTCTCTCAAACACCTACTCTGCTCTTTACTCGGGGCCAAGACCAGTTGTCCTTTAAGTAGGCCTGTAGGTGATGCTTAGAATACTCACTTGATTGTGTCCTTTGAGATAGGACCTCATCTTCTACATAATGACCTTTTCAATGGTCCATGAACCTGGATGCAGGCTTAGTTAGATTTCAAACACCTTTCATACTTACTCTGTCTTTTCACTTTAGCTTGAAATTGGACCAACTGCCTATCTAGTCACCTGTAAGTGTCTCTCTTAGAGTGTTGACTGTGTGCTTTGGGCTTAAGCCCTCTCTTTCCATCATCACTTATCTCCATGGCTTTGAACTTGCCTGCAGTCTTCAATTAGGTTCATAGTATCTCTCATACATCTCTGTCATTGTCAGCTCTTTAGCTTTAGGCCTGAAACTGAGTTGACACTTCAAATAGTCCTGTAAGTGTTCTTTAGGGTCAAGACTGTGTATTGGGTTTAGGACCTCCTTCATACCACTGATCTCCTCAAAACTCTTGAACTTGCTTGAAGTCTTAAATGGGTTCAAACACCTTTCAAATATGCTTCTTCTTACATTTCAAATCACTTTCTTTCTAGTTCCGTCTGTACAACAGTACTGTACGGACCTGTAGGTGTTGTTAAGAAACTTATCAACTCAGTTTCATCTTGACTCTGACTGTAAGTGGCTTAGGTGTGTCTATCTTGTTTGTAACCTATATTCATCTGACAAGGTCTTGTTTCCATCTTGCCTTGGCCCTGACTTTGTTGATTTGAGGTTGCCTTTGGTCCAAAATGAGGACCTACAAGCTTAGGTCTCATTTGACTGTATAAGCTCTACAGGGTCATCTCTTGAACTCTAGAGGCTTTCAACCCTGTCCAACCACTTCATACTTCTTATCATCCTTTCAATGCATCACAGAGCTCATGACCAAGTCTTATATCATCCCCTTCAACTCACCTTAAAGCTACTGCATGGATTGTAGGTACAGTGAAGTAATGCAAGAAGTCTGTGTATTGAAAATTAGAGAATTTAGTCAATTGGAGACAACTTGATGGAGGCAGTAGGGTATTCAAGACCATGTAAAGGTATGAGTAGATGTATCAGGTTCCCCTCATTGCTATGAGCTTCTCCCAAACACTTCACAGTCCATACAACATGCATATGGAGGAGGCAACTGTGAATCTTATTGGAGAGTGTGCATATGGGCTCATATCTTCATCTTTTCTTCACTTCCAGGAGTACAACACCATCTCAAAACTTCACACCATGATGTATCACTGGCATTTGAGCCCATATTGACAATCAAACTTGCAGTGAATTGTCTAAACACAGACTATGTTCCAAAGAGCAAGCACACAAGAAGAATGTAAACAAAAGACACATCTCAGACACAACACATGAATTCTATGAAACCGAGTGAGCTCTTATGAGTGAAAAAGCACTTGAAACCTCTGAGAATGACCACCATGAAAATGAAACAAGAACTTGCAGCATAATCCACTAGAACATCTTGTACACCAAGACATTCTTCTTCCAAGTGAAGGCAGTTCAAGGAGCTGAGTTGGATGATGAAACCGCCATGAAAAGGAGCTCCAAGACCTCTACAAACCACCCTCAAAAGCATTCCTCTCCATCGATTTCTGAAGTGGAGAAACAAGTGCAAGAACAGACCCCTCTTGGATGGATAGGCCATAGTGACCTGCTGTCACTGTTAACGATTGTTCATAAAGAAGAGGCCACCAATATACAAACCAATGCCATTGATTTCAAGCTTACTAGGACCCCTAACAATGACCAAAATTTCAGCTCCTAACTCTCCCTCTCCTGACTGTACCATTCAATGCAAATTTGCCTTCCTGAGCTTGTGAAGGCAGTGATGGAGAAAAGATGTTTGGAGTGTCAGGTCGACTTGAAACTTGGTCCAGCACTGGAAAATGATCTAAGGGAGCCCAAGGGACACTTCTAAACCGTTTGCAACTGAAAACTGATCTTGAAAGGTCGTACAAGTGTTTGTAAAGTGTCCTTTTGCCAAGGTTAGGCGTTGAACTGCAGATTTTGTCAGACTCTGATTATTCCCGAACCATCTCTGACCTTTTTTTGAAATCAGGGGCATTTGAAATCTTCCTGAAATGTTCTCTTCTTGAAGTGGTATATCCAACCCTTCCAAACGGGCCAAAAGGTGGTCAAAATGTGAATTTTTTGCATATAGGAGCCAAATAAAGGTTAGAGCATGATATTATGATATAGATGATGTCCAAATAACTTTTCATAATGACCCTAGACTATATTAGATTTTTGACCATGTTTGACCATTCCAAGACTTTGCAATTGACCATAGGACTAGACAAGTGAACCTAAGACCAGAACTCGAACAATGCTAGACAAGTGCACATATGACCATATAGGACTATTTAAGATCACTTGAGACCATGACAAGACCATGGCAAACATTGGACACCTCTATGAAGTTTCAACCTATAGGGGGTGACAAATTTTGACATGAGGGTAAAATTTGGTCAACAATATTATCAATAACTTTCAATTTTTTACCCTGTGGAAGCCTTCAATTTTTTTAACTTGTTAACCTGTGATGATAACCTTTGATTTTGGTGCTTCAGTTTTTGGATTTCAGCGTTTCGAATATTTAACTTTGCTTGTAATGGTTCGATTTCATTTCTTTCATTCTCTAATAGTGATTTATTCACAAGTTGTTTCTGGTTTGATAATATTTTAAAATTGCTAGTTTTAGGTGGTTTCAAGTTTTCAACAAAATCAGTAGTAAAATATTTTAAAGTTGTATAAAAACTAATGTTTTGCTCACATTAACAATTTTACCATTTTAGTGCAGTTCCATCCAAATATAATGCTGCAATATTGATCTTTTCACATTCTGTTCTAATTTTACTCAAATCAAAATATCTGTTTATTTTTATGGTCCAATCAACAATATTCACTGTATTGCATGAATCTTCACCATTGAGTCTAAATAAGTTGGTATGGGTCTGCGCTGTGGTGTTGTTTTGCTTTTTTTATTTATAATTAATCCTTGTTTTCTAAGGCATTTTTTCAACGTTGCACCTATTTTTAATATTTACTTATTGTAAGCTCCTTTTTCTAGGAAATTATAAATTAATGCAGAGGAATTCATTGAAAATTGTGTGTGTGTAACGAGTTGCCACTTCATAAATAGTTTATGGTCACCTTTTAATGTTTTTGAGTAAAACAAAAATCTTGCAACATTGGATAAATCACCGATTGATCGGTGATTTTCCTTTGCCTTTGAGAGAGGCAGCTCCCTCATACGATTTTTTTGTGGTTTTATGTACTTTTAACGAGAAAGTACAAAAAGGCAAGCAAAAATGGGCAAAAAATAAAGCTAGAAATGGAGAAATAATGGGAGGAAATAGAAGGGAGAATGAGAAACCTACAACAGAGTAAACGCAGAAAATCGCCCGAATAACTCGGTTTTGAAGGAAATGGGTTGAAATCTTTTCCCAGCACATAAATGAAAATGCAATGCAAAAAATTTAATGAGAGCATGGACGATTGCCTGGAGCACAAGGTTTCCTTTTAAATCTTATTGCATGTGATAGTTCGAAGTCCATTCACCCAAATTTATAGCACAAAGTTTGTAAAACTCAGATTTTTAACTTACAATAAGGAAAACAAAGAGTTTTAATAATTTATATGCACATGAAGAGCAAATCATTATATCTATCACGAACAAAGAATATCAAAAATCAGTCGACAAAGATTGATCTTACACCATCACTTGCATTGTATTCAGGAAAATATTGGAAGATGTAACAACTATACACAAAGTTGTAGCAACCCTTTCCACATGCTAGGTGAAAAGAAATTTTGAACCTTTTACAAATGCTTTTCTTGTCTTTTATACTAACTTCCACCCCTAAGGTAGTTGAATAACTACCTTTAACACAACTTGAAGCATGACTTAAGACTTAACCTAGCCTTAACTTGAGTTTGTCCACCCTTTTACTTTTTTCTTATTCTTGGAACCTTTTTACACAATGGCAATATTAAATTACTTTTGAGACTTTCTTCATGACTTATGTTTTTGTTTTTGAGAAATAATAATTAATTCGTAATTAACTAATTAAATATGTTTTCTAAAGCCACTTAATGCTTGAATTGGGTTCACCATGCTATTATCCACTGGGACTGTAGTTGAGAAGTGAAATCATTTGGAAATGTTTCCGAGGATCAAATACTTCATGACATTGGATAGCTTGTTTTAATATCTTTTTAACTCTTTGAATGATAGTCAAAACGGAGTTAGGATGCAATTTTTTTTTTTTTTGGATAGATACTTGAGGGTTTGAGGGTCCCTCACTCGCAATAAAGATCCATACAAAATAACACCTGTTAGCCTCGGATGAAAATCCACGAGGGAACGAAAAAACAAAAACTTGGCTATGCTAGCCCAGACCCACCAAGGGGAGAACAAGCGACCCCAAGGAATACAAAAAAACTTTAGAAGCCTTAGAGAACACGAGAACATGCCAATTCAGTCATCAACAAAAACCAAGTATATGGATGCGCACCACAAAAACAAGATGGGGGAGAGAGATCTCTTATGGGGCAACTCCATACCCCTACCCTTGAACTTGAAGCAACGACTACGCAACATCAAAAGGTTCTAACACTCCAACATCATGTACAACCCTTTCAACATGATCATCCACCACCTCCTCGCCCACCCGAACACCACCCAAACTTGGAGCCCTTAAAACAGAGTCCAAACGCGCCTGCATAGTACTAGTTATAGCCCCCCTAGGAGGGACCTCAGCACTAGTACCAATCACAACCGACCTTGCAAGGGGTGGCATTAATTGGCCACCCCCATAAACCCTACGCAAGAAACGCACTGCAGCCAAGACACGAGTAGAGCACCGCAAACCCAGGATAGCAGAGAGGGAAGGGAAGTAGCTTGCAGGGAAGCCACGTCTAGCCATGCCACCATCCTACGACCCGCCATAGGAGATTGAAGGAGTCCTTGCAAATCTTCAACGAAAGACAAAGCCACACACAACTGATCTTCAAACTCACGAAACACTAAAAGAGGGATTAAACTAAAGTTTTCAACACTAGAGAGAGGCAAAGAGGTCTGGCTCTTGTATGGCCTCAATCCACCTGACCTTGTACTGTGGCTTGATCAATCTCCCCACCACCTCCTTAACTAGGCCCTTATCATCTACAGACAAAAGTAAGTTGGAAATGAAAAGAAAGCACTGATCATAGTTCACTTTGACATGGAAGGGTGTCACAAGATAAACCATATCGACGATTTCCTTGACAACCTCCATAACTTGGCCTGACTGGATGATGAACACTTTCTTGATCCTAGCCTCACTCACACTGCTCTCAAATGCCATATCTTTTTTTCTGCTCCCACCTTGATCATCGGCTCACTGATAGCTAGCTGCATGGTGCACTCCATTTGAGACTAAGTCACAACTCAAACACTCAGTGTCAGCAACGAGGAAGGAGTGAATGCTCTCTGCATAGGGAAAGCGGCTCATTTAAAGCCAATCTTCAAGCCCATTCCACGACGTGTGTGGCAAGCTAGAAATCACAGGGGAGCGTGCCAAGAGATGATTAAAACAACCACCTCCAAACCCATCATCATCCCACCAATCAGTCATAAAAGGCTTGAAAATTTTAAAAGCGACGGGGTGGGGGTGGCCCTCCGGCCAAGCCTTCTAAGAATCATCAATTTTGATCTCCTCAACTTGCGAGATGCCTTGATCGGCCAAGAAATCCGCGATTGAATTAGCCTCTTGATAACAATGAGAAGCCTCCTAGGAAGAAAAAGAGTTCAGGGTTTCCCAAGCATGGTCGAGGATATTTTCAATGTGCCAAGCACATGCCCTCCTATTCCACAGGGCCTAGATCAAAACCATGGAATCAGCTTCAAATATCACCTTCACGATGCCACAATTGGTCTACCAAATCTACTCCCAAGGCAAGGGCTTGAGCCTTAGCTTCATTATTGGTTTGGTCGACTAATTTGAGAGATGCGACACGAATGAGGGACCCCACACAATCTCTGATGACACAATTGGCCCCAGAAGCATTAGGATTTCCCCTCACGGCCCCATCAAAATTGAGCTTGAAGAAACTCGATGGAGGGGGGATCCCAACTGAATGTGCTTTCCTCATAGCCCCTTTTCCAGAAATGCTAGACCCATTAACGAGGGGAGGATGCAAAAGTTTTAACCAAAATAAGAATGTGCATTTTTTTTGCCTTAGATCATTTTAGGACTTTTGTGTGCTGAACAAAGACCATTCTTGAACTTTCATACACTTTTCGTACGTAAGACTATTTAGGAACTTTTGTTTCACTTAGGAATTTTGAGCACCAATAAGGCTAGACCATTTCGGAGATTTCAGGTCTAAATGGCACCTGAGGAATTCAGATCAACTTTTCCTTAGATCCTATTGTGTCTGAATGGCATCTGTGGAATTGCCGACCAAATCAGGGATTTCAGGGTCAGAAGGAACTCCAACTTTCGAGGAAAAAAATGAACTTTTGGCATTAAGTGTTTATACTCAAAATTCGTTTCTTGGACTTGGTCTATGCATTGATTCACAAAATTTTTGGAAGATGAACCACTGTACACAAAGTTGTAGCAACCCTTTCCACGAGCTATGAGAAAAGAAAATTTGAACCTTTTACAAATGCTTTTCTTGTCTTTCATACTAACTTCCACCTGTAAGGTAGTTATAAATAACTATCGTCAACTCAATTTGAACCAAGGCTTAAGACTTAACTCAACCTTAACTTGAGTTTTCCCATCTTTTTATTTATTTTTTATTCTCGGGTACTTTTTACATAATAACAATATTAAATTAGTTTTGAGACTTTCTACATGACATAGTTTTATTTTTGAGAAATATTAATTAATTTGTAATGAACTAATTAATTATGTATTTTAAAGTCAGTTAATGTTTGAATTGGGTTTGCCATGCTATTACCCATTGGCATTGTAGATGAGAAGTGAAGTCATCTATAAATGTTTCCTCGGATCAAAAAATTCATGACATTGGATCACTCGTCGGAATAACTCTCCAACACTTTTAACGGGAGCCAAAATGAAGTTTGGTTGCAATTTTTTTGACCAAAACAAGAATACACGTTTTTTTTGCCTAACACCATTTTGGGACTTTTGTGATACAACATAACAAAGACCATTGCCTTGGGAGTAGATTTGGTAGAGCATTGCCCTGATGGAACAAAGACCATTCTTCAACTTTCATACACTTTTCATACATGAGACCATTTAGGAACTTTTGTTTCACTTAGGAACTTTGAGCACCAATATGACTAGACCATTTTAGGGATTTTGGGTTTGAATGGCGCATGAGGAACTGAGAACAACTTTTCCTTAGACCTTTGGGTCCATCGGGTCTGAATGGCACCTATGTAATTGCAGACCAAATTGGGGATTTCAGGGTTAGAAGGAATTCCAATTTTTGAGGCATAAAATAAACTTTTGGTACTAAGTGTTTATATTCAAAATTCGTTCCTTGGACTTGGTGTACATATTGTATTCACGAAAATCTTGGAAGACGAACAACTGTGCACGAAGTTATAGCAACCCTTTCCATAGGCTAGGAGAAAAGAAAATCTGAACCTTTTACAGATGTTTTCCCCATCTTTTATACTAACTTCCACCCCTAAGGTAGTTGAATAACTATCTTTAACCCAATTTAAACTATCACTTAAGACTAAACTTGAGTTTCAACACCTTTTTATTTTATTATTATTCCTAGGCACTTTTTACACAACAATATTAAATTACTTTTGAGACTTTCTATGTGACATATGATTTTGGTTTTGAGAAATAGTAATTAATTCATAATGAATTAGTTAAATATGTTTTTTAAAGCCAATGCTTGAATTGGGTTCGCCACTCTATTATTTATTGGGACTGTACTTGAGAAGTGAAATCATTTGGAAATGTCTCTGAGGATCAAATACTTGATGACATTGGATCACTTGTTGGAATAGCTTTCCAATGCTTTGAACGCGAGTCAAAACGGAGTTCAGACGCATAGGTTTTGACCAAAACAAGAATATGCATTTTTTTGCCTTAGACAATTTCGGGACTTTAGTGCTCCAGTAGAACCAAGACCATTTTGGGATTTTTGTGGCCCAATGAAACCAAGAGACCATTCTTCAAATTTCATACACTTTTCCTACCTAAGACCATTTAGGAACTTTTTATTTCACTTTGGAACTTTGAGCACCAATATGGCTAGACCATTTTTGAGATTTCGCGTCCAAATGGTACGTGAGGAACTTAGAACAAATTTTCCGTAGACCCTAACGGGTCCATGGGTTTTGAACGACCTCTATGGAATTGCAAACCAAATCGGGGATTTTAGGGTTAGAAGGAACTCCGAATTTTGAGGCACAAATTGAACATTTGGCACCAAGTGTTCATACTCAAAATTTGTTTCTTGGATTTGGTCTACGCATTGTATTCACGAAAATCTTGGAAGACGAACAACTGTCACAGAGTTATAGCAACTCTTTCCCCAGGCTAGGGGAAAAGAAAATCTGAACTGTTTACAAATGCTTTTCCTGTCTTTTATACTAAGTTCCACCCCTAAGGTAGTTGAATAACTACCTTTAACCCAACTTGAATCATGACTTAAGACTTAACTCAGCCTCAACTTGAGTTTGCCTACCTTTTTTATTTTTTAATTATTCCCAGGGCTTTTTTACACTAGCAATATTAAATTACTTTTGAGACTTTGTACATGACATATGACTTTATTTTGAGAAGTAATAGTTGATTTGTAATGAACTAATTAAATATGTTTTTTAAAGTCACTTAATACTTGAATTGGGTTCTTGGGACTGTCGTTGAGAAGTGCAATTACTGGAAATGTCGCTGAGGATCAAATACTTCATGACATTGGATCACTCGTTGGAATAGTTTTTCAATACTTTGAATGTGAGTCAAAACAGAGTCTGGATGCAAAAGTTTTGACCGAAACAAGAATATGCATTTTTTTGCCTTAGATCATTTCGGAACACTTTTGTACTCCAGTAGAACCCAAACCATTTTGGAATTTTTGTCGCCCGCGGAACCCAGACCATTCTTAAACTTTCATAAACTTTCTGTACCTAAGACCATTTAGGAACAAAGTAGGTCAGTGAAACTTGATCATATAATCAACATAAATAGCACGGGGTAGCTGAAAAAAGCTCCAAAGAGAGGCTAAAAGTCTAAACTAAAACTAAAGCAAAAAAAATCCTATCTAACATGGGGTTGAGCTTAAAGTAGATGAACCATGAACACGTAAAAAGGATAACACATGTATTACACACATTATAAATAGCCATGAGAATGAAAGACTCGCTGCCAAAGAAGTTAGAGTTGATGAAGGCCATGGCTAGAGGCAAAGACTGCACCTAATATGAAAATGAATCTTGATATGAAGGAATAACCTCCTCATCATTAACCACTCTGAAAGAGACAATACAATATCTGATGATGTCCATCAGAGAATGGCCAAGACTAAGTGGATTTGGGTGGGTGATCCTGAGGGGATGCAAAGAATGTTGCTTGAAAACTCTCCTAACATCCATGGTCAAAGACTCTTTATTAGTAGTAGAATGGAAAATCAGTAATACATGTATGTGTAGACTATCTAGAATTCGATGGCCTCCCATTCCTGTCAAATGGAATTCTAATGATGGCTAGATCTTGTAAGTGGTTTTCATTTTATGACCTAAGCAAATTTATAGAGCATTATATTTTGAACAATGTTTTTTGGAATTTTCTAAATTTTTTTGATTGATTATTTACCTTTCATCTTAATCAAACTTTGCAGTATCATCCGCAATTCCTAAATGCGTAGGAGATTTAAATTTTTTGTAGACCCTGAAAACGGGACTCCAATTTTCTTTTGTTTTTCCCATTTAACTAAGCATAGTTGCTAGGAGATGGGTACGGGTATGGGTACGCCTTTTTAAAAAAAATAAGAGACGGGAGTACGGGGAGATGGCTATATATATAATTTAAATGTATTAATGTTTTATTATTATAATTATATATATTTATTATTATATGAAAATAATAAAAAACCAAAAAAATATAGTTCTACTGATGAGGGCATGGGGGTACAGGGAGACGGGTACGGGGATACGGGGAGACAAGGGTAGGGGACGCGTATCCCTGCAACACTGTAAATAAGTGTTTTCCATTTTTTATGCAAGATAAACTTGCTATCATTATCATTAGGTTTAAATAAACCTGCATCCTTTGTACAGAGTCTTTTGTAATGATTTTTTATCAAATAGTTGACAACTATACGGATCTCTTTGGTTTCCAAGGAAACTTCAAAGACCTTTACTTTTTAAAGGTTTTCCTTCTCGTTTTGTAATTGGGATATTAATAAATGTGTAGAGTTTTTAAAATTATAATTAATTTTCTAAATGGGGCTGCAAATATTTGTTTTCAATGGCACAACTGATAATGGCTATGAACACCTTGAGCCGAAAGAAATAGCAAAATATGGTAGCCTAGGTAGCGGTATGAGAGAATGAAGAGAACATGGTACAAGTATATAGCTAAATGGAGACCAGAAAAGGGAAAATAGATTGCTTGTGATTCCATGCATAGATACTATTGAAATTTGTCAAGGATGTATTGCTTATCGTATTCTATCTATGTGTTGAGGTCGAAGCTTTGTCAACACTGCAGGGAATCATGCTATAAAGTGATTAATCTCAGTTAGTTATCAAGGGTTATGTCGTATTGCCACCCTCCAAATATTCACCATATTGATGGGCCATGTGTGAGAAATTATATGCATCCCTATTCACCTCTTCATTATTTCATAAATTTTTATATTCTAATTATTAATAACATAATCTATATGTAAAAAATGTGATTCTTTACATATTAATTATGTATACAAACTTGGTATGTAACAAGTGGTTTTTTTCAAACACTAGAAACGATGACATTGTGATTAAAAGGCCAGAAATAGGGTTGACTCTTAATATTTTGGCATAAATATGTTCTTTTATCATAAACTATTCTTCAAAGTTTATTCTTGTAATCTTCTAAGTTGCACAGTTGGAGAATGAGTCTTACTGTCTGTATGGTCGTGGTTTGGCACCATTATGTTTTCCTGGATGGCAGGTCCTCCTTTTGGTTTGCAGTATGATATCCCCATAGACATATATGCCTGTACGCTAACATATATACAAATATGATCAGATCACCCATAATTTTAACTATTCCTTGAGTACTTACGTCATTCACTTCATCATTCTTACTGGATCCATCATAAACTATACACTAAACATAGAGCTATTCATTGAGGATTCAAATTTCCAAATTCAAATGGGAAAGAATTCCAGAATATATACACATTAATTATTAGTTTCAAAATTAGTTTATAGAGATTGATTAGCCATACACATGCATAATTCAATGTTACAAGAGTTAATGTTTTTCAACTATGGAACCAAAAGTAAATACATCAATAAATATCAGTCTCAATGTGATGCTTTACAGGTCAATCCAACCCAGTGTTGTAACTTCTAGAAAGTAATATGCATTTGAGCTTATTAGTTGTGAAATATTGCATCCCCTTGATAACACTCGTGTCTTTCCCTCAGTAGGAAAGTTAATATGGAATCCGACCTTTCTAATTGTAAAATGTGTTTCTTCAACACTGGACTTAAGACCCAATTCAATAGATAAGTCTAGGAAAAGCTAATATTCTGAAAATGCAAGTGACAATCAGATCAAAAAGTATGTAAGCATCAGAAAATATAAGTAACTACTGTTTGAAATTATCAAAAGAGACACCAATCTATTTTTTCAATCTAAATGATAACCGAATAGCATGTATGCATTCTATAAGTTCGCATTGTAAAAGGAAACTGATAAACATTAGTAGCATGTTCTTTTGCATTTTCAATTTTTCAGCAAAAAATTTCAACATTTGGAGCAGCATGGTGCTAATAATTAGAGCAAGACCTCTTCAACACAAGATTAAAAAGATATTTAGAAATGCCTTAATGAGTTCCGAAAATGCCCATACCATCTCAAGAATTTCACGTCACTATGTCAAGAAAAGATACATCATTTAAAGCATGCCTTGAGATCCTCATATTAATCATGCCTCAAACCCACTTCAAAGTATACCTCTATCTGAGGCATTTTACAAATTTGCTCAAGATGAGTAGTACTGTCACAACTGCACAAAGCAAGGAGATCAATGCTATCTGAATAATTTCAACATAAAATGAAGAAGTATAGGAAAGAAACATTTTGCCCATCCTTCCTAGCAAGCTGATGTTTATCTAAATGAGAAAAACTAGAGGAATGTAGCAGCAATAGCAAGCATTTAAACTTTGTTTTTTTTTTTCCAAATATGTTGTTTTTATACATAAAAATATGAGCAACAAACCCAGTCAAGAACAACAAATGCAAAAATATTTCGATTTTCCTTCTTCCTTAACAAAAGCAACTTCTATCTTAGGTGTGCCTCTGTGTTGCACAACAAAGCAAATCATTTTACACAAGGTTAATACCCATAAGCATGACCTTGGACCGAAGAATAAAGAGAGCACAAAACCACCACCACAAGGGTTTTATCTTCAGCTTTTAGAAAGGACTGATATTCATAATTTTGACCCAAAAATTTACCCCACAATCATCAAAACGTACAGCAAAAACCATGCAATTTTTGATGGTCGAATCCCCACAACAACCCACAAACTAATCTCTCAAGAAAAGAGGCATCTATTCCTCACAAAACCCATTTTTGAATGCAAAAAGTTTTGCTGCAAATTTCAGAGGGGGGCCACTTATTCTTATTAGTTAGTGGTACGGTTTCTGGTGTGGGTGTTGGGGTTCGGCATTATTTTTTGGGACCATGACTACCGTACGGCTTAAGTACATCTGCACAAAAAATTTAAAAAATATTTAAAATATAAAAATAATAGACAAAATAAACAAAATAGACCATAATATCCGTGTTATATGCTTTAAAAATAAAATAAAATGTTTAACAGAATGCTACTGCTAATTTAAAATTCAAAATATCAAATGAGTCCTGACATATGATATATTACATAGTTTATATCATCTGTTTAAAATAGGAAAATAGTTGATGGTCATCCAACTTAAGAACTATGTGAACAAATTATCTTATTGCCCTTACTCAGGAGCCTCCAAATCAACAATTGGTTCATTAGAACCAGATGTAGCAGAACGAGCAGCAGTTTAGTTGTGTTTTTATGTTTTTATTGTGTTTTTTATTTTGTTTAATCTGGTATTTTTCGTTTTTATTATGACCATCATTCCCAGGCTGGCACTGTTTTTTAATTATGGTTTTAATATTTATTATGAGTCCAGTATCCAGGATAATCGAGAGGTATTCGTACCAGTACCATTATCAGAATCATACCTGTACGGGTATGGGGGCCTCCAGAGCAGTACCCAGTAATGTGGCTACTCTTCGAATGCCAAGCTGTGAGAAGTATGGGGCCCTCCAGAGCAGTACCCAGTCGTAGCTATTCTTCAAATGCCAAGCTGTGAGAAGTATGTGCAAAGGCATCCCAAGAGGAGAATCCACAATTACCTTTCCATGGTTTGAAATCCATCAAAAAATTTAAACCCATCGAAAACTCAAGAATTAGCTCATGAAAACCAAAAATTTGTTATCCCAAATCATGTAACTAATATAGGTGGTATTTCCAGAGCTCAAACTTACCATTCAAATCCTGTAAATTTCAAGGGTGGCAGCCAAAATGCAAAAATCATACAGCTCGAAAAAATGAGAACAAAAATACAAATAAAAACCTTAAATCCCCTCCAGTCCCCCTTTTGCCTCTTTGGGACAGTCCAAGAATCCAATGAATGGGAGTCCTTGTTTGCATTGAATACAGGCTGGCATTGAATGCCCACTACCACCATTACCAACAACACATGGGCCAGCATTCAAGTCTGTTTTGGCTTTAGAATTGAATGTCTTACCTTTGATTTTTTTTTTTTTTCTTTTTAAAATTTCAGAACTTGTGATGTCTAACCTTGGGTTATTTGGGCCAATTTAAAATGACCTTTGTAACACCACTTAGTAGAGACCAATACCATGAGATGTGTTATGTACCCAACATCAGAAATAAACTTTTGCTTCAAAGGAACCAATCAAATGAATTTGAAATCAACACTCAAAACCGTGAATCAAGAGGAATTCGAATTAAAACACCTTTGAACTAAGATGATCAGGTCATCAATGCTATCGAGGATTTCTCTCAATGAAGATCAATGATACCGGGCAGGAGGATATGTACATTATAACCAAATGGGTAAGTTCCAAAAACAAATCAATTTCCACATTCACCTTTATTTCTGCAATTCCATGCCTCTTATCACAGAATGAACTAGAGAAACAAATTGAATGTTAACTGAAACATAGTTTGCACATTGCTCTAGAAGCAATCGAGGAAGCAAGTCATACGTCAAGCAACCAAAATGACACACCCATTTAAGTGAGGTAGGCCTCAACTACTTTGAAATATGAGGAGAAATAAGAGCCAAACAACTGTGACTGCACTTATCACCTTTTTTTGAAGGGGTGCAAAATTTTTATACAACAGAATTGTAGTTTACAGCCCAATTTATTGTGTACAAAACTCTTAATTATTCTTCAATCTATCAGTGGCGTTTAAAATCATTAATGAAAGCTTAGATAGGGAAAGAGGATGCGTTAACCTTGAAAGGCATCCTTTGTAGCCTATAAGTTGTTGTATAGCCTGAAACATGTGCCACTAGTTTACTGGCCATAGACAACAGTATCCAATGGTGATCCAGGAGGAAGACTTTCGTGGAGGTAGTTGTTGATGTGCCCAATAGGTCAACCTACGTATAGAGCCACTCCTTGAAAACAAACTTTGTATACCATAAATCATCATATATAGCCTCTTCAAAATGAACTGAATTCTCTCACATTTTCTAATTTTAGGTTTCTGGATTGAGAAGAGCAGCAACTTGTATTTCATTTGCTACAGGACTAATTTGGGGCATTTGAAGTGATATATGTACATTAACAAGGCACTGTTAGCACTTTAAATTAGTTGCTTTAAAATCTTTCAACCTTGTGGAAGTTCATGCTTGCCATGGAGACACATCCCTTGATAATGGGGAAAAAATTTCCCATGAGACGGGGATGTGGGAAGCCTCCTTGGAGTTCTCTTTTCAGGAGGACAGGGCATGCCGTCACCCGAGGCTCCCTTTATTGGGGAATATCAAGGGGATGTCAGAGAAGTTCCTGAGGTCACAAAGACATTTTGTGCCTTTAGGGATGCCTTTTTTTGTCAATGTGATTTTTTATTCACGTTCAATCTGCTTTGCTTCTATTGACATCTAATATGCATACAAAAATTGATGTCTTAGATATGCTATAAATCTATTTTTGATGTGTGGATTTTACTGAAAATTAGATGAGGCAAAGCAAATACTCAGAACTTTTAACTAGGGCCTAGGTTTGACTTGATGCAACCATGCTTGAAACACTTTTTGAGGCACTATATGGGACATTCTAGATGGATCATCCCGGTGTTCATAAATAGTAGAGGAATTCCGATGTATCGTCATCTATGGGAGGAAATGATATTTGCTATTTTGTGGCATATTTTGTCTATCAAACACTTCAATGGCATTTTACATAATTAAACTATAGATGATTTGGCAGGAAGACTTATAGCAACTTAATTATTTAAAGAAGGTACGAGCTGCATGTAATATTACCATTGGCTTTCCCATAATAGATATGCTTTTTAACAATGTAAATGGAACTTGATATGACTACTACCACTACTATTTGGATGTTTGTATGGGCTCAACCACTAGGCTGCTTCTATCTATCAGTCAGTTGTCGTTCTTGTGCATATTAATTGAGTAAATGCAACCAAAGAACTACAAATAAATTAACGAGTATTGGTAATAAATAAAATGAATAAATGTGACTGATATATACAATTGACTTCAGAACTGTAACTGAGCAGTGCTTAATCTAAATTGAAAGTTTCAATGTAAAATACACAGGAATAGTCCTCTGGGAAGGTATACGTTTAGAGGCAGCTTATGATGTAATATAATTTACATATATCTACTTAAGATCAAATTGGTGGTGTCTAGTGAAATTGGTATATCATATCATATACTTGGTTGTTGTTTATGAAGCATCATGTGCCACATTTCTTGGCTATGATGTTAGCTGTTATAGGTTTTTCGGATCTAGGCCTTTGATGGCAACATGAGTGGAGAGCATCGCCAAACCAAGGGCGTCCTTTCTGTTAATAAAGGAAAACAGTACAGAAAGAAATATAATCATAGTGAAAAACAATAAAAAGGACAGATCAGAAGTACACACAGATTTAAAAGTGGAAAACCTGGTAGTGTTCTAGGAAAAATCATGGGGCAAGGGTCTCTCAGTATTTTGATTAATATCAGGAATCGATCTGCTGTTACATCAATGGCATAACCACTCTCTAGCTCCAATAACTAACAACTGTAATACTATACTTTCTCCTAACTCACGAGTTTCTTTTATTGAAGGAATTCGAATTAGAAACTGTGGTACAAAATCGTGTGTAGTACAACTGCGTGTCATACAAACACGTGTAGTACAACCACGTGTGCTGTACTGTACAGACGCCCTGAAAACACGTTGTATGGAAGCCAATGAACTAGTTGTCAACTGCTCTATCAATGCTGGAAGAATGAAACTGACTTCACATACCAACACTTTCAGTCTCTTGGAAGGTAGCTCAACCTTTGCTAGTAGTATTTTCCATAGATTAACATTCAAGGTTAGATGCCTTTTGTTGCTATAAAATATGTGCCTACAATTCTTGGCTATGATGTTAGCTGTCATCAGTTTTTTTGAGCGAGGCCTTTGATGGCAGCATGAGTGGATACCATCACCAAACCAGGGGCGTCCTTGAATCTCTTGGGAGGTAGCTCAACCTTTGCTTGTAGTATCATCCAAAGAGTTAACATTCGAGGTTAGATCCCTTTTTTTGCTGTAAAATATTTGCCTATCAGACCTTATCTTGAGATTTTAGGTTTCATATGGGCTATCAAAGGACAGCTATTAGTTGTTTGATGTGTAATCTTAGAATTAAAAAAATGGTTTCCCAGCCATAGGTGTCAAAATTGAAAGAATGCAATGCATTACATTATCTGTCTTTTTATGCGATGTTAGTCAAATCTTGAATCCAACTTTGAGTAAATCACATGGGAAAGTGGATTGTGTATCTCTAAATCTCATGCTAGGTGAAACGTGAGATGTCTCATCACAAGGTTATAATAAAAGTCTTACCTGAGCCTCATCAACAAACTGAACAATGATGTTTAACATGATGACTTTACAAACTTGTTAGGAATGTAACATGAAAATAGGTACAAGGGCACAATGGATGCTTGTCATGTGGTCAGGATACAATTAAGGTGATGATTTGTGGTTAGCTAGTTAAACTATCATAACCACATTTTTGTGCTATAAAAAGCGTTATTGAGAGAATGCTGTGGCTAAGAGATTGTAATCCAGCATACACCACAGCGGATCTTGGGCTCATCTATTTATTTAATTATTTGCTTCGGAACTATGCTACCAGAAAATAAGTACGGTTATGTCCCAGAAACGTTGTCAATGTTTCTGGGAAGGACTGGTGGTGATAGAAATCTTGGATTTGAAAAAAAATGACTAGACACTAAAATACATAGGAAATGCAAACATAATTAGAGGTGGTAAGCCCAAAGTGGGTAAACCCAAACTGAACCAAATGATCCATGTACACGCACAAATAATTATGGGGGAGCAAGACCTCTCAAGGAATCAAGGAGTTTATGAAGATCAAAACTGGAGACGAAGGCTTGAATTTGGCTTGGAAAAAGAACCAACATCATCATTCACCACCATGATAGCGCCAATGCATGGTCTGATAATGTCTAGGGTGATCGGGAACAAGCTGGACGATCCTATGAGGGAGGAGTATATTCCCCCCAAAACCTCTCCTAATGTCGATTAAACTACTTAAGTAGAAAGAAAAATGATAATGCACTCTTGTCCTTGTGGCGTTAGTTGCAGGCAAATGTATCTGAATGGTCCTTGACATCATATAGAATCCAATCCACAATGCCTGGTATGATAGAGATGATAAAAAGGGATGAGATCTATGTTTGGAGAGAGAGAAAAAGGAAACCAAGAGGGCAGAAGAAGAGTAAATTTGAGTTGGTGTTAGATTTTAGGTTTGGCACCAAAGCATGAAGGTGTCCTTAGGATAATAATTTTGGAAAGAAAAGACATATTCACTGAATAAAAGTGCAGAGGATTCGTCCCCTGGTTATATCGAAGTTAACTGTATACAAGGGCTAGGGTTTGCTCAAGCTCTGAAGCATTTGGTGAGTGCAAAAGGTCTTTCGAGAGGGTTCAGTGCACCTTAAATGGAAAAAAATTAGAAAGAGAAAATAAATCTTGTGCCAAGTCTCAATGTGTTGAAGTGTGGAGGAGATAGCTGACACAACAGGGCATGTAGAAACTCTGTTCACAGTATATTTTGGAGGAAAAACTCAATAGGATCGTTGATCGGTTGAAACACTAATGCAGAAGGATTTGTACTTATTGCAGTTTGTGGCATCATCTTTCAGGAAGTTGTTGAACCTGATTGTCTGAGACATGATCGTTCATCACATTTTGCTGGATAAGAAAAGCCAAAGATGAAACTTCAAAGATCCCACTACTTGCCAAACAACTAACAAGACACAGAAAGTTAAGGTCTTGAGTCCCATTGACCTAGGGTCCTTTTAGTTAGTGGATGGTTCAAATTTCAGCTCCTGATTTGATGATATCCATCATCCAAACATATATGACATTTTGGCATTGTTTAGTAAGAGGTTTAAAGCCAAGCTCCTCTAAGAGAGGATTCATATGGTAATTCCGGTGAAATGGATTTTTCATTGGAACTAGGCAGTTTGAAAGGTGCCAATTCAAGGCTTCCTCTTTTGTAAAAATTCACTAAGTGCAATTGGTGATGGTCACGTAAAGATGAATATCAATTTCTAGTCACAAGCGGGTAATGATCTGCTCTCTCTTGGAGAGACTCTCATACTTCTCTACTGGTAAGTATTGCATCTGCTTTATTCATCTTTTAAATCGTCTTATTTGCTAGCCATTCAAATGTTTTTCCCTCTGCATCTCAAGTTGACAGCACTTGTTGGCCAACAAAAGGGATTTTAAAATGGTTTAATATTTTACTTTTAGATTTTTTTCTCTTTACGAATCTAGAATTCCTATTGAAAGATAAGCTTTTGAAAACTTGAACTAGCCTCTTAGCATCACTGCCCCTTACTTCGTAACTATAACAAGGAATCTCTCTAGTTGGACAATCTAGCAACAAAGATTTGAAACAGGTTAGAATTTTTAAAACAAGCTTCAGTTCTTACATGAAGGTTTTATTGTCTCACAAAAAGAAAGAGCACTCACTTTGTGTAGTAAGGTTTGAAAACTGTAAACTAACTTTTATGACATAAGGCAAGTTAGAACCAGTTAGCTCTTAAGCAATTCTTCCTCAAGGCATGGAAAACATAACTGTTTGTAATGTTTTCAATGGAATTCTATTCATTTCTTGGAGGAGATTGCGATGAATTTTCGAGTGCTATCTTCATAGCAGGCGTGTTTGCCAAAATTTTGGAACTATTTTTGTATATTGTTCATTGAGGTTTATTTTACTGAATTTACCAAATGCATTGCAATTTTCCTTGACTTTGACAATGGGTCTTGCAAACCTAAAATTCACTGTGTGTTTATTTATTCGTTATTGGGTGTAAATCCATTATTGCAAGTTGCATGAATAATAACTCTGGCATTTACTACGAGACAATGTGGAAATTATTGTTTGTTATTGAGCTTTACATTCTTTTTCAATTTTGCCTTGATTTCTACCAGGCAACCACTCAAGATTAGCTTCCTATTCCAAATGATGTTTTTCTTGCTTAAACTTTTCTCTGTATAAATAGCGTTGAATGGTTTCCTTCATGACTACTGTAATATTAGGTTTTTTATTGTTGTATCATGTATGCACAGCTGACTTGAGCAGAATTCTGATGCAAAAATGCATATTATAACTTATTTCTGTTTGATCCAGCAGGGTGGTGTAGAGACTACTAAAAGAAAGAAAACCCCAGTAAAGTCAAACACTGATGGGTCAAATGGAGATGGGCCTTCTGGAAGTGTATCTAATCCCAACTATGAAGATTTAGTTCTAGGTGACAAGCATGAGCAAGCTCACAGTGAAGCCGTAAATGGAAGTGATTTCCAGCAATTCAGGCTAGCAGAGCCAAAATCTTCCTTTGTTGTTCATGGAAAACAGAAGTCTTCTGAAAAAGGGGAGAGTAAGGATTATTATAGCAACGATGTATGGAATAAATGTGAAGGACTTGCAATAAATAAGAAAGAAAGAAAACCAAAACCAGATATAGATTTAAATGAAACATATACTGTTCCTACTAAAGCCAGCTTCCTGCATGGGAAGGAAATGCACAAGTTGGACAAACAAGGGCTGAATGGAATGTCAGTTCCCAGGAAAGGAAGCATGCAAGTAATTGGCATTCCTGTGCCTGAAGAAGTTAAGATTGATTAGAAATTATCACCTAGGTTATTACATGTCATCGTTCATCTCTATTTAGCAATCCATCCATAGAATACTTGATATCTCTCTTTCCCAGTTGCCTCCAAATTTATCAAATCTCATTCAATGTATCAATTATGGTGCTTTTCTTTTTGCATCTCCCTTAAAATTAGTCCTTTAAGCTGTACTTTTCAAACTGGATCAAATATCTTTTGTAGGGGTCACAGCCATGTAAGGAATTATAATTGTATTCTTGCTCGTAATGGGAGCACTTTCCAGTGATATCTTTCATTATCCAGTGTATATTCTCGCAACTCTAATCTGAAACAGATTTTCACCTTCTTTGCCTGTACGGATTTTTGGGATCGATGCATTCATGCACTCTGTTAGTATGCTCGTTATCTTTGTGGGCTTCACTGAGTTTATGTCAGAAAATAAAGTTGTAATTGTATTTAAAACATTTAATATCAGGATGCCCACTTCAAGGTTTTCATTCTTCCTTGATATTGAGGCTGAAAGGAGATACTTGCACTATGAAGGGTATTTTGTTTAATATTTTCAATTACTTTCTTGGCATATCTGTTTCATTATTTACAGAAGACTGCAATCTATCATATATGCATAAATTGTTCCATTTGAGACTGGATATGTGAGAAATTTTATAAAGATCTGCCCACCTATTGTGCAGAAATGAGAGCCATATGGGATGACACATTTGGAAGTGAAGTTTGGGACTTGGAGGTTGTCCTTAGTCTATTTAATTTGTTCTAGTGATTGGAAGTTGATTAAATTCAAATTTAGCTCTTAGGATCCAGAAACAAGTTCATATCTATTACCACCACGAGACATTAGTTAGGGACAAAACATCTCTCTTGAAGTAATTTATTCTTAAAATATGTATAACAAGTTGTGTGCAATGTGACTGACTTGTACAGATCGGCTCTTGACAATTGTCTGTGTTGCTTGGGATCGACTCAACGAGTGACAGTGGACTTGAAACCTAAATTACAACATTACTCTTCCTAATAAGTTTATCAATATTGTGGTGCGTTTCTTCGTTTGGTGTACTATGTGTTCAATGGTTTTAAAATCTGGATTATGAAATTGAATGTGATAAGTTTACCTATCATATGATTTGTCCGTTTGAACTGTGTACAATGAGTATGCACCAAGGATTATGTGGGCTCATCGCTGGCATGGATACACAAGCACAAGGAGATAATTTCCCTTAACACCTTATTCTATATTATTTAGGTGTAATCTTGATTCTCGTGGATCAATTTTGGTCGCTTGACATTAGTATTCTTTCCATATTCAAAAGCAAAGTTCTTGAACTGACATATAGCATGAAAAAGATAAATAAGAGAGATTAAAGTTTTTCACTATCCATAACATTACAAAAGAGGCTTTTGGGAAGAAAATTGTGCATAAGTTTTGGAATTGACGTTTTAGATTGTACCATGTGACCCATTGTATGGTGTGATCAGAAAGGTTGATACATTTAATTTTCCAAAAAACCATCTTTCTAAAGATAAGTCTATTACAATATGAGAAATACATACTTATATAAAATAGTCGTGTTAACTTAAAATGATGATATTTTAAAGGTAGCGGATTGGCCATGTTTTAAAGCTTGTATATTGTCGAGGTAAAGGCGGGAGTTATATTCTATAGAGTAATATCTATCACCATCTAGTTTGATGCCCAATATGTTATAATTATGTTTCTCATTTCTCCCAACTAATGTTTGGGTATGACACTCTCATACCTAAGTACGATATTTGCTTATGGTTGGTTTTTAACACACTTGTGGAAGATGGTTGCTTAGTGCATCATACTTTGACCTTTGTCCTTTTTGCCAATGATGTGGTTACCAATTGAGTTCCTTTACCCTTCTTTCATTCTTCCAATGGATTACAAAGCCAATCGAATTCCCAAAACCCTTCTTTCATTCTTCCAATGGACTACGCAACCAATCAAATGCAATTGCTCTCTTTTGTAATCTTTTCTACGTTGCGGTCAACTTTAGTAAAACAAAGGTCATGGTTTTCAATACCTTCAAGGATGCTCTTCCTAGGTTTCAATTCTTCTATAAGTGAAATAATACTGAGATCATGACGTTTTATCTCTACTTGGGAGTACATTTTATTGGTCCACACCTTTGCAAGGGATATGCTTGATTCTATCCTAGAGCACCAATGCTTTTTGACTCTTTTGCAATATATCCCTTGAAGGATATGCTTATTTGATGTAATCAATAAACTTGACAATTTATTTTGGTAAGAGATCTAGTGAGCCAACCTAGGGATGATGGATTGGGATTGTTTTGAGACCATTTGAACTAGTATGATTCAACATATGATCTATTGCAAACATAAGCCAAGTTTTTTGCACCACCACTTGGCCTTAAGAGCATCTCAAGCTCACTTTATATCTCCACATATTTCAATATTCAGGGGATTAATATTTTGGTCAAAAGAGATATTCGTATTTCGTACTTGATCTTCTAATCACTATAAATGATTGCTTCTTTATGCTTCACTAAGTGTCGACTATGTTGTTGGTGTTCGCAAGCTAGTTTTATCTTTCCTCTAAGGAGATATGTACACATTTCTTTCATGTCACATAAACCTCTCCCCTATAGCCTCTCATATTCATTTCTACCTTAAAAATTAATCTTTGTTTCAATAAATATTCACTACATTTCTTTATTGTGTTCATTCCCTTTGAATCGGTTCATTGCTTTCATAAAACATTAGGTTCCTATAATTTAATGACTTGTCTATTAGGTTTCCGAATAAATTTGGATCACCCCTTAACAAAGGACACTCTCCTATGATAATTTTATATAGGTCCTTTTGAGGTGATTGATGATTATAGAACTTCCTTTGCTTCTTGTGTCAATCTAGATTAATGGTGGTGTTAGACTCCAAACATAACACCATTTTCTTGCTTGAGTCTCCTCTAACTCCATCTCACATTTCAATTTCTTTCACCTCTACATAACTATTTTCATCTCTTTATACCTAAGTATTAATATTGGGTTTATTTGTCTTGGGTTAGCCCTTAGTCTAGCCATAATATTGCTCTAAAGTTGAGTTTCAATTATGATAATTTTGTTCCTAACACTCGTGTATTAAATTTAGTTATACTCTGGTTCCCTCTTTTATCGCTCATGTGGATTAGTGTATTTTCCTTATTTCTTTCTATATATTTATTTATAGGCGAAGTTAGTAACTATTTTAGAAATTAGTTGTGCATATTCAGTTAAATAATTTTCATTTATAAATTTATTTAATACTTATTTAATATAATCTTTGTAGCATTTCATGGTCTAATTTTTATATTTGCTAAAATTTTAGAGTCATTATTTTTTGTTTCGTATTAATTTGTGGAAAATTTAATTATTTGGTCATCTATTTCTCAACTTGCTTTGCAAGAGGTACTTATCTAATATATTTTGCAAACAAGAGACAATAGATAGAATATTTTATTTGACAATTTTCCATTCATCGATCATATTTTTCATATAGAAGTTCCACCCTCACACTCTAGCTATCGTTCATGTGACATTTTATAGATTATCAGTTGTTGATTTTTTAAAGTACTTTTAAATCTTCTCCTAATCAATTTGTACATCATCAATCAAATCATGCATTCTCTTATACTTTATTTTCACTGGTTCATTGCTTTGTTTTACACTCATTTTATATCATATTGTTGTTATATCGTCCATATTTCTTCTTCTTCATCCAACTATTGTAGCTTTAATTCTAATCGAGGATTATCAAAATCCCATACTCTTCCTTTCACAACATTAATCTGGGATTTCAACTGAGGTACCCTACCATTTTGGTCAAAATTATGCGACATATAATTAAAGAGTGGATGACCTAGCCTCACAATTTCTTGTACTCCTTCCATAAATTGATTTAGTAATTATTTTGGCTCATTCAATTATTTTCACAATGGTGTAGTGTGATCTTGCTATGGTGTCTTCATCTTCAAACCCATGTAATTTTATACTAAATTTTTGAACAAGGTATTCATACAAACATGAGTCATTACTTGTGACTCTCCCATATGTAGTACTACTTATGGGCACTTTTCTTCAATCACAACTTTGAATTTCTTCATTTCTTGCATCAAGCTGGGATCATGCTTACTCAAATCTTTATATTCCTTCAAAATAGAATATTAGTAGAATATAACTACATGTCCATAATTGATCAATAGTGAAATGCTCCGATCAATAGAATAGAATACAATGTAATATGTGGTGGTGTTAAAAGACACTTTTATCAAATAATAATCGAATATAATATAATAGAATGAATGATATGGTTGAACAAGTGAAATGCTTTACATTATATAAAACCATCAACATATGACACAAGGGTGGGCTGAACTAATGTGAGGCACCAATCCAATTTATCAACCTTGTGTACAAGATCTAAAACCTCCATTCCATGAAATCAAGTGCTCAAAACATGAAGCAAGACACTAAAAACTCATCACCACAAAGGCTAGGTTTGATTGTGAATCAAACAAAGAAATCGGTCAATGAATATTCCATGGAATATGTGTATACCCCTCAACCGACACCATAGTCTGAAATAAAACACTAAAAATGCCATGGGACACTAGACCTAAGACTTATAATCCAAAAAAATCATGTGCAAAGATGGCATCTAAATATTTTGCCATAGGTCCCTTGATTCAAGCCTTGCTAGAATGAAAGCATCACTAAGAAAACACCTCAAAGTCTCGCAATTGACATAATAGAAAATGAAAAAACTCCTCTTCATATGAATGTCCTCTAGTGAAAGAGTGAAGAAACTCCTCTTTAGATGAATGTCCTTAGGACACATGACCTAAAAAAACTATCGAAAGCAAAGATGAAATGAACATAAAATACAAAGGTGAAGTTAATCTCCATAGGACACACACTCCAACAATATTTCAAATTTCATCTTTGAAACAAAGACGAATTCAAAATAATAGGGAATGGTCCATGTATACTATCTCTCCATCAAATATGGTAATGAACCCATCATATTCTTCCTCTCTTATTTGTCTTCAAATTTTTCTATTTCCTTTAGCCAACCCTTGTTGAGCTTGTAGTTGAAATTGTGGACTAAGCACTTATGAACTCACTAGTAAGAATTTCCTCATCAGAAACAACATATTTTGAAATGTGTTATATCACTACTTTTAAATACATTTTTTTATATGGGGGTCTTAAATCCCCATTTAGAAATCCTGCACTTCTCTAAGTTAGTTTTGAATTTTGCTCTAACAATCAAGGGTGGCCATTGAAGGTTTAATATCTTATACTAGTTTATAAACCACAATAAAAGAGTGGTACTTTGCCTTACAATGTAAAATAGATGAATTACAATTCCAATTTGAGAAATACATGGATAAATTCCCGTAATTTCATATATACATTCATGTAGCAACCTTAAAATATTATGTAAGGTAGAGAAACTAATGAAATCTCAACTACAAAATGTGGCATCATTGAGAAGGCACATGAATTGTTTGACAAAATACAACATTTTGTTGAGATATTTTGTCAGACTCTGTCAACTAATCATGGACCACACACATGAATTGTTTGAAAAAATACAACATTTTGTTGAGATATTTTGTCAAACTCTATCAACTAATCATGGACCACAATAAGCATTGGATAGGCAAAAAAATGTTGTTATTTTATTGTTTTGTTAAGTTTTTATGTGATGTAAGTCATCCTTGCTACACCCATGCTTTGCATATCATGTAATCATTATACAATTGGTTAGGGTATGTTTAGTATGACTTTATTATATCGATATAGTAAAATAGATGAATTACAATTCCAATTTGAGAACTCCATGGATAAATTCCCGCAATTTCATATATACATTCATGTAGCAACCTTAAAATATTATGTAAGGTAGAGAAACTAATGAAATCTCAACTACAAAATGTGGCATCATTGAGAAGGCACATGAATTGTTTGACAAAATACAACATTTTGTTGAGATATTTTGTCAAACTTTGTCAACTAATCATGGACCACAATAAGTGTTGGATAAGCTAAAAAAATGTTTTTATTTTATTGTTTTGTTAAGTTTTTATGTGATGTAAGTCATCCTTGATACACCCATGCTTTGCATATCGTGTGATCGTTATATAATTGGTTAGGGTATGTTCAATATGACTTCATTAGATCAAAGAGTTTGATATCGTCCTTATAACAATCCTCTAATGCAATGTTGTTTGACAAACTAAAACATTCGTATGTCGTATTGAGAGAAATGTTAAAGTTACAAACTTACCAAGTCATAATATTAAGGAGTTCACATGGTTTTATGTATATTTCCCTTGGCACATTTTGCATCATTGATTTTTTGAGAAATAATGCAATTATTACATGATATCCTATTGTAATGAGCGAGTTGACCCTCATCCTTTCCTCTTCAAAAAATAAAAATAAATGTTCTAAGCCCATCATTATAACCCGCGTGACTCCATTTTCTCAAACAATTGATAAATTACCTTAATTTCATAGCTGATGTGAAGGCCTGAGACAAATGTCTACTAAATTTATGAACATATTAAGACATAATGCTAACATCCTTGCCTCTTACAACATAATGGAAACATATCCAACATGGAAGTCCTAATTAAACGATCAACTTATCACGTCTACATATGAAAGTGATATATCTTGCCTAGTGGTATCAATCTACTGCAAGTGACTTTAAATTACCCCGATTTGGCAAATACGAATCACATTTTGCAGACCTTAAGATTCAAAAATGTAAATTTCAGTGGCCAAGAACTATGATTATTGATGTCATGATCACTTGCTAACACATCAACCATACTAATAGAAACCTTATCTTAATTTGGCTAGTGTAGATCCCCCTTTTGGTAGACCTCGCAATAGGATTTATGTGGATTGAAAAATCATTATGCACTTTTAATGTTTGACAATTGACTTCACTTTTCAAATAAAATTTAAAGGATTTTCCCTTTCTAATCGAGTGGGAACCCCTGTAACATTTTATATGAGATGAACGGATAAATCCCAGTCATGGATTTCTATTTATAGATGTTGTGATAAAATTCCTTGATCAAAACCAACTCCTCAAAATGGTAAGGAGAGTAACTTTTTTACGTAAATTAAGAGTTTGCATTCACCTTATGGCTTAGGGAGAGGACTAGAGTTCCTAACCAAGAGAGAGAATGGAATAAAAGAAACTGAGAAAAAGGTTTACCAACATCAACACCGGTTATCACCCCTAGCATCGACCAAAGAGTGTTCATGGTCGATTAGCTCTTCGTAAATATACACTTTCCCCGACTATGTTCTTTGGGATGTTGACAAATGGTGTGGTGCTTCTCTAAACAATCAACCTTACACAAGAGACAACCACCATGATAATAAGGAACATAAGCACAATTATTGGGATGATCACCATAAGGAGCTTGAATCTTTGATTCAAGACAATGTAGATCATCCAAAACGAGGGCACTTTCTCCCACTACCCAATATCTGTCCTACTAAAAAATATATAAGGTGGAAATCTGTGCAGATGACCTGTTGTGATTCCACTAATATTCCCTCTTGTTTCTATGCAATGTTTTTCGAGCTTTGTCATAAGGGTATTTTGCCTAAAATTTAGTAATCGGAAGAACTTTGAGGAGATCCATTGTGGATTTTAGATTTTAACATTTCTATTTATATGTTTTAATGTTAGTTGAAGCATTTAATTAAGATTTTGTATCTATTATCTTGCCCTTAGTATGGACTTATATGTGGATGAATTTATCTATTTATAACATTAGATCTCTTACCTCTTGCATCTGGTTATGTAGATGGCTAATATTAGCTTGAGGTGAATAATTTTCACGTGTTTCATTCTTTTGAATGGGCATAAAATACCACTATTTTGGTGCATCATTTTTTTATTTTTTATATTTGTATTTATTCTTACCCTTTTCTTTAAGGGTATGTAAAGGTTAGTATAAGGTGAATTGCTTTGCCTACATTTATTCTGGTATCACTCTAAAGGTAGCTAAATGGTTTGATTTTTTATCTTTAGAGAGAATGTATTGAAAACTATGCGACCGATAGATGCAAATTTTATAAGTATTAATGAATATATGAAAAAAATGTAAAAAAGACTTTGTAAGAAGGCACAAAGACCACACAAATTTAGATAGGAGTTGTTATCTACAATATTTATGTTTTATGTGTTGAATTGTTAACTTGAATTTTCGTTATAATAAGAGAACAAAGACAAATATACAAGGAATAATATCATTCTTTATCACCTAACATTTGTCTCTTGGATTGTAAAAACTTTTTCATATAGTAAAAAAATGTGTTAGAAAATGATGTATAATATTTATATATTCATTGGTCATGTTTTCATATTGATCTATTCAACAAAAAAAAATTCACATTATAAGTTTTTAATTATATCTTCACACATACACACCATGTTATTATAATTTATGTATATATACACATTATCGTTTTAATTATTTATTTTAACATAGTTAATATTATTAATTTTAAAATAAGCTAAATTCTTTTTCTTAACTTTTTGTGTATTCATAAGTTATATATTATTGCAATTTTTATTTCAAAATTTAAAGCACATATATATTTTCTTAACAATAAAAGTCTTATGACATAATTATTTTCCACATACACATTATATTTTTAATTTTTTAATTTAACTTAGTATTATTAATTTTAAATTAATTTCATTTTTTTTTCCAAATTTAATGTTTTTAAAAGTTTTATATATCTTCTTCAAAATTTAAGCAATGTTTAAAAAAAAAAGTTAAATATCGTAACTTACGTCAAAAAGTTTTAAATTTAAAAATAAAAATAAAATAAATGTCCTTTTAGGTCATCTTTTTATTTATTTAAAACTAACTAATGCTTTCACACAAGTAAAAAGGAATATGAAAATAGAATTTAGATAATATTTGATGTATCCATTTAGATTTGTTTGTTCATCCTTGTCAAAACCAACCTACTATTTATTGGTTTTATCTTATTTTTTAGGTTAAATGGGAGGGAAATTAAAAAAAAGAAAAGAAAAGAAAATAAAAATGAAAATTACCTTACTCTAGCCTTGATGAAGAAGAAGCTCAACCTTCTTAACTATACATTATAGGTTACTGTGCTTATATTTTACTTTTATTTTTTATCATCTTGTCAATATAGAATATGTAATTTTAAAAAAACATAGAATGAACAAGCAATGCTAATATTTTTAAAACATCATTAAAACCTCTTCAAGTTGGAGAGAAGTTCCTCTATTCCACAATGAATTAAAAAAGTTAGTGTATATTAGGATATAGATTATTATATTGTTTAAGATACACTTGTAATTATAATATGTATACATAAAACACAACTAATGTGCATATCATTATCAATGACTTATTTATAAGTTATTATAAATAAGAATATCTTTATGAGTTATTCCCAAAATAAGGTTGATCTATTTAAGCTAATATTCATAATAGATAAATATTTTTTCCTATCCTAAACCTCTTAATTAATTATCTATATAAGAAGCTAGAGGGCATGGATGAAGGTTGATCCATTTTACTCTTTTTTGATACATTGAGTTCTTTTGATCAATTTTGATATTTTGGAGATCCATTGAGAATGACTACCATGTGTATCATATTCCTCGTATGAGGAAGGTATTTTTTCGAACTGTACATCTAAATGTCATTAATATATTGGTAGTTATTGTCACTCTGAATTGCAGCCTTCGGGGAGGTGTTTTAGGCCTCCTCACTTAGTTGACACAATGGGAACACTCTAAGGTTGTGGGTTGCCTGTAGTTGGAGTGGACCTCCAGAGAAGGCCAACTTCTTTTGATGGATTGCCTAGACTAACACTAAACTATTGAAACTGTAGGGAAAAGGGATAGAAAAGGACAACTAAAAATAAGAAAGAAAACATGGAGGTGATGCACCAAACTTAATATCCTCCACTTGCCTATACTACACAAAAAACATGAACAACAATTGAAAACTACTGCACAACTCAACACGAGTCTCCAAGCATTACTGTTTTGATATGAAGGTTATGGCCAAGCCATTAGCTGAGAGGGATGAACAAGAGGTCTCATAGGAGACACAAATGAATGTTTTCCATAGTCATCCATTTTAAGGCCATGTGACACACTCCATATGCCTTGCTAAGATGACCAACAACCTGCAAAGAGGTAAGAAAATAGGACAAACAAAAGGAATTTACAGACACTATCACAAACATTCATCAAAATAACACGGATATACACTAGCTATAACATTGAGAAGGGTGAAAATCAACATTTATTCAGTTCAAAGGCAAGGTGAAAGTGTTTATCAGATCAGGGCTTTGCCATACCCCAATTGATGATTAGAGGTAGATCAATTTATGAAACATTTCTATGCTAGAAAGAGTCCCCCTTCTCCATTACAAATTTTTGGATTATATAGGCAAAATTAGAGAACTCAAGCTCTTGACTGGTCTTTCCCACTAATGGGGCAGTTATAAATTTGAATCATGATTAGGAGAGGTGGATTCAGGGAATGGGAGAATCTTCTTGAGAACACTAAGCCATGCCAACCTAACTACTTGTCAGGCTTGTTCCAAACCTGTAACTTCTCTTTGTCTACTTTTTGATACACTTATTCCCATGATGACTCAGGGTAGATTCCTTCTCCCTTTCTCCCACTTTCCTAGTTTGAGTCGAGCTATGCCATGATTCTAAAGATTAGGCCACCTTGATTATGGGAATCAATTCTGTTATGCAGTCAATCTTTAGCTTTTGATAGTCTTGATGATTGGATGGGCCATCAATTTCAGGTTGGTGTAATAATGGCTATTTCAATCACTATATCCTTCATTACTTAGCCATATATTATGCACTTGAGGTCTACCACCTTCATGTGGTGGGCCATCATTGGTGCTTAGGTTCCCCAGGGCCTGACAAGAGGTCATATCCCAAAGAAATTCTCATTGGTTAGGCTCCTGCAGGTGTCAATATAGGTTATAGACTTACACAGACCACCTTGGGACTTTAAGTCATCAGGATTTCACCATGTGGTGTCATCCTATTAACCCACTTACTCAAAGGATTCTATAATTATACAGATGGATCTAGGGCTCCATTTGAATACAATCTTCCATTTTCTTCTCGATAAGTCCATTTTACTTTGGCCAAAGCTATAATAGTTTTCATCTTTCATTTGGTTTCCACTTGTCACCTTCTTGCTCATCTAGGGGACTTGCTGCTTTGAAATTGGTAGATGTCTCTAGGATATTGGGTCATCAAGATCTTGCCATGTGGCATCATATCGAGACCTCACTACTATAACAAATTTGGTCAATTGCATGGATGATTTTGTACCCTTGGGTCATCAAGATTTTACCACATGGCATCATCCCACCACTATGCTTACTTTGGTACTTTACTAACATGGATTCATTGGGCAAATTTTGAAGGAAAAATACTAAGTCCCAAAAAGGTTTTCAAATAAGCCCAGGGCTATGAAATGCTGACATGTGGCTTTGGGGGGAAGTTGAAGAATAAAATAAGGCATGAAAGCTTTATGAATAGGTCCGAGACCATTGGGAGAGTGACGCATGGCATCAAGATGATTTGAGAAGAACCCTAATGCTATTGACAACTAGAGAAGTAGTCAAGATATCACTGGGAGCCTACCAAATTTAACATAGTGTCCCTTGAAGCTGTCACTAGAAAAAATCTTGGAATCAACTAAGTGTTTCACTATTTTTTTTTTTAGGCTCCAAGAGTGCTATGTGTTCATCGAGAAGGCCGAAAAGGAGGTCAGGAAGCTCCAAAATATGTACTAAGTGTAAAAATTTAAGGCTCCCATAGTCCATTTTAGTAAAGGCTATGTGCTCCACATTATCAAAGGCTAAAAAATGGCCAAGTGTCAAAGAGCCAAATGTTTCTTGCCTTAGTAATTTTTTAAAACCTGAACAGAGCTTAGGAAACCTGTAATGCTACACCCAAAACCTTGAACTAGGACCTGCTCCTCTATGGTGACCTAAAATGGTCAATAATAGTCATTATACCCTAAACATAAGTGTTTATTTACTTTAAATATTTCACATGTATGCACATACAATCGTGGGTTATATTCTTGAGGTTGTTTCTTCAAAAATATTGGAACCTATACCATATCCACACACCACAAGTCTACCCCATTTTATAACATGGTATCAAAGCTTTCATAAGATTTACTTCATCGTATGGATGATTTTTATCTCTAGAAATAATCTCCTCTTTAGTTTCATGGGTCTTCTCTCAAAGTTGCATCAAAGTGACTTTACTTGTTTTACCACTTTAGGAGTTCATTGGAGAGTTTTTAGCCATCTCATTACATCTCAAACATCTAAGAAAGTCACTTTTGACTTTTATTTTATCAAAAACAAATATAAATGCTCAATTAGTTTAGGCATGATTTTTTTTAGATGCATCACCACTTTTTATAAATATTTTATTTTATTTTTTCTATTTTTAAAAAAAGTCAAGCAAAAAGCCAGGAAAAAAGATCAAATTTTCTAGTTTTTTACAATTTTTTCTATAGGTACCATGATAGGTGTAGATGCTAAAATATTTTATTAGGCACTTGGATATCCTTACCTTACATGAATTGTGTGTACACATATGGATCTTGCACACCCCTTTTCTCATATTTACTTGCCTTCTAGGGGCCTAACCTTCCTAATTCACTATCAATCACCTATAAGAATTCCCTAATATATCTTAATCTGCTTGTTAGATTGTCTCTTAATCATCAAATCACTATTCTTGTCAATCTAGATGCCTATGGTCATACTCAAACAAATTCATAATTATGTAACTAACCACTTATGCTATAAATAATTATGTACAAAACAATGACCATTTTCAAAATTCAAATTATTGTTATGGGTTAGCTCTTATGTTTTGTTAGGTTGTGGAGCTAAAAGCTTCAACTGTTACAGACATGGAGGAGGTTTCTGAGTTCTAGGGATACCGGCATTGGCAGTGGGACCGACGTCGGTCATCTATAGTGCAGAAGGGCAACCGACATCAGCAGGATGTCGGCCAATGTCGGTCACCTCCAGGTAGACAGGGACCGACGTCGGTCGCCTGTGGCAGTTTTAGAACTGTTCGTTGCACGGACAGTTAGTTCATTGAACCGAGTGTTTGCATGTAAAGGCTATTTCGAGTCTTGAGCTGCGTGTCTTAATTAGAAGTCTAAGTTATTGTTTAAGTCTAGGATCTATTTATAGACCCATTAGCATGTATTTTAATGAGTGCAAATAAAGGAAGGCAAGGAAGATCCTTCCAAGTGTAAGATCATTTGAGTTGCAGGTTGTTGCAAGCTCATGGGAGAAGATCTACATGGTAAGTAAGATCACTTTGAGATCTACTTGAAGTAATTTGAGTACTTGTGTACTGGCAGGGTTATTACTGACTGGTTGAAGAGGTGAACACCAATTCTGTGTGTGAGTTGTGTGTTGGGACCATTTTTGGTAGGAGAGTGAACTCTTGAAGAAAATTACTGAACACTTGAGGTGTGGAAAGCTTCTAAAAGGTGTTGAGAAGAAGTGGCATCTTATTTATTGTATTTTATTTTTGAATGAGTATTAATACAAGATTGTGTATTGTCTCTCATATTTTGTGTTATTTGTGAATTCTAGTTACTTGTTCATTTTGGTATAATTCCGTGTTTAGTTGCTAATACAAGGTAATCATATATACTATTATTGGTGGAGTAGGATCCTAACAGTTGGTATCAGAGCTTTTGGTTGGGTTACTAACAGGTTGTATCAGATCTGGTTAGTGTGTGTTGATTACAGGTTACTCACAGGGGTTTTTGTTTGAGTGGGAGTATAGCAATGGCAGAAAAAAGTAAGCTATGAATGGAGAAATTTAATGGCAAAAACTATCAATTATGGAGGATGTAGATTGAAGATTATCTGTATCAAAAAGATTTGTACTTACCGTTGGGTGGGGTTGATTGCAAGCCCCTAGATATGAAGGATGAAGAATGGAAGGTTCTTGATCGGAAGGCTATGGGATCTATAAGGTTGAGCCTTGCATCGTCTGTGATTTCCAACTTATCACAGGCTAAGACAACGGTAGAGTTGATGAAATCTTTGGCAAATTTATATGAAAAACCCTCAACTTCGAATAAGGTATTTCTTATGAAGCAATTATTTAATTTGCAAATGTTGGAAGGTGGATCGGTACATAGTCATCTTAGTGATTTCCATGGTTTGGTAAACTAGTTAAATTCAATCAATATTGTTTTTGATGATGAAATTAAGGATCTCTTAATCTTATGCTCATTACCTAAAAGTTGGGAGAATTTGGTAATGGCAGTTAGTAATACTGCGTCTGCTTCAAAAATCTTAAAAGTGGATGATGTTGTGAGTGTAATCTTGAATGAAGAAATTTGCAGAAAAAGCACAGGTGAACATCAGGGAATGCTTTGAGTGTTGAAAGCAAGGGAAGGCAAAGAGAGAAGATCGAGCATGGGAGATCAAAGTCCAAGATAGGCAGGAGATCCAAGTCCAGGTATGGCAGAATAACCTGCTGGAAATGTGGAAAGCAAGGGCATCTAAAGAGAGATTGCTGGGTGAATGAAGATCAGCATGAAGGACATGAAGAAGAAGAGGTTGCAGATTTTGTTGCACAAGATGCTCTGGTATGTTCCTTAGATAAAGTAGAATCTTGGGTTTTAGATTCTGGTGCCTCTTTCCATGCATCCCCAAATAGGAAATTTTTTCATGAATATGTCCAGGGAGACTTTGGAGAAATTTATTTAGGGGATGGTAAGCCTTGTCAGATGGTTGGCAAAGGGAAAGTGAAGCTGAAATTGCAGATGGGAAACACATGGGTGTTGAAGGAGGTCATGCATATCCCAGTTCTGAAGCAGAGTTTGATTTTTGTTGGAAATTTGGGTGATGAGGGTTGCACAGTAACTTTCACAGCGGACTCTTGGAAAGTTTCAAAGGGTGCACTTGTTGTAGCAAGAGGTAAGAAAGTAGGTACGCTTTATCTATCTACTTGTATTATTGATTCTCTTTTTGGGTTATCTACTTCAGCTGTAGATTCGAAGATGTGGCTTAATAGGCTTGGTCACATGAATAAGAAGGAGATGCATGTTCTTGAGTCAAAGGGTATGCTTTTAGATTTGAAAAGCATGAATCAAGATTTTTGTATGCAGAAGAAGAAGGTAATGTTTCTTGAGAAATCTGATGTTCGTGACAAGAACAGGAAAGCCTTGGTTTTCAAGGAGAAGATGATGGACAGAGATCAGTCAAAGGGGCTGAATAATTTTGAGCAGAGCAAGGGTGATTTGGACAAGGGTTTGATCCAAAAGGAGCTTAAGGGTAAATGTCATCGCTCACAAGTAAAACATAGAGACCGACGTCGGTTAGAAAACTGACATCAGCATCCAGACAGGGATCAACATTGGCTATGTGCAGCCTGACATTGGTGACTTCAAACAGATAAACACCGGCATCGGTTAGGGGGAATCGACGTCGGTGATAAGGCAGTTGCATGAATTCGATGTCGATCAAGTGCAAACTGAGATGTGACTGGCATCAATCACTGAGACGGATTTTGGGTGGACAGCAAGCTGTCAAGGAGTCTCAAGCACCCATATGGAGGACTTAAAGGGTAAGTAAGCCTCAAATTCATCATTTCCCTTCTTTACACTACTTGTTGCTCACTGATGGTCAAGAACCTGGAAGTTATTAAAGAAGCAGAGCGGGCAAATTTAGGAAATAGTGGGAGCTTGGCATGGATGAGGAATGTGATTCCTTGGAGAAGAACCAAACGGAAGTTTTGGGTGGAGTTGCCAGCTAGAAGGAGGCACTGAGAGATGAATGGATGTTCAGGATAAAGAAGAGCAGAAATGGACATGTGAGATGGAAGGCCAGGGTATATGGTCTTGAATAAGCTGCAAGACAATGGAGGTTTGACCATTGTGTTTCTCTTTACCAGGTTGGATAATATTAGCTACATTATCCTATTACTATATTGTCTGCTTGTTGCAGGGTTACACTTACAGGGAGTTACTAAATTAAAGGTAAAGCTAGTTCAGAAGTATGTCATGAGGAATCTGGGAGCAGCAAGATTCTTTGGCATGAGTGTGTTCTAGGGACATAGAAGGTCACAGGTTGACTTTGTTTTAGGATGATTGTGTGAGACCGATTAGCACGCCGATGGTTGGATAGTTATATGAACAGTGTCTTGATTCACATAATGAGGTTGAGTACATGTGTACTAAACCTGAGTTTTCCCAAGCAGTGGGAGTTGTCAGAAAGTTTGGAGCCAATCCAAGAAAGAAGCACTGGAGGGCAGTTCAGTGGAGTCTCAGGTATCTGAGAGGGACCAGCAGCAGGTTGACATGCTATGCAGGGTCAAGTTCTTTTCTACATGGTTTGTAGATGCAGATGTGGTAGGTGATTTGGATGACAGGAGGTGCACCACAAGATTTGTGGTGGTTGGTCTTCAAGAGTGATCTTGAAGAGGGATATAAAGCCAAGGGAATAAACTAGATGATGTACAGGTACAGGTACAATTGCAACTATTTATCTCCAAGTGGGAGATTGTTAGGTTGTGGAGCTAAAAGCTTCAACTGTTGCAGACATGGAGGAGGTTGCTGAGTTCCAAGGATACCGGCATCGATAATGGGACTGACGTCGGTCATCTACAGTGTAGAAGGGCAATTGACATCGGTAGGATGTCGGTTGACATTGGTCACCTCCAGGCAGACAGGGACTGACGTCGGTCACCTATGGTAGTTCCAAAACTGTTCATTGCACGAACAGTTAGTTTATTAAACTGAGTGTTTGCATGTTAAAGGCTAATTATAGTCTCAAGCTGCGTGTCTAATTATTGTAAATTAAGAGTCTAAGTTATTTTTTAAGTCTGGGATCTATTTATAGACCCATTGGCATGTATTGTAAGTAGTACAACTAGAGGAAGGAAAGGAAGATCCTTCCAAGTGTAAGATCATTTGAGTTGCAGGTTGTTGCAAGCTCATGGGAGAAGATCTACATGGTAAGTAAGATCACTTTGAGATCTACTTGAAGTACTTTGAGTACTGGTAGGGTTATTACTGACTGGTTGAAGAGGTGAACACCAATTCTGTGTGTGAGTTGTGTGTTGGGACTATTTTTGGTAGGAGAGTGAACTCTTGAAGAAAATTACTGTGTACACTTGAGGTGTGGGAAGCTTCTGAGAGGTGTGGAGAAGAAGTGGCATCTTCTTTATTGTATTTTCTTTCTGGATGAGTATTAATACAAGATTGTGTATTGTCTCTCATATTCTGTGCTATTTGTGAATTCTAGTTACTTATTCATTCTGGTATAATTTTGTGTTTAGTTGCTAATACAAGGTAATCATATATACTCTTATTGGTGGAGTAGGATCTTAACATGTTTCACATGTCTGTGGTGTGATAAATCACCCAAAATGTTATCTATACACAATAGGTCTAAGCCTATTTCCTTATTAAGCATATACCAAGTTCTAAGCAAGCCTATTCTATCACTTTCACATTGATAAGGACTTCCCTAAATCTCTAAAATAAAAAATAAGTCACAATGAACATGCCAACACTGAAGCACCCAAGCAAAGTCAAGCTTTCCATTATCAAGTGTTGAAAGCTAGATCATAGGCTGCATCCATACTAAAAGAGAAACACTACACACATACACATAAGTGTGAGAAATACATGTATTTTGAGTCCTCTTCATATTATTGGAGATGTAGGAAATATTATATTCAAAATTTTCACCCTAAGATAAGGTTGTTCAGACCTCTCCAAATTTGGTTAAACATGGGATTACCCCTAGACATGTGGGTTCTCTATAATAGGGGTAAACCTCTAGATTGAAGGGCTAGCTCCCTTTAATGAATGACTTATGATCAATTTCACTACTCTATCACTTTCTTGTTTGGAAAAGGGAAGGAATAAATGAAATAAACTAAATACAATGGTGATGCACCAAACTTTGTTGACCACTACCACACATTGCACAATACACTAAGACCTACAAAACAAAAAGAACATACACACATCCTAGAATGAACCTATTATATCAATGTTTTGTATAAGGGTAAGGTATTGTAAGGATAAGAGGGAGGAATAATTCAACTTAAAAACCCACAAGAGACCCTTGATGACACCAACTAAAACCTACAATAGAGAAAACAACCACATGAGGCAAGATAAATAGGACACAAACAAAGTGATATACATCTACACTTGATAAGATCAACCATTTATAGATTTATCACTACATGTAGCCATAGAATGAGGTAAACATCAGATATTTTATTGATCATAAGTATAAAAAATGAGCATGGCTTCACCATAGCCTGGTGGAGGATACAAACTTAGCTAAAAATGGCTCAATATAAAGAGAATGTGAGAGAGAAGAGAGAGAGAGGTGTGGTAAAAGATGAGTGACAAGTGTCCATGATAGTTAAAATCATAAAATGAGTTATAAAATAGTCCAAATTACCTCCAAGGCCATGCGTCTCACTCCTGAAGCATCTCCAACCTTCCAAGTGGCATAGGAGTTACAAACTTGCTTGACACCTTGACTAACTCCTTAGAAACTACCTTTTTTTGCATGAAAGGAGACAAATGGACCTTAAAAACATGAATTAACCATTAAATGATATGAAACAAATCATTGTACATCTTTCATGCCTTAGGAAATTCCTCTTACCTACCATTTCATCATTTATATGCATAGGTGTCTTATAACTCTTCGTTTACCATGCCTAAATCGGTTCAAGTTCCCTAAAACTCAAGTGCACCTTGCTCAAATCATCCAAACTAGATGAATGGTATTCAAATATGTTACCAATTCTAAAACACACCATTTTTTTCTTATACCAAATCCCAAAAACTCATTTTGCTCATTAAGCCTTCACTAGGACTAGTTTCTTTGTAACCTTTTTTTCCTGTAAATCTCTTTGTATGAGAGTTGTAAGGATGATATTGATAAAATAAGAGAATATTTTTGAGTGTGGATCCATTTGGGGATATCACATGACCATAGGAATAAATATTGAAGGCCTCAAGAGCTCCAAGGATGTGGGGGGCATAATTTTCATGTTCGCCACATGTGAGTGGAATATTCCTTGTATTCCTAATTTCTATGTATTCCATATTTCATGGAGTTAGTTGTTAGATACCTTTTCCCATGTTGACTTCCTTATTTTTAGGATGCTAGTTATTTTTTGGAAAAAGGGAACTCCTTCTTTGTTGAGTGGAGTTGGTTGTGATCACATGCTTTTGGGAAAATGTGCCCTTAAAAGGTGGAGAAATGGAAATGGTGAATTCCTCCTTGGGAGAGCTTTTGGATAATATTGATGAGGTGGAAGAAGGTTGTCACATGTTGGAAAATGATTATCTTGGATAATTATTGCATATTAGCTCCTCTTTTTATGGATTTTATTCATTTATATATATATATATATAGGGTGTGATGTGGCCTTTAGAGGTTGATGGTTTATTTGCAAGTTGTGGCTTTGAGTATCAGAGTCAAAGTGTAGGTGTTCATTACAGGGTGTGGTTTAACAACTTGTGAGATAAAACATTTGTAGGTGTAGGTGAAAGTATAGTTTTTTGTGCAACACTTTCTACAAGATATTTTTCTATCTCTATGAGAGTTCATTGTAATCTTGTTTTAGATTAATGATTTATTTGAGAACTTTCATTGGTGGATGTATCCCACATTAGGTGAACCACATTAGATCTGTGTTATTATTATCTTTCTCTCATTTATGATTTTATATTAATGGTGAATTAAGAAATGTTTCTATGATGTATTGCATTGCTTTAGATCTGGTTTATGGTAATAGTAGATCTATATTTAAGTGTTTTATTCCTAACAACTGGTATCAGAGCCATTGGTTGTGTTTTGCTGAAATGGTAAATCACAGGAAGGATATTAGCTTGAGTGGGAGCTATGGGAGAAGAGATCACATTTAGAGTTAAGAAGTTTGATGGTAAGCATTTTGGTTTGTGGAAAATGTAGATGGAAGATTACCTGTATCAGAAGGAACTTCAACTCCCCTTGGAGGGGAAAGGAGGAAACCTACATGTGTGAGTGATGTAGATTGGTCATTACTTGATAGGAAGAAATTATGAGCCATACAGTTATGCCTTGTATCTTTTGTTGTATTTAACATTTTATATTAGATAACTACAAAAGATCTCATGGATAAACTTGGGATGTTATATGAGAAACCTTCAGCTTCTAATAAAATTTTTCTTATGAAAAGATTGTTTAACATGAAAATGTTTGAGAATGGTTTAATTGCTAATCATCTTAATGCTTTTAATATGGTTTTAAATATGCTCAATTCAATTGGAATTAAGTTTGATGATGAAGTTAGAGCTTTGATAATATTATGTTCTTTGCCTGATAGTTGGTATAGTTTGGTTATGGCTATAAGTAATGCAGTCCCTACCAAGGGAAGCTTAAATTTTGAGGATTTTGTAGGTGTGATCCTTAGTGAGGAGATGTGAAGGAAAATCACTGGTGAATCATCTTTAGGTAATGCTTTATCTATTGATACTAGAGGGAGGGAAAAGGACAAGAGTAAAAGCAACCATGGAAAGTCAAAAGGTAGATTTAAATCTAGATTTAGATCCAAGATGATATGCTGGCATTGTGGGAAGAGTGGACACTCAAAGAAGGATTGTTGGTCACTTTGAGATAAGAATGCCAACAAAGAAGAAATGGATGAGGTAAATGTGACATCAGGTAAATCATGTCAAGATGCCTTAATTATTTATATGGATAGTTTTTCTGAGTCTTGGGTATTAAATTCAGGGGCTTCTTTTCATGCCACCCCACATAAGCATTATTTTACTGATTATGTTCAAGAGAATCTAGGACATGTATATCTTGGTGATGATGAACCATGTGAGATAGTAGGGAAAGGTTGTGTTTAGGTTAAGATGCAGATTGGGAACACATGGATCCTTAAGGATGTTAGACATGTGCCTATGTTGAGACAAAATTTGGTTTCAGTGGGGCAATTAGGTAGTAAGGAATGTTCAGTATTGTTTACTACAGATTCTTGAAAAGTTACTAAAGGTTCTCTTGTGATGTTGAGAGGTAATAAAGTTGGTACTTTTTATTTGAATAATAGTTTTTATTCTCTTGATTTAGTTTCTATATATGGAGATGCAACTATGTGGCACTACAGGCTTGGTCATATGAGCCATAAGGGCATGTAGATCTTAAAAGATAAGTTGCTTGGATTAAAAGACATAGATCTAGACTTCTGTGAGAATTATGTGTACAGGAAACAAAAGTAGGTTAAGTTCTTGAAGGTTAGACCCACAAAGAAAGAGCACAAGTTATATTTGGTACACTTAGATGTATGGGGACTAGCTCATGTATCTTCTATTGGTGGATCTAATTATTATGTTACTTTTATAGATGATGTAACTAGAAAAGTTTGGGTTTATTGCATTAATTTTTTTTTGGATGTATTTGACACTTTTAAGAAGTGGAAAGCCTTGGTTGAGAATGAAATAGGTCTCAAGTTGAAATGTCTCAGATCAAATAATGGAGGTGAGTATTGTAGTAATGCTTTCTTTGATTATTATTCCAACAATGGAATTTGTAGGCAAAGGATGGTTATAGGAAATCCATGGCAAAATAGGGTATTTGAAAGGATGAATAAATTAATAATGGAATGTGCTAGGAGCATGAGGTTACATGTAGGGTTGCCTTTATAGTTTTGGGTAGAAGCAGTTGGCAAAATAGCATATCTGATTAATAGAGGACATTCTATGCCTTTGGATGGAGGCATTCCAGAACAAGCTTGGTTTGGTAAGAATGTTGATTATTATTTTCTTAGAGTATTTGGATGTGAAGCATTTGCTATTATCAAGAAATATGATAGGACCAAGCTAGAGACTAACTCATAGAAAAGCACATTTTTTGGCTATGGTGAGGATGACTTTGGTTTCCATTTAATGAACATTAAAGATAGGAAAATATTTTGGTCTATAGATGTAGTCAATGAAAAATTCATGCATAAGGATCAATTGCAGGAACAAGATCAGGAACATAAAGAGTACATAGTATTGGATGACATTATGGATGGTAAGGTATAAAAGGATTCACTTCAGGAACCTCCTACACAAGAACCCCAAACTCCTATGGTAAGAAGGTCTTCTAGGGTAAAAAAACACCTAAATGTTTTTCTCCTTCTTTGAATTATTTATTACTCACTAATAATGGAGGGCCAAAGGGTTATGAGGAAGCAATGCAAGTAGATGATAAGTTGAGATGGGAACAAGCCATGGATGAAGAGCATAGATCTCTCATGGAAAACTAAACATGGGATTTCATTAGGCTACCCAAGGGCAAGAGTGCATTGCTGAACAAGTGGATCTTTAAAATTGAAGAAGAGGATGAAGGGAGAAAATGGTATAATGCCAGGATGGTGGTCAAGGGGTTTGCACAAAAAATTAGGTATTGATTTTGATGAGATTTTCTCTCCTATTGTAAAAATGACTTCTATTAAGACTATTCTTGGTTTAGTTTCAGTTGAAGATTTGCACTTAGTATAGTTAGATGTGAAAAATACTTTTCTTCATGGTGATTTGGATGAAGAGTTGTATATGAAGTAGCCATAGGGTTATGAGGTCAAAGGGAAGGAGAACTATGTGTGTAGACTAAAAAAGAGCTTGTATGGCTTGAAACAAGCTCCACAATAATGGTACAAAAAATTTAATTATTTTATGTTGGAACAAGAATATCAAAGGTGCCATTTTGACCATTATGTGTACATCAAACATTTTGATGATGGTTCCTGTATTATATTATGCTTGTATGTCAATGACATGTTAGTTGTAGGAAAGAACATACAACATATTCATATGCTCAAGAAAAAACTTAGTGATTCCTTTTCTATTAAGGATTTGGGTGCTGCAAAGAAAATCCTTGGTATGAGGATTTATCATGACAAGAAGGAGAGGAAGTTGATCTTATCCCAATTAGAGTATGTGAAGAAAGTCTTAGAAATATTTAGCATGTTGGATGCTAAATTTGTTGGTACTCCTTTGGTAGGCCACTTTAGATTATCAAAGGATCAATGTCCCAAGATAGAAGCTAAAAAGCTTAAGATGTCCAAGGTACCTTAATCATCGGCAATTGATAGCTTGATGTATGCCATGGTTTGTACTAGGCCAGATATTGCCCAAGCAGTGGGAGTTGTGAGCAGGTATATGAGTGATCCAGGTTATGAGCATTGGCAGACAGTGAAATGAATTCTTTAGTATTTGAGAGGAACCATTGATTTTGCATTATGTTATGGTGGATTAGATACCACTTTTCATGGTTATGTGGACCTGGATATGGTAGGGGATATTGATAGCAGGATAAGTATGATAGGATATATATTTATTATTAGAGATACAACAGTTAGTTGGATTTATAGGATACAAAAGGTTATGGCTTTCTCAACCATAGAGATAGAGTATGTTGCCACCACAAAGGCTAACAAGGAGATGATTTGGTTATAGGAGTTGTTTCAAGAGTTGGGGCATGAGCAGGAAGTTAGGAGACTACACAGTATTAGAGTGCTATTCATTTGGCAAAGAACTCCACTTTTCACTCGAGGATGAATCACATTTAGTTACATGATCACTTCATTAGGACAACTTTGGATGATAACTTGATGAATTTGGAGAAGATTCATACTAGCCAGAATCCTATGGATATGATGACCAAGGTGGTCACATTAGAAAATTTGAGACTATGTTCAGATTTCATTGGTCTTAGTGGTCATGGAGCAATGATAGATTCTGTTCAGGAGAAACGGTCTTCAAGTGGGAGATTGTTGAGTGTGGAGCCCTTTGGGGCTATCACATGACCATAGTAATAAATCTTGGGGGCCTAAAGAGCTCCAAGGATGTGGGGGGCATAATTTTCATGTTTTCCACATGTGAGTGGAATATTTCTTATATTCCTAATTTCTATGTATTCCATATTTCATGGAGTTAGTTGTTAGATGCCTTTTCCTATGTTGACTTCCTTGTTTTGAGGAAGCTAGTTATTTTTTATAAAAAGGGAACTCATTCCTTGTTGACTGGAGTTGGTTGTGATCACATACTTTTGGGAAAATGTGCCCTTAGAAGGTGGAGTGATGGAAATGGTGAATTCCTCCTTGGGAGAGATTTTGGATAAGCTTGATGAGGTGGAGGAGGGTTGTCACATGTTGGATAATGCTTATCTTGGATAAGCATTGCATATTTGCTCCTCCTTTTATGGAGTTTCTTCATTTTTCTATATATACAGGGTGTGTTATGGCCTTTAAAGGTTGATGGTTTATTTCTAGGGTGTGGCTTTGAGGATCAGAGTCAAAGTGCAGGTGTTTTTCAAAGTGTAGGTGTTCATTATAGGGAGTGGTTTAAAAACTTGTGAGATACAACATTGTGCAGGTGCAGGTGAAAGTGCAATTTTTTGTGCAACACTTTCTACAGGAGATTTTTCTATCTCTATGAGAGTTCATTGTAATCTTGTTTTAGATTACTTAATTATTTGAGAACTTTATTTGGTATATGTATTCCACATTGGGTGAACCACATTAGATCTATGTTATTATTATCTTTCTCTCATTTATGCTTTCATATTAATGGTGAATTAAGGAATGTTTTTGTGATGCATTTTATTGCATAACTTTAGATCTGGTTTATGGTAATAGTAGATCTCTATTTAAGTGTTTGATTCCTAAAAAATATTTTAGGACCCTGTATGTCCTTACATATACATACCAAATTTCATCTTCATAATCTTAGTGAAAGCCCTTTTTTATACCTTTCTCTCTCTTGAATTAGGCTTAGAAAGTGGATTTTGGCTCTAAACTCCTCATGCACATGTCAAACCTCTGGAAAGTGTGTGATTAAATTTTACCATGCTAATAAAAAAATCCATGTAAAGTTTAGACTTTTGGAACATTGTGATTATATCCAAACCATGAAATGGAAAAAAATAAGCCCTTCACAAGTTTGTTTGGATTGCCTTGAAAAATGGGCCTAGTTTGATCAATTTCATAAACTATTTTACAAATTTTTAGACTTAGATATATAAACTCCAAAATGACCTTATACCATGATTGGGAAGTTTTCCCTTTCTTAGAACACCTACAAATCATAAAAAACATGCAAAATAGGCTATTTTGGGAAATACATGCAGGTGATGTTAGCATAAAAGTACATAATCATAACTTACTTGGAGTACTAAAAAACATACAAGAGGAGTTAGGAGAAAACTATGTCATCAGATGTGAATTTTAGGTCTTTCTCTATAAATGAGTCACAACTAGGGTTTTAAGAGGGTTTAAGAACTGTTTGGGGTTTTAACGATTGTTCATAAAGAATAGATCATTAAATGACCTCCTTATAATTGGAAAAAAATATTATTAGACCCCTTAAATTATCAAGAAGTATTATAATCAAATGCAAAATGTGAGTAACGATATGATCATTTGAAGTTGCTCTTCAAATGGCTTGCTTAGCATTCTTGAGGCTAGAGAGAGGTCAAACATGAGTTTTGAGTCTTAAAAATACATTATATTGTTGATAATATCTTAAATAACTCTTAAACATATCTCTCCATGATTATTTATTTCATTAAAGTGTTTTTTACCCCTCTATATCAATCTAGTATACTGGTAAGGGCTTTTGAGGTTTAAGCTTGTCTTGCTCTCTGCTAGCCCTCAAAGGCCTTCGAGTGAAACCTAAGTGTGTTTGAAACTTAAAAGTGTGTTTGAAAATTTTCCATGACTATTTAATTTCCTTATGAATCTTCATGAATTTTGGTAACTTGTTTCATACCCTTGGAGTCAACCAAGCTCTCTTAGTCTCATGGCCACACTTTGCCCAAGGAGTGGGTAAGGTATGAGATAAAACAATGAGTACTTACACTATTTTTATGACTTTGAAATTTATATGAAAATATTTCTCAAGTCATAATCACTCTCTATACCAATTTCCATATCCTAAGCATGCCTCTAGAGGCCTCAACACTCAATTTTTTGTCATGATTGGACTTTGTGTATCCTTTTGGTTTTGACTGAGTATGACGTTTGGAATCAGTTCTATCAAGGTTCCTTATGTTTCCATTTAATTTTGAGAAACCTTCATACCTTTTAAAAATTGAGGTGGACCTTAAATTATATAAAACATACTTTTCTCTCCCCTTTAGGCTTTGAGACCAGTCTTTGTTCAAATAGCCTATATGTGATGTTTTGGGGCTATTTGACTATGTATGAAGTTTGAGGCTTTACCTTGAAAAAATTTAACTTTATATTAGTCTTTAACTTGGTTTTATGTCTCATTGAGTTTCAAGAAATGCCTAAAACTAATCTTTGCTAACTCTTTCTCTCCTTTAGGTCCAAGAATTATTTGACCTTCTAAGCAGGCTTGCAGGTGCCTATTAGGGGTCACTAACTATGTTTAGTGAATCTAGAATTCAAGGTCACTTTAATAGCCATCCAATAGGTTCATGATTTTTTTTAAATGTCTTATTAAGTTTAAATATTTTTCAAACACTTACTCAACACCCCTGCTCTTTTTTCAATGGCTACAATCAACATACAATTAGAGTAACATGTATGTGTCTTCTAGGTATTGATTGCGTTTGAAATTGTTTGGATCTCAATATTCACATCTTAACCTTCTAAATTTTCTTCTCAATGATCCATGATTTGGATGTAGACTCAGTCAAACTCAAGGTTTTTATCAAACACCCCTATCTCATCTTTCAAACTTATAGTCCATCTACAATTGGAGTAACCTATAGGTGTCTTCCTTAGGGTCCTTGAATTTGTTCATGTGTTTATAAACTCATCATAACATAAATAACCCTCCAAAAATTATTAAACTAGTTTTTAGTTTTAGATTAATTTCTAGGACTCTCTCTTTAACCTTGAAAATGATTTGACCTTCTAAATCAGGACTATAGGTGCTAATATGAACATTCATGACTGTGTATGGTGCTTCTTAGACCTTTAGATAGTCCTTAAACTTTCAAATATCTTAGTCATGTTATTTAAATCTAAAATCACTTATCAAAGACTTGAACCTCTATATTTCCATCAAACATCACTATCTTAAGACCAACATCTTCATTATGTAGCTGTAGGAGATGTTTGAATGGACAGTTCACTGTGTTTTGAAAAGTAGGTAATTTGTTGGACTTCTTGAATAGTTCATGAACTCTTTTAAATGCCATGATGTTTTAGATATCAATATTTCCTATTCCATTATCACATGGTCTGGCAACACTTGATGACATTTTCAAATTGCTTCTCTTTGCTTATTCTTTTCATATAGTACTGTGGGTTTGTAATTAGACTATAAACTCAGTCTTTGACCGTCACTTGACTGCCCAAGTAGCTTGGTAGTCTCTTCAATGAGTTATATAAATTTAATTGGGGTTGGGTTATCCATTTTTAAGGAAATTTAGTTATGGTTTGTCATTGATTTAGTCCAAAATGTGGACCTAGAGGCTTAGGGCCTGTAGGTCACTAATGACTATTTAAGTCTTTAACAAGCCACTTCCTTGAGCTCTTGAGTTTTGATATTTTCAACCTATCAAACCATCACATACCTCTTTTATCAGTCCTCAATGCATCATAGAGCATGTGATAAAAATGATGTCATCCCCTTTAACTTCAGGATACTGTATGGAATGTAGGCTTGTGTTCAAGTAGTGCAGGAAGTTTGTGAGTTAGAACTAGAGCCTATAGTCAACTTAAGCAACTTAGTGGATGATAACATTGAGGTATTAAAGGATATATAAATATGTGAAGAGATATATCATGCCTCTTAATTAGCCATGAACATATTACATACACTATGCAGTCCGTAAAACATACCTATGAAAGAAATAACTATAAATTTCTCATTAAAATGTGTGTTTGGGTTATTTATCATTATATTTATCATAGTTATAATGGTGTAATGTAATTTTATAATCTCACACCATGATGTATTATTTGTACTTGAACCAAATTAGTTATCAAACCTTCATCTCATTGTTCAAACACAAACAATGTTCCTAAAGAGTATCATGCTTAAAGAAGATGAACCAAAACACATCTCAAACTAGTAGAACATGAACTACCTATAATAATGGATCTACCATGAATAATGAAGCAAATAGACCTCTGAGAATCACTATCATGAAGAGGCAACAATAAATTGTAGTAGAAACCACTGAAACAATATGTACACTAAGATTTTATTTTTTCAAGTGAAATCACCTCATAGAGATGAATCAAATGATGAAACCAATATTAAAGGGAGCTCTAATATCTATAAAAACCACCCTCAAAATAATTTCTATCCATAAAATTTTGAGTTGGAGAAATAGGTGCAAGAATAGACCCCTCTCAGATGAATATGCCATAGTGACTTGCTATCACTATTAACTATTGCTCATAAAGAATAGGCCATCAGTATAAAAATCAATGCCATTAATTTGAATATCATTAGGACCCATAACAATATCTAAAATTTTAGATCCTAACTCTTTCTCCTGGCTGTACCATCTATTGCAAATTTTCCTTCTTGAGCTTGTGAAGATAATAATGGAGGAGAAAAGTATTATGGAGTGTCAATTCAAACTAAAACTTGGTACTAAGCTAGTAAATGATGTGAAGGTCCCAAGAGACACTTAAAAACTATTTACAATTGACAACTAGTCCTTCAAGGCTGTACAAGTGCCCAAAAGTGTTTGAAAAGTGTCATTTTTCTAATTTGGGAGGTTAAACCTATAAGTTTTTTATTAATTTATTTAACCTGAACATTATTTGACCTCTCTCTAACACAAAAGATGTTTAGAACCTTATTGAAATGTTCTCTTTTGAGAGTGGTACGTCTTAACCTTCCAAATGGGGCAAAAGGTGGCCAAAATGTGATTTTTCACATATAAGAGCCAAACAAAGGTTAGATTATGATAATATAATACAAATCATGTCCAAATAACCTTTTGAAATGACCCTAAATTGTAGACACGTAAATCTGGCCACCAATGACCTCCAATCAGGCTTTTGGCCAATTTCCACCCAAAATGCACAATTTAGCCTAAAAATACTAAAAACATTAAAAGCCTTGAACCTGAAATATTCAAGTGCCAATTTTGGCTAGGGTATAACTAAATGGGGCAATGCAATTTGTGGGCCAACTAACTTTGATCAGATCATTCCAAGTCAAAATGCCAATTTTGCACCTAGGTGCTCTAAATTGATCGTTCCTATCAAATATGTTGCACAAGATGCATGACTTTGTTATTTGGTGTTAGCAACATCCTAAATGGGATAAAGGATCTAATGCATTTGACATCGCCTTCTAATTCCAATCTAGTCAAGATTTTGACCAATAACAAGGCATTTTTGTCAGGCACCTAGAACAACAAACATGCTCTGATACCACGTGTTGGGGAATACAAAACCCCAGAAGCACACAATTGATTACCAAATACCAAGCAACTTAATATGCGAAAATAACTAGAATCAACAAGTAACTAGAATCTAGAAATAACATGAGATATGAGAGACAATACACAACTTGTATTAATACTCATACAGAAAAGAATACAATAAAGAAGATGCCACTTCTTCTCCACCACCTCTTTAGAGGCTTCCCACACCTCAAGTGAATGGTAATTCTCTCCTCAAAGCTCTCTCTCTTAGGTCCCAACACCCAACTCAAACACTGAGTTGGTGTTCACCTTATACCTGTGCTTCACGCACACCACAAGTGCTCCACACACTCCACAAGTACACACCTGTACTCCAAGTAGATCTCTCCTGATACTGCTCCTTGTTGTGTTGCTGTCCTATCTGATCTTCAACCTATAGATCAAGCTAGTTCTGCACACTTGTGAACCTTGACCTTACACACACATACACCTGCATATCAATGATCTTACTTACCATGTAGATCTCCTATCATAGCCATGCTCACCTGATGACCAAGATCATACACTCCTGAAGAACCTTGCTGATTCTCCAATCTAGCACCCACCTTAGTACTGTGGCACTAGGAGGAACACACCATTACTCTAGCTCACACATAGAAGGAGTTTATAATAATGCTCTCTTACTCCCTAGCTACAAGTTTACAATACAACCATGAGTCTATTATATAGATCTCATCCAAATAATAATTAGACACCTAGTACAATAATTAGATCCACAGCTCTCAGTCTATAATTAGCACTCATCATGAAAACACTTGGTTCGTCAACTAACTACCCATAATATACTCACAATCGAACCACAGAGGTGACCGATGTCGGTCCCTGTCTGCCTGGGGATCACCGACGCCAGCCGATCTCTGATCAATGTCGGTTGCTCTCCTGCCCTATCCTGTCAACGTCAGTTGGCCTGACCGACGCTAGTGTCTGTGACACTCAGCAACTCCTCCAATGGCCTTCTCCATGTCTGCATCAGTGAAGATTTTCGCTCCACAACCTAACAATCTCCCACTTGGAGATAAATAGCTACATTGTACCTGTACCTGTACCTCATCTAATCTATTTCCTGGCTTGTATCCCTCTTCAAGCACAATCCTGAAGACAACCCACCACACAACCTGTGGTGTACCTCCTGTCATCCGAGTATCCTGCAGCATCTACATCTACAAACACATCTAGTGAAGTCCTAGCCCTAAATAGCATGAATCCCTGCTACTGGTCTCTCTCAAATACCTGAGAATCCACTTCTCTGAATTGGCTCCTAACTCTCTGACAGCTCCCACTGCTTGGGAAAACTCAGGTCTATACTAGACCTCATGTGATTTTAGACACTAAACTGTCCAACCCTTTGTGTGCTCTGATTTTGAATCCTACATCTCACCAACACCTGATTCACATCAGCTCCCACTGGAGACAAAATCACCCTGTGATCTCCCATGTCCCCCATGCCAAAGAATTTCGCTGCTACAAATTCTTCATAGCAAACAACTGGACTAATCTTACCCCTTAGCTTAGCAAAACCCTATATGTACAATCCTGCTAGCAAACATACCATCCACATACAGTAACAGAATGATGTCATGACTCATCATCCACCTGGTAAGACAAACCACAATAGTTACCTGACATTGACTGAAGCCGTGCTTCATCCTCCACCTGTCAAACCCTGTACCGCTATCTTGCAGCTCCACAAGACTGTATGAACTGGTCTTTTATCTCACGTATCTATTCTCTCTATTCTTTAACTAAGGAATCCATTCATCTTGCAGTGCTAACATACCGGCTGGCAACCCTACCGAATCTCCCGTCTGGTTCTACAATTTCTCCATGCCACGCTCCCACTGTTTCCTGGATCCTTCCTGCTCTGCAGTCAGTAACTAGTATAAAGAAGAGGAACAATGAGTTTGAGGCCTACTTACATATTCAGTCCTCTGTATGGGTGTTTGAGACTCCTTGACAACTTGCTATCCACCCAAAATTCGTTACAGTGACTGACCTCGACCACCCCACAGTCTGCATTCGACCGACATCAGTTCCTGTGCCTGTCCTGACTACCAACCTGCCGATGTCAGTGTCCCCATGCTACCGATGTCGGTCCTCATGAACGACATCGGTCTTACATACCACCGACGTTGGTTTTCCTGTCGACGTTGATACCTGTGTTTCCTGTGAGTGATGACTTTTTACCTGCGAGCTCTTTTGAATCAATCCCCATGTCCAAACTGCCCTGCTCAAAAGTATCCAACCACATCCACTGGTCTCTATCTGCCATCTCCTCCAAGAACACCAAGGCTTTCCAGTTCTTAAGCCTGTCAAATATATCTGTCTTCTGCTTAAGAACATGCATCTCCTTCCTGCTTATGTGACCAAGCCTATGAAGCCACGTCTCCGTAACAAAAGAAGAATCAGTAATATAAACAAGTAGATAAAGAGTACCTATTTTCTTACCACCAGATAATTCAAGTGCATCCATTGTGAGAGCTCTCATGCATCTCTCAGCACCCAACTCTTCTGAAGAAATTAGCCACATCTCCAAACCTGGGACCTGCATGACCTCCTTCAACACCCATGTGTTGGCCGCCTGCAATTTCAGCTTCACTTCCCCTTTGCCTATTCTTTGGCAAGGCTCACCAGCTCCTCTATCTTGGGCTGCATGGAAAGAGGCAACTGAATCTATAAGACAAGATTCAACTTTATCCAAGAAACCTCCCAGAGCATCCTGTGCCACATCACCTGCAACATCTGCTTCTTCAGTTCCTCCATGCTGATCTTTCACAAACCAACAATGCTCTTTTACCTACTCTTTCTTTCCATCAGACCATAAGTGACCATCTGTGCTTTTCAACTCCACCATTCTTAGCTTACTTTGATCTGCCATTGCTCTACTCCCACTCAATCAAAAACCCCTGAGAGTGACCTGTAACCAAAACACAAAACCGCTCCCTGCAACCTTAGCTCTGATACCACTTGTCAGGCACCTAGAACAACAAACATGCTCTGATACCACGTGTTGGAGAATATGAAACCCCGAAAGCACACAATTGATTACCAAATACCAAGCAACTTAATATTCAAAAATAACTAGAATCAACAAGTAACTAGAATCCAGAAATAACACGAGATATGAGAGACAATACACAACTTGTATTAATACTCAGAAAAGAATACAATAAAGAAGATGCCACTTCTTCTCCACCACCTCTTCAGAGGCTTCCCACACCTCAAGTGAATAGTACTTTTCTCCTCCAAGCTCTCTCTCTTAGGTCCCAACACCCAACTCAAACACTAAGTTGGTGTTCACCTTATACCTGTGCTCCACACACACCACAAGTGCTCCACGCACTCCACAAGTACACACCTATACTCCAAGTAGATCTCTCCTGATACTGCTCCCTATTGTGTTACTGTCCTATCTGATCTTCAACCTATAGATCAAGCTGGTTCTGCACATCTGTGAACCTTGACCTTGCACACACATACACCTGCATATCAATGATCTTACTTACCATGTAGATCTCCTATCGTAGCCATGCTCACCTGATGACCAAGATCATACACTCCTGAAGAACCCTGCTGATTCTCCAATCTAGCACCCACCTTGGTATTGTGGCACTAGGAGGAACACACCATTGGTCTACCTCACACACAGAAGGAGCTTATAATAATGCTCTCTTACTCCCTAGCTACAAGTTTACAATACAACCATGAGTCTATTATATAGATTTCATCCAAACAATAATTAGACACCTAGTACAATAATTAGATCCGCAGCTCTCAGTCTATAATTAGCACTCATCATGCAAACACTTGGTTTGTCAACTAACTGCCCGTAATATACTTGCAGTTAAACCACACAGGCGACTGACGTCGGTCCCTGTCTGCCTGGGGATCGCCGACGCCAGTCGATCTTTGACTGACGTCGGTTGCTCTCCTGCCCTATCCTACCGACATCGGTTGGCCTGACCAATGCTGGTGTTTGTGACACTCAACAACTCCTCCAATGGCCTTCTCCATGTCTGCATCAGTGAAGCTTTTAGCTCCACAACCTAACAATTTTGATTAATTTGGATAATTTGTGCACAAAGTGATTAAACATGATTAAGAGATAATTAAATCAAATTAGAGCCTAATCAATAATTCCATGAAAACTTGTTGAATAATTTGTTTTGGAAATTAATATTGAATATCTGCATCATCAAGTGACCTCATTTCTTGGGAAGACATCCCTAGGTCATAAATGCCATAAATATCAAGATTCATGCCTCCCATGCCTCATCAAAGCCCTCCATGTCTCTTAATTAATCCTCTATTCCAAATATTGATGATCCTATTTATCAATTTTAATTGCATTATTAGATTAATCCTTAGCCACACATCTTTATCTCAAGATGGATGATTTAGGTTGATTCTGATCAATCTCAAAAATCTATAAATAGGAGGCCTTACAACATCATTTCTAAGCTTAATTTGTACAAAGTTATAATGCAGGATGGATTACAAAATCTTCATGAAAAATATTGTTACCAAGCCAAATTTATTCCAAGCCAAGCCAAGCCAAAGGTGCCAAGGAGAGATGGAGGTAGCCAAACTTCCATTGCCAAGGACTTCATGAGCACAAGCTGAACAAACCACTACACCAAGAATTTTGGAGCATTCAAAGGAGGTAAAATAGAGTTTCTTTTGAATTTTAGTTGTGAATTTTATTCATGTTTGTTAACTGAGCTCTCCATAGTGTCTAGGCCAAGAGATATGCTAGTTAGAGTGTTTCTTTCATTTTCTTTTCATTTTGAAACTAACACCGTACTAACCATCCTCTCTTGAGTCAAATTTTTAGTTCACATAATGGCATGCCTGGTGGGACCAGACACATCCCAAACATGAAGAATATTATTATGAAGCTTTAAAATCTTCATTTGGATCATTAAAACTCTTGCAATTTGATTTTCTAACTTTGTTTTGCCATTTTTCTTTATCACGGGTTTAGACAGTAACCGACATCGGTTAGTAAAAACATCATTGGTTGGATTGGTATCATCAGTCACTATTGGTATAAATGATGTTGGTTAGATAACCATCATTGTTATTAAGTGTAACCATTATAGGTTATATAACTGACGCCGGTCACTATTTCTCTTAAAAACACAAACCTAATAGCTAAATAAGCCATTTTAAAATGCTTGGTTTAGGGTCATACAGACTCTATTTTGGATGATTTTTTTAATTTTTAAACCACATGTTTTCTCTTAAAATTTCATAATTTGACATTATTTTAGCTTTAATTTTCATATATTTTTCACAAAATTTTAAAAATATATTTAAAATGTTTCTAATCTAACATATTTGCTTTTGGGGTGATGCCTTAAGGGTAGACAGGTAACCAACGTTCTTGGAACTTGTTAAAACATGATATTAAGACATATTTAGCATAATTTTAAAATGAAAAGGAATTTTTTTTTGGTGATTAATAAAAAATTTAGATTCTTAAATGAATGCTTTCAAAATTCACAATCTTAAGACCAAGGGGTCAAATGAACAACACCAATTCTTTCATTTGAGCTTAAAATTGAATTCACTTGTCATTTTTGTCTTCAATAGTTATTTGATCTAATTTTGTTTAGAAAAGAGAGGGGTGTTGAATGTATTCTCTTCTATTTTTACCCTTTAAGGAACCCTTGTAATGAAAATCATCATTCTTATTATAAAAATCCTAGTCTAAGGCTTAGAAAAAATGTCATTTAAAGCTCTCCCAAAAAACTTGTCAAAGTTTGGGTGAATTTAAAAATGAACCTAAAGTCTTTCTGTTAGTATTTTATTTTCATGAAAACTTGGCTTGTGAGGGGGACGTCATTACCTCCTATGAGTTCTTTAGGGAAGCTTTGATCTAGGGTTTCATGTCTTGGCATTGATTTCACTTACTCCTTTTGAGTTACACACGGGACATATCTGCATTTGGACATCACACTACACTGATCAAACAATAGGATGTAGTGGTTGTAAAAAGGACTAGACCTTTTTAAAACTAGATAATGCCATGGTTACCCAATTTATATGCTTATCTTTTTCATCATTTGACATGAAAGTCATTATGCAACTGATTCCCCTAGAAACATTTGAAACTTAATAGTTTAGTTAACCCCACATTGCCATACCCTTGCTAGGGTTTGGACAGTTATACTTAGAGTATTTTGGTCATTTTTTATTAGTATGTTTTGAGACTAAAAAATATTTGTTTTTTCATAAGCCATGTCAAAATAAATTTGTTTATACATCACTCTTTTGTCTAAAGAGGCATTATGCTAGCCATTTTACACCACACTTGTGCCTTGAAATTTTTGCTAAACTTGTTTGTGTGTGTGTCATTTGAATTGTAGAGGGTAGCATTAGGTTGCCTAAATCATGTCAAACCATTTTGCCTTTGAGTATTTTGCAAACATAACATTGAACACATCATTCGAACATGCTTACATTATCAAGTTGCTCAATTTGTTTCAAGACTTGTTTACCATTGTATCAAAACCATTTTTCAAACCATGTCATGTATAACATTTAGACCTTTGTCATGTGCCGTCATGTTGTTCAATCTTGTCTAGATTATTTGGTCAAATCATAGTTTTCAAAGTTGAGTTTTCAATTAACCTTGTTAATTTTGGATCCAAACATTGATTAATTTCTGTTAAAGCCTTAATTTATGGGGATGATACCTAGATCTTTATCTTTTGAGTTGCATAACTTTAGTTAATCTATTACCCAAATTTGAAAACTATTGATGGTTTGTTTGTTTAGTGCCTATCTTCATCATTGTTTATGCTATTATTTGGGAGAACACAACCTTTATCAAAGATCCTTTTATCTTATGCCTTATGCCAACTGATCATGTTTATGCTCGATTCCATGTGTTAGGTTTATATCAAAGTTGTTTCCAACTTGTTAGATTAAATCAAATCACATTAGCCTTTGTTTCAAGTCTATATTTTGATGCCATTTGGACAAAAGTTTTAGCATATGTCTGTTTGTTTAAGTCTAGATTTTGACTCTGTATTTGGACAAAAGACCTAGTAACTCAACTTTTCCCTTTCTTAGTTTAGACCTTGTTTGGAACACTTTGACCTAGACCTTTGACATGCCAATTTTTATTCAGACACTTGACCTTTTATGTGTATGAAATTTGACCAAGTTAATCAAGTTTGAACTATTTTTCCTTTGGACATATTTTTTCCAGAGTTTGTAGAACTCTAAGCCTTTTTATTTTTGGAGCTTTCATCATTTATGCGGATATGTCTAGCTACACCTATGGTGGAGTCATGTATAATCCAACTTATGATAGAATGGCTACACAAAATGACTTTTATGGCTTTAGTCAAGACCTCAATGATGATAATATGGTTTGTGAGACAGATTTATATCCACCTCATAATAATCAGTCATGGGAATAAAGTCATGAAACAACTTGAGATCTAACTCAAGACCTTGGTTGGTATGAAGAGGCTTGTGAGGAAAACTTTGAAGACCCAACGACAAATAATATTATTTGGGATATGGATCCATACCCTCTTTGAAATAATCAATACATAAAACAAAGTCAATAACTAGCTTATGATCCCACTCATGATTGGGATGATATGGTTTATTAGGAGGACCTGGATGGTTTGGATTGTGCAACCAATCAATTTCTAAGACATCCTTTTGTTATTGGATCATCGATTATACCTAACAATCCTTTGGATTATATGAGATATCAAGCTCCACAATATCCAAGGAACACCATTACCATTCTAAGACCTCATCCTTTGGCTTGTGTGAGTAATCAAGCTCTACAATAGCCCTTCATCATTTCAAGACCTAGTTCTTTGACTTATGTGAAAAATCATGCTCCACACCACCCTATTGTTACAATCTCAAGACTTTATGCTTTGGCTCATGTGAGAAATCAAGCCCCATAATGCCCTACCATTATCCAACCATAAGTCATTCCTCATCCAGTACCAATCACATCCAAACCTCAACCCATACAATCATTCAAAGACCAAGCTGTGTTCAAAACTGGTATTTTCTAACTCATTAGAAACCAAGGCCAAGAGAACCAACCAATCCGAGATGTTTTTTTTGAATCAACTATTTGTGATAAGTCAACCTATGATAAATTACCTATTGATCCTATACCAGTTGTCGAGGAGTCTCACTCTAATGAGTTAGTATTTATTGAGCCACTTCTTAATGATTATTATCACCTTTGGGAAAATCATTACCTCAACCATGTGCTTATTTTTCAAAAGCCTCCTATTGACAAGCTAGTATCTAAAGAGTTGTCTCTTGACCTTCTTCCCATCCGAGAGGAGTCCTACTCTAACAAACTAGTTTTTGTGGAGCCCATTATGCCATCACAGGCCATTAGTTGTCTAATACCAAAAAATCAACAAGACATCATTGTAACAAAATACCCATTAGATGAAGAATTAGAGTTAGAGTCAAGTTTTATTCTTGAACTAACATCAAATTTACCATCAAAATCTGAATCAACATTAGTCTCAACATTAGATTTAGAGTCCCTTGAGTTAGAATTAGATTCAGAAGAAGAATGTGTTTATGGCTATTACAACATTGGTTATGCATGCCTTGAAAATCATTTTGAATACATTTGTGATCCTTCTATGGTTTTTGAGGATGAGTACTTTAGCTTTGACACAAGTTATCCTAGTATCTTCTATGAGGATTGTGCAACCTCTCCTCATTCCATTACCATTCCACATGCCATTACCATCAAACAAAATAGCCATATCATTGATATTCTATCTCCCACTAGTGTCAATTGGGATCAACAAAATCACACTTTGTTGAAATGCATCCATGGTGACATAGTAGTTGAAGAAGAGCAAGGAGGCTAAGACCACATTAATATATTAGAAGAACACTCTCTTATTGAAATTTTTTTAGATGCAATAGGGGACAATCAATGTCATAATACAACATCTTCTAGTGAAACATTTTTGGAAGCACTAGATAGAAGAAAATCAAATTCAACAGCTAATGTTCATTAATGAAACCTTCTTAAAGGTGATACAAGACAATCAAGATAACTTCATTGATGAAAACCTCATTGAGGTACCAATAGTTGAGCACAAAATTTATTCACTGCTTGATGAAGACAAAATCAAAGATCAAATCAAAATATATTTCAATATATAGCCTAATCAGATGGTATCTACTCTCAAGATCAAACAACAAAAAAATTTGGTGGTCTTATCAAGATAAAAAGTATTCAACCCCACCACAACCAAAATTATGTCAAATCTGACATCAAAAACATTACGTGTGACTAAAATTCCTAATCTTCATTTATTTCCTCACCATTATACATTATATTATCATCTACCATTCCATTTCATAATCAAACCTACCATCCATTATTTATCCTTGTTTACCATCCATGGCCACACTTTCCTTTGTAGAGGCTAAAAAGATACCTTGTATCGATATTTTAAAGAATCAAATCAACGACCAATGAAGATCACAAAAGCATTCTTGGAATCCAAATCTAGATTGAGTTCTTGATAAAGCAACTTTTCAACCCCCATTGCATACACTGTCACCATTTTGTGAGAAACCTAAGCCAAATGCTCTTACTATTTTGTGAGTAGGTATCTTGTCATTATCTAATAAGTTAAGGTACCTCAAAATGCCAAAAACACTCATAACATTTCAAAAATACCAAAATTATTTGTCCTATCTAAGCCTAGTCAGTTATCCTCGATCTGCCTTGCTAGGGAATGGTCATTGTTAGGATTCTCTCTTTTGCTTTTGTTTTCAAGATTTCTATTTATTTTTTTATTTTAGGTTGTTTATTTATTTGTTTTATTTTTTTGTTTGTTCGCTTGCCTATTTGTTTTCTTTCAACACTGTTGCCTTGACTCAGTCTATATATGTTCATTGGGTGATTTCTTGAAAACATTATTCTTGAGTCCATCCAAATTCATCCATTAACATTATCATCATGGTTTTTATCATTAGTGCATTATTTTCAAGTGTTTATTATATCAGGAGTCAGTTTTTATGCATATTTTGGCCAAGTCTTCATGGTGTTCTATAATGAATCCTACGATCACATGCTACAAAAAAAATAGCTTTAAGAAGGTCTATAATCAATGGTGTTGCAAAAGTTTCTCCTTGACACCTTGGCAAATCCTTCCATCCTACCCTTGATCAACTGAACCCATTAACCGTTCTAGTTATATCATTGCTAATAAGGATGTGCATTTCCTCATTGGTAGGTACAATTGAATCATTTTCTATTGATCAATATCATTCCTCTATTCATCTCTTTCAACATTTTGTGCCTGCTCATATTTAATCTATATTCTAGGTTATATCCTTGAGTTATGCTTGCTAATCAGCCCTAACTGGGGCACAATCATCTTTGGCAAATCTAGGTTTACTTAATGATTATAACTGCCTATGTGCAAATCATTATTTTTACTTTTATTCCTAATTATAAACGTCTTTAGGAAAATCAACATATTTTTTAAATCAATTCATGCAAGCATTTTCTTGTTTGGATTAATCTCAACTACACATTAATTCCACCTTTCTTCTTGTTTCTTTTCGAGGGACCGCCCATCAAAAAATGTGATGACCACTCCCTCAAGTGGGTATCATCATAGGCTTCCCAAAACCATTTGGAGATTTGTTCTTTAAACATCATCTTCTTTTTGGCATACAGACCATTTCTCATTATTTGAGAAGACATTACTTTGCCTATGGTTTGTAACATCTTCCCAAATAGAGGCAAATTGTAGACACCTAAATCTTGCCACCAATGACTTCCAATCAGGCTTTTGTCTAATTTCCACCCAAAATACATAATTTGGCCTAAAAACACTGAAACACATTAAAATATTTGAACTTGACATATTCAAGTGCCAATTTTGGCTAGGGTATCCCTAAATGGAGCAATGCAATTTGTGGGCTAGCTAAATTTGATCAGATCATTTCGAGTCAAAATGCCAATTTTGCACTTAAGTGCTCTAAATTTCTCTTTCTTATCAAATCTCTTGCACAACATGCATGCTTTTTTTATATGGTGTTGGTAAAATCCTAAATGGGATGATGGATCCAATGCATCTGACATCACCTTCTAATTCCAATCTAGTCAAATTTTTGACCAATAATAAGATATTTTGATCAATTTAGATAATTTGTACGCAAAGTGCTTAAACATGCTTAAGAGATAATTAAACCAAATTATAGCCTAATCAAGAATTCCATGGAAACTTATTGAATAATTTGTTTTGGAAATGAATATTGAATATCTACATCATCAGGTGACCTCATTTCTTAGGAAGACATCCCTAGGCCATAAATTCCACAAATATCAGGATTCATGCCTCCCATGCCTCATCAAAGCCCTCCATGCCTCTTAATTTATCCTCTATCCCAAATATTTATGATCATATTTATCAATTTTAATTGCATAATTAGATTATTCTTTAGCCACACATCTTCATCTCAGGATGGATGGTTCAGGTTGATTTTGATCAATCTCAAAAATCTATAAATAGGAGGCCTTACCACACTATTTCTAAGCTTAATTTGTGCAAAGTTATAATGTAGGATTGTTTTCAAAAGCTTCATGTAAACTAGTGTTATCATGCCAAATTTATTCCAAGCCAAGCCAAGCCACAAGCCAAAGGTGTCAAGGAGAGATGGAGGTAACCAAACTTTCATTGCCAAGGACTTCATGAGCACAAGCTGAGCAAGCCACTACAAAAAGTATTTTGGAGCATCCAAGGGAAGTAAAATAAGGTTTCAAGATACATATTTCATTCAAGATGATTTTCATATAGGTAAATTTCCAAAATCACCCAAATCTATGGATGACCTAAGCCTATTCATGACATGCCCAAAATAATTTGACAAAATAAGTCCAAGTCTACTCTTTAACAACCACTCATATTTGTAAAAGATGCATTACTGAATCAAGATCGAGCCACCAATTTTGAATGATCTTGGTTATATGATGATAAATTTACCACTTCCTACCAATGAAAATGTTTGGGGAAAAAGCACAAACAATGCTTGAACTTGTACCCATGATAACACATTTAAGAAATCAAGGTCTTGGATTCACACCACTTGAGAGTGATCCCATAGATTGTGAAAGTGATACCACTTTTTTGACTAATGAATAGACTCCTAGCATCGACATAATGTTCCATTATAGTGCCTATAATGAGCTTGTTAACATTAACCTCTTTGATACCAATGCCATACTTACCATTACAACCAGTTATGCTCTTTCCCTCCACTATCTGAGCCTAATTGATTAGGATCATTAATATTCAATTATACCCTTGGATGAATTTCAAAATGAAGAGTCCATTGTTGACTTCTTGGGCCTAAGAGACAAATTATTAGCTAGTGATCATAAACAAGGCTTTGACTTTGCATTGGACCTTACCACCTACTTTGGAGAGCATTTAAAATTCGTTGGTCATAAAAAAAGTAAAACATCAATATCCTCTAGTGAAAACCTCTTTAAGTTGCCTTTGAGTAAGGGAAAAAGTAAATATAAAGACAAGTCCATAGGTGAAATTTTTTTTTAGGTGAATTTGTATGGTGAAGTTTTCTCATCTCCTTAGGAAGCTTAGTGTCCTCCAAGTCCAAGCATTTTAGTTGGGTCTGACATTAGTGAGAAAGAGCACAATATCTTAAAATATTTAGTATAGGATTTTCTAGAGAAATTCTTCAATTGACCACTACTAGAAATGGTAGATTCTAATTATTCTTAAATGGGTGAGCCCTATGGCTCATAAGCAACTAAAAAAGACTAGTTTCCATCCATACCTATTATTAATGAAGATGGTTCTACACTCATTATAGAATATACCATGTATGTGAACATCAAAACCTATCATAGCCCTAAAATAACTTAGTTTGGCGCATCCCTCACTACTAAGAAGCACAAGTTTATTATTACTGTCATAAAATACTTCATTGATATATTTGTCTAGTCCTATTTTGACATGCCATTTTTATACTATTATTTAGTGGTGCATTGACTAGTGGTACATCCAAATGCCAATCTAGTCAAGTATAAATTATAGAAAATACATCCACGCATTGTAATCTTAGTTGAGAAATAACTAGAGAAACTATTGGGAGCATAATTCATCCGACCATTAGATTACTTAGAATAGATCTTGAATCTTATGATAGTCAATGAAAAACCTTAGGGATTTCACATGTGTAATGACTTCAGAGATATTAACAAAGCATTCCCTAAGGATGACTTCCTTCTACCAAATATCGACATGATAGTAGACTCAACAACAAGATATGAGATTTTATCCATCATGGATGAATTCTCAAGAGACAACTAGAACAAGATTACACCTAAAGACTAACACAAGAGAATGTTCACCACTTTGTGGGGGACATTTTGTTATCAAGTCATGCCATTTAGCTTGAAGAATAATGGGGTAACTTATCAACATGCCATGACTATCATATTATATGACATGATGCATGATATTATTGAAGACTGTCATCCAAGACACATGTATGACATCCAAAATTTATACAAAGAATATTTGAGAGACTTCATGAATATAATGTGCATCTCAATCCTAAGAACTATGTCTTTGACATCACTTCAAGAAAATTACTAGGATTTATTGTGTCATGTTGAGTCATTGAGGTTGATCCTAATAAGGCCAAGGCCATTATGGAAATTCCTTCTCCTTCTACTCTAAAATAACTTTGTAGTCTTTAGGGAAAAATTCAGTCCATTCATTAATTAATTTCCCAATTGGAAGATAGATGCCATCCTTTTACTCACCTTTTAAAGAAAGGTGTAACATTTTAGTGGGATGCAAGTTGCCACCAAGACTTTGAAGAATTGAAGAACTACTTAGACAACCCACTAGGATTGATGCCACCTACACTAAGAATACCATTGCTACTCTACATATCTACAATAGACATTTTATTGGGTGCACTTTTGGCTCAACATAAAATGTGGGGAAAAGAACATGAAGTCTATTATTTGAGAAAGACACTTGTAACATATGAGAAAATCTATACACCAATTAGAGGGATTGTTTGGTAATGGTGTTTATTTCCCAGAAGTTACAAAACAATTGTCTAATCCTAATTTAGATGTGGATCCTATTTCGGTAGATAGGGTTAAGGATATAGAAATGACAAGGCACAAGGGTGAATATTAGATCTATAATAGGCCAACTAATGTGCTAAACTCAAATGTACCATATGTTGAATTTATTAAATTGAGATAAGATATAATGGAAATTAAAACTATGATAGATATATAAGTGACATAAAATAAGGTACTTATTTGGATATGATGCTAATGTAGATCTGGATCTGGTACAGGCTAAAAGTAGGCATGAAGTAGATTCTGTAAAAATTGTCAAATTCTAGATATGGTACCTATGGCTATCTGGAGAGTTACATCAGCCTTGAATAGTTATATATGGGTTCAACACTAGTTTCTTAAATAAAATATTAGTTGAAAAAATATGTGACCACTTGGATGCTTCTAGTTTTGGCTTCACCTTTTCTATGGTGTATTTAGATCTAGGTCATAGATTATCACTCCTAGTGAATGATAAAACCCTAACTTTCCATATTTAATGTGACCTTGGAAAAAATGGGTTAGTGGGCACATGATGTTGATCTAACTCATAATGAACCCACTATCTAAGGGTGATACCAACATATCCAATACTTCAGAAGATGGCCTCACACTCAAGTAGTTCTCCCCTATGTGTTGGCTTGTGTGTGAATCATGCAATGTGTGTAAAGTACAAAAATGACCTAACTTGTAACTTTAAAAATAAGACATTATGACTACTCCTTTGGTACTTCAGACCTGTATCTAGACTATTCCTTTGACTTATATTATAATAGGGTAGAATAAGAAAGCTTTTGATAACTTGAGTACTTCTTGAATGTTCATTTTGGTCTGATTTCTAGGTGAGGAATGAAAGAGGGTTGATATTATATTTATACCAATCCTATAAAGAGATAAATCACATTAAAACAACTAGGTTGACCAATGTAATAAATTTCATTTGTAAATTGAATGACTTTAGGGCACTAGACACTTGTGTCAAGGAAGGACTGTAAAGTTGATGCTACTATTTATCTTGGACATCAGTGTCTAAGGTTCACAAGAGTATGCTCATGATTAGAACTTGTAGAGGTGTAAGGTAAGTACATTTTAAGAATTATAGGAAATATAATATGTATGTGTCATCAATATAAGGCTGATCAGACTAAGAGTAGGCTAAGGGGCATGAGATAGAGTAGATTCAAAGCTTATGAAAGTAAGGCATATGTATAACTAAGAGGAACAACCAAGGTCTAATTTTTCCAAGTGTATATGACTGAGGTGCTACATAATCACTAAATATCATCTACACTTGCCCCTCTTTAATCTGGTAATGAAATTGATAGTTTAAAAGAAATTAATAAGTACCTGGGCATGTAGTCACACCTTATCTTTACTTGAGTTGAATGTGAGTACTTTTTTGTGTTGAATTTGAGTGTTTTACTAGTGATTTAACTAGAACCAAGAGTATGTTATAGTGTAAAATAAATTCATATAATCTAGGTTAAAAGTACTTGAAATAAATTGCAATTAAAAGAGAAAAGTTTAGGAGTACACCTATGTGTCTATGTAACCACCTTGCCTATTGGCAAGTTGTTTTGCAAATTATGTATTATTATAAAGATATAAAACTAAGATTAGGATAAATATAGATAATATTTTAAAGTGCATATATACAAGGATATGTATATATATGTATAGAGAGAGAGGGAGATTGGAAGACACATGCCTCCAACTTTGGAGTAAAAGTGAGTTGCCACATGGTAGTTGAGATTATCTCAACTGTACAACCCAATGATACTTATAACCTGGTGAGGTTGGATGATCAAGTCCAACCTGAAAACTTTGGAAGATTCAATGATTTATCACCTTAACTATACCAAAATGTGAACTAACTACTATAGTAGATTGGTTCGATAATGTCTTTAAAAGTCTGTGGGGTATCAAAACATGCAATAGTTTTGGAATCTAAAATTAATTTTGATTTTGTAATATTAGGCACATTTTGTATATAATATGCACCTTAGATATGTATCATGATAAAACTATGTATAATAATGGGATCATGTATAGAAATTTTCCATAAATATTTATTTAAATCATATAATTGTGTGCTTTAGCAATTTCAGATAATTGTGTAAGTGTGGAGGAATTTGAAAACTAATATAAGTGATTATGTGGAGGACATATTTACAAACATTCCCACACTATAAACTAGAGGTGATAAATACTGAATATGTGTGGATAACATGCTTACAAAACATGCCCCCATTGAATCTATGAATTGATATAAGTACTATATTTAGTGAATGTGGAGAACATGCTTCTAAAGCATACCCCCACTGAATCTAAAAAATGTGAATGTATGAAATCCATGTCCATATGACATGCCCCCATTGAGTCTAAAAACTAGTATAAGTACTAAACATTGAATGAATGTGGAAAACATGCTTTGAAAGCATGCCCCCAATGTAATCTAGAAACTATGAATGTGTGGAAACCATGTCCATATGACATGATCCATCTAAATTTAATAACTATGAAAAGTGTGGAGAACATGCTTCCCAAGCTTTCTCCCACTAATATTCCCCCCTTTGAGGTGAGGGAAAAATAGTACCTGAAAGTTACCTAACCTCAAAAGGGTAAGACAACTATAAAATCTATGAATGTAAGCATGTAGCATATATAAGGAAACATGTATAGGTAAATGTATTATTGAAGCACATATAACCAATTTGATTACATGTAGGCCTAATATTCATGATAAAGATCATGAAAACATATAGATAATAACAATACAATCTTAACAAGTAAATGAGTACGCACACAAGAACACTCAAAAACAAGTCAAAAGGTAATGTTCCAAAGAAACTGCAAACAAGGGGCATGTTCAAATGCCACAAAATCACATGAAATTGACTTAGTCAAGTGTCCAAAAATCAAGGAATGACATATTCAAATGTCCATACAATAATCAATGACATATTCAAATGTTAAATAAGGAAAACATAGCATAAGGGTCGCATATAATAAAACATATTCAAATGCTCAAACGAGCAAGACAATAGCAAGGTAAAACACTCAAGGAAGTTTATAAAGGAAAAACATAAGCAACCAAAATAAACATGTCATAGTGGCCTATGGATCAAATGCATTAGAAAAAAATGTCAAGTACATAGCATATTAAGTACCACGTGTGATATAAACATGGATAAGGCATGTGTAAGTATACATGTAAGCTCAAACATGATACTGTAGAGTGATCATTAAATCATATAACCCGTATGTATCAATATTGAAGAAGTGGATACCCCTAATGCCCATATGACATGAGTAGAAGGAAAGGCCAACATCTAAAATAAGAGTGTATCATGTATATATGTATGCCTATATATGTGTATGTAGGAGTAAATGATATGCTATCCTTTAACATAGAACTAACACATAGATGCCAAGGAGATAATAGAATATGTAGGTGCCAAAATGTTTTTGAATTTTTGAATGTTTTGATTTTTTTGGTATTTTTGAAGAGTTTTTGGAATATCTCATGTAACATTTTTATGCAAGTGCATAATGTTCATTGGACATTATAAAGGTTTACCTTCAAGTGTAGCAAGGTGGTACACACTTTTCCTCATTTTTTTGTAACTGTGAATGGTCCCGATCAGTTTGGTTTGAAATTTTCTTTCTTATCTTTTTATGCATTGGTATTATTTTGATTTTTTAATACCAAGTCACCCACATCAAATTCACATGGCTGAACCTTTTTTTACATGTTCCTGATAAACACGTAAGTGTTCATCAACCTATGTATGTTTTACACTCAACTGATCTAATTAATGTAATCTCTTTTCATGGTATTCATTATCTTTGATGATGTCTTTTAGAGAAACACACAAAGAAGGTATCTCAAGTTCAATTGATAAGATGAACTCTATATCATATACCAAAGAGTAAGGTGTGGCCTGAGTAGGTGTGCATACACTAATTTAGTATGCTTAAAGAGCATATACCATCTATTGGTGCCAATCAATGTTGTATTGTTTAATTGTTTTCCCAAGTATATTGATAATTGTTTTATTTATTACCTCTATCTACCCATTACCTTATAGATAATAAGGTGTAGAAAATGTATGTTTAATTTTGTATTTATTGGAAAATAATTTTATCATTTTATATTTAAAGGATGATCTGTTATTGGAAATAATAACTGAAGGAATGTGAAATTGGGAAATAATATTGGTCATCAACAACTCGTATATGTCATCTTGTATGGTAAATTCAAGGGGAATGGATTCCACCCATTTTATAAAATATTTTTTAATTGTAATGATTAATTTGTGTCCACCAATGGATATTGAAATTATTTTTCCAATCAAATCAAAACCTCATAAAGAAAAGGGCCTTGGTGAAATGATTAGCTATAACTGATGTGATGGTGCATGATTCAAATTATAATAGTTTGGAATTATAAACATAATTTTGCATGTTTGATGCATTCTTGTTCCATGGTAGGCTAATAATAACTCTGATGTAATAGTTTCTAGGACATGGACCATCCATTGAAATGACCACCACATTCATTGTCATGTATTTATAAGAGTGTAATGTGGGATTCATATTTTTTTAAGCATCACAATAACTACCCATCAAAACTTCATTTAAAAAAATCATTCCCAGTAATGACATAATGAAGTGATTCACATTGTAATTTTTGTTTATCATTTTGCATAAAATGGTCTGGTGTATAGGTTTTATGGAGGAAATGATAAATATCATGTGTTTGATGTACTAAAAGTAATATAAATAATGGATAAGGCATCTATTTATTCTGAATAAATGAAAGGATATCATAATTATCGTATGGTAAAGTTGATATGATCATGATTGATATCAAAAGGCATCAAGGATGATACACTAGCCATGGTATCTGCATGGTGGTTATCTTTATGGGGAATAATATTAACAAAAAATGTATCAAATGTCTCTATGAGTTTATCCACCATTGTTGAGCATTGTTCTTGTTATTGAGGTTTGGCATTGATGTGCTCATTGATGTCAAAGGTTCTTAAGAAGGTCTTCATGAGGTCATTAAAGAGTATATCTATGAAAGATATTTTTGTATTAGTGTGAGAGTGATGTATGAATAATGTTATTTTTTGATATCATTAAGGTAATCATGTTTGAGTATTAGTTCTTGAGTAGGTGTCTTGAGAAGCCTAGTCATAACAAACATAGTCATATCATGAACATGTGCATGGTGAGCATGAAGATGTAAGTGCATAGGTATGTGTAGAGGTATGAAATTGTTTAAGGAGCATGTAAGGCATGTGAGAAAGGTTTAAAGTCCTAAAAAAGAGTTTTAAGGTGAGCCTATAGGGGTATAACCTTCTATCCAAGTCTGCAACTAGACCAATTCTAGATTTTGCCTAACTTAATGAGGTATCATGAGCTATTGTCAAGGCATATGAAGGATGTATGGATATGTTTAAGCATGAGATATGTTTAATGGAATGCGAGTGAGATGTTGTGCATGACATTGAGGTGTTGATATCATGGAATAAGGCATGAAGGACTGTTCAACACCTAGTGAGGTATGAAAACTATGGTGTAGAAAGAGAGTGTAAGCGTAATGGGGTATCAAGATCAGTTTCCAAGGCAAGTGTAAGTAGGTGAGGATTGAAAAAGGTGATTCAAGTTTATTTAAGATTATTCATATAGTTTAAGGTCAATGTTTGTAAGAAAATACATGAAAAGGTGCTTTGAGGTCTCTTGAGTGCATAAAATGAAGGGTTCTCAACCCGAGAAGGATTTTCTTATGTTCATTGGCATGTGTAACCTCTGCATGGGAACCTAAGTTATTAGGGATAGATAGGGAAGGGTTATAACTCAAAAATCTAGGGATTTTTTTTAATTAAGGGCTATACTTTATGAATTCTTGTTAATAATAGAAATAGGTTAAAACCTCTCTAAAACCCTAACAAAAACCTAATGTGAGAGATCTTGTTCAAAACATCCGAAAATGGTATCAAGTGAATAAAAATATATTTTATGTTGTATTAAACTCTCCCAATCACCTATATGTGTGATTGAGTTGTTATGTGTATGAGTAGACCCTATAATAAATTGCACATTTATCAGAGATTTGCTTTAGTAGTCAGAGTTGACTAAGTTAAAGTATGAAATAGATGGAGGATGAAGTTTTATACTCATGTTTCATGTCCATAAAGGTTTATGGAAAATTTATATCAATTATGTGTTAAAATAGTCATCCATGTTTTCCAGTCGCTAACAGGCCTAATGATGGAAATAATGAGAAACCTAGGCAACAATGAGAAGATGATTAGGCAAGTGTTATCATGAAATAGTGATGAAAACAAGTGCATGGATATGTTATTAAATAATTTTAAGAAATGATCATGTTTTTTTATGATTTTTTGAGATAAGTGAATATAGTAAAATGTTGCTCACAAATTGTCCCGTCTCATTCATATGAGACAGTGAGATATAAGGTTATGAGATTGGTCTGCAAGACTAATATTTCCATTTGAACATATTATATTTATATATAATAAGGGTAGAATTATATAATAGGATCATATACATGCATCAAAATTCATTGAATATGTCTATACAGGTGATGGAGGTCTGAGTCACCATGACTAGCTTTGAGAAAAACTGACAGTTTTGAGTGAACAAGTTGTAGGAGTGTTTTTGAGTCCTTTTGCCACATGTAATAAAGTCTAATGTAATTGATGAAGTTTTTGAGGTATTTAAAGTTATTTTTAGTGATTTAATATCATTTTTTTATGGATAAATAACATATTATCTTCATTTTTTCAAGATAGTCATTTTTGTGTGTTTGAAGGCCTAATTGTCAACAATACTAATGATGTGCTTCAAGTGGTGGTTGGAGATATAAAGTGTCATGAACCTAAGAGGATATTATTGGGGGTCTATTTGATTTTTATGTGAATTTTTCCTACCATTTTTATAGTTTTAAAGTGTTACAATGGGATCAAAGGGTGACATGTACTAATGATGGCCTAATTGACTTAGGTCTCCTTAAGGCCTAAAGAAGGGTTTGGTCTATTTGAGATATATCCAACCATATGTAATGATTTATTCATGTTTTAGGCTTTAAATAAGTCCTATTTCATGAAAAAATAAGTGGGTAAATGTGTGTGGCTGAACAAGAGGTGTATGAGCAAGAGCCTAGTATAAGAACAAGGCCTAACATGCCTAATTGACTAGTTAGAGAATGAATGAGTGGAAGTGAAGGATATAAAAATTTGAAGAGATGAATGAGATTTTTTAGACCATCATAAGGATTAAAATAAAATATCATGAAAATATAATAGGGGTACTGTAGATTAATATCAAGGTCATATGACCTAATCTATCTTGAAGAGACCTAGTTGAGCGAAGGAACATAAAAGGTAGTTTGAGAGGACTATAAGAGCGAGAAGAGATAAAGAAGATGATTATTTAATCTATTATGTGAGTTTTTTTTTTAGCATGATCAAGATATTTATGTGTCTGATTTGGTGTTGAGTCATCTAGGGGGTTGGTGCTTCCTTGTAAGTTTGTGCTTGCTAAAGCCTAGTTGAGTGGGTACTTGACTATTTGGGGTTAGTGATCCATGTGGGGTTGGTACTTCATTAAATAATGGTTTTTTTATTATATGAATATAATACATTTGCATATATTAGTGTTTTTTCTTCCCCTTGAGGGTTTACCACTCAAATGAGTGTTTTATGTGTTATGCTCTTGTCTCATGGTCATATAAATGGTTCTTGATATGTTGCTAGTTCACTATATTGATTTGATAGTTCATGAATGATAAAAAAAAGTTATAAAAGTTTTTGAAGACTAATTCACCCCACCTCTCATTCATTTTTATTACAATAATTGGTATCAAAACTTGGTCCTTTGAATCAAGTCTAACAACTTGAAGGTTATCCTAAGAAGCACAAGATGTCTAGTGATCAAAAGGTAGAAGACATGTATGATGAAAAATTCTAATATGATAGTGAAGAAGGAGAAATTGAAGTAGACCTTGAAGTTGAGCTCATAAGTGGCCTTAATTATTTGAAGCATCAAAATAAGACTATCAATGATCTTAGGAATTAATTAAAAGGTGTCAACACAAGGTTTAGATCAAAGGAAGTTGAGTATGACCAGTTGAAGGTAGAGATAGATTCCTTGAAGGTTGAGCATAAGAAACTCATAGACAAGATGAGAAAATTTGAGAGTGTGAGAAGTCTGAACAAGTCATGAGTACCAACATGAAAAGACCAATCAGGCATCCCAATACAATAAAAGATAAGTTATCATAAGACCATGGGAAAAAGGGTAATCAATATAGAAATGCTATTTACTAAATCTATCATAATATGGGACACATTTCAAGTTTATACTCTAATAGAGTTATAAGGCCCTCAATATTCAACAAGACATATGAATCTCCTAGAATTCATGAGAAGGATCAAACATTGGTATGGAAGCCAAAGCAAGTTAGGACTGATCATATTGAGGTCAAGATTCAAGATGGAATATTTACTAAGGAGGAACAAAAGACTAAAGAGGATTCTATGCTAGCTCAAACTGCATTTCACATTTAAGATGAAGGCATGAAATCATATACAAATAGTGATTTCTCAAGACACATGATAGGATACATAAATAAGCTCATTTCATTGAAAAATGCTGTAGGAACAGTGAGGTTTGGAGACAACATAACTAATAATATAGTTGGCAAGGGTGTCTTGAGTTTGGAAAATGGGAAGACCAAGACACACAACGTTTTATATGTGGAAATTTTGAAACATAACCTACTTAGTGTAATTAAAATGTGTAATCAAGGACACATACTAACCTTTCATGATAGAGGGTGTGAGATAAGGAGAGCCAAATCAAGAAGGCTAATTGCCAATGCTAAGAGGACTGAGAATAATCTATATGTATTTAATGAAATCAAGATGGAGAGATGATTAATGATCAAGATGGATGGAAGTTTGGTATGGCACAAAAGGTTAGGTCACTTAAAATTTGACAATCTGGTCAAGATAAACACTAAGAAGTCTATGAAGAACATGCCTAAGAACACCAAAGCTACAAACATACTTTTCAAGGCATGTCAACATTGTAAAAAAACTATAATAAGGTTCAAGTCCAAGGATTAATCTACTATAATACCCTTGGAGTTAATACACATTTATCTTTATTGACCTACAAGAATTCAAATCATTAAAAGAGATAGATATTTCATGTTACTCATATATGATTACACAAGAATGACTTGGTTTGCATTTTTAAAATAAAATTTAGAAGCTCTTGATAAGTTCAAGGCATTAAAGGATCTTGTTGAGGATGATAAGAATGGGAAAATCAAGTGCCTAAGATCTGATAGAGGGGAAAAGTTTTTGTCTAATGAGTTTGATGACTTCTGTGAGGTTCATGGTATAAGGAGATAATTCTCAGGAACTAGGACACCTCAGTAGAATGGAGTAGTGGAAAGAAAGAATATGATAGTTCAAGAGATGGATAGAACTATGCTAAATGAATAGATAGTATTTGATGGATATTGGATGGAGGTAGTAAGCACTTTAGTCTAAATTTTGATTAGAGGATAGATAAGGACTAATGGAAATAAGACTCCTTATAAACTATGGAAGGGCATACTTGCCAATGTGAAATATTTTAGAGTGTTTGGGATTAACTGTTTCATCAAAAGAGATGATGAAGACTTAGGAAAGTTTGATTTTGGATCTGATGAAGGTATATTCTTAGGATACTCATCAATGAGCTCAGCCTATAGATGTTATAACAAGAGACTACAAAATATAGTAGATAACACCAATGTGCAAGATTGATGAGACAAGGAAATCACACCCACAATCAAAGGATACTTTAAATAATTTAAAATTTAAGAATGAAGAGGAAACTATAGAGGTTGATAAGGAAGAAGAAGAACTTGAGGAGAGACAAGACTCAAAAGGCCCCTCAAGACAGATTCAAAGAGATCATTTTGAATCTCAAATCATTGTCAATGAGAATGTAGGTATGCAAATAAGGAGAAGACTGGTAAGTAATCTAAATCAAGAGAATGTTGCTCTATTATCTAATATTGAACCTAAAAATCTTATAGAAGCAAGAAAATAAATTTTTTGGATAGGTAATATGAATGAGGAATTAGATAAAATAGATTAGAAAGAGGCTTAGGAACTAGTTCCTAGGCCTAAGAAAAAGAATGTCATTGGCACAAAATGGGTATTTAGAAACAAGTTGAATGAAGAAGGATAAATCATTAGGAACAAGGCTAGATTGGTATGCAAGGGATATACACAAGTTTAAGTGGTAGAATTTAAGGAGACCTTTGCACCAGTAGCAATATTAGAGGTCATCAAATTATTTCTAGCATATATAGGATCCAAAGTGTTCAAGATATACCAAATAGATGTCAAATCTACCTTCTTGAATGGGAATTTGAAAGAAGAGGTGTACATAGAGAAATTTGAGGGGTTCTCACTATCAGTTGACAAGGACTATGTGTGCAAATTAAAGAAGGCTCTTTATGGTCTAAAACAAGATCCTAGAGCTTGGTATGATAGGTTGGATAGGTATCTATTGGATCAAGGATTTAAAAGAGGAATTGTAGATAGTAATATATACATAAAATTAGGATATGACCATTAGTTGATAGTAGTTGTCTATGTGGATAACATCATATTTAGTGGAAATAATGAGAAGATGACTAAGGGATTTTTAAAGGTGATGAACAAAGAGTTTGATATGTCCATGTTGGGAGAACTATCATTATTTCTTGGGTTGCAAATCAATCAATATGAACAAGGTATATTTATTTCACAAGCCAAGTACATAAGAGAGATGTTGAATAAGTTTGAGATGGAATATTACAAGGTAGTTAGTACACATATGATCATAGGGTGTAAGTTGAGCAAGGAAGATGAGTGTCTAAAGGTCAATTAGACATCATATAGGTCAATGATTAGAAGTTTGATATACACCACTGCTTCTAGACCTGACATCATGTAAGTAGCAGGTCTTGTGGGAAGGTTTCAAGTAGATCCAAAATAAAATCATTTGAAAGTAGTCAAAAAAATACTTAGGTATCTCAAGGGTTATATATAGTATGGGTTGTGTTATCTAAGGAGTAAGGAGTTTCATTTGACAAACTATATAGATGCAGACTAGGTAGAAAATCTAGATGATAGAAAAAGTACTAGTGGAGGAGCCTTCTTCTTAGGTGGGTGCTTGGTTTCATAGATAAGCAAGAAGAAACCATTACTAGTATTATCCACTCATGAGGTTGAGTGTAGTACAATAGATTCATGTTGCACTCAGGTCTTATATATGAGATGAACCTTTAAAGATTACGAGGTGTAGTATAATGGTCCTATCCCTATCTATTGTGACAATACAAGTTATATAAGAGTCTCAAATAAACCTATCTTGCACTCAAGGAATAAGAATATTCCCATTAGGTATAATTTTTTAAAATATTAGGCAAGTGAACAAAGATTCAAACTTGAATATGTTTCTACATAGGATCAGATTGCAGACATCTTGACCAAACCACTTTCAAAAGTAACATTTGAACACCTAAGATAAGAATTGGGTGTAATTCCTACCCCTAGAAATCATTGAAGAAGCCAAGTACTTAGGGGGAGATAATCAAGTTCATTAGCTCTAAGAATAGGTGAGTTATTCCAAAAAAGGTTTTCATGGAGATAGGGGTAACATGTTTGTATTATGTCTCATAAACTCATAGTCCTGTGTGTTGAGTATTTTGGTTGCAAGGAGTGTGATCCAAAGAATTGTAGACATCACGTTGTCATTTATGTCAAAGGAGGAGAAAAAATATAATGGTAAAATAAGAATGATCTATTTGTAATGTGTTTTTCCATCAATGACAAAGGGGGAGATTGTTGAGCATTGTTCTTGTTGTTGAGGTTTGGCATTGATGTTGTCATTGATGTCAAAGTTTATTAAGAAAGTCTTCATAAGGTCATTAAGGAGTGTAGCTATGAAATATATTATTAAAATGGTGTGAGATTTCTATCTAAATAATGTTCTTATTTGATATCATTGAGGTAAGTATGTTTGAGTACTAGTTGTTGAGTACAAGGTGTCTTGAGAATCCTAGTCATAACACACATAGTCATATCATGAACATGTGCATGGTGAGCATGAAGATATATGTGAAAATGTATGAATTTTTTTGAGGAACATATAAGGCAAGTGATTAAGGTTTATAGGCATCAAGGAGAGTTTTTAGGTGAGCCTATAGGGGTAGAACCTTCTATCCAAGTTTGCAACTAGACCAGTTCTAGACTTTGCTTGACCTAATGAGATATCATTAGCTATTTTCAAGTCATATGAAGGATGTATGGCTATGTTTAATCATGAGAGAGGTTATATGTCATGAGAGTGATATTTTTTTCATGATAGTGAGGTTTTTATATCATGGAAGAAGGCATGGAATACTATTCGAGGCCTATTGAGGTATGAAGACTATGGTGTAGATAGAGAGTGTAAGCCTAATGGGGTATCTTGATCAGTTTCTAAGGAAAGTGTGAGGAGGTGAACATTTAAAAAAGTGATTAATTTTTTTTAAAGCTTATTCATGCAATTTAAGGTCAAGGTTTGCACTAAAAGGTATAAAAAAGTGCTTTGAGGTCTCTTGAGTGCATATAATGAAGGATTCTCAACTCGAGAAGGATTTTCTTGTGTTCATTGGCAGCTGTAACCTCTAAATGGGAACATAAGTTTTTAAGGAGAGATGGGGAAGGGTCCTAGATAAAAAATCTAGGAATTTGTTTTTGGAATGAGGGGCTATGCTTTATGAACAATTGTTAAGAATGAAAACATGTTTAAACCTCTCTAAAACCCTAACAAGGACCTGCTGTTAGAGATATTTTTAAAAATAACACATAATGGTCTCAAGTGAATAAATAATATATTTTATTTTGTATTCAACTCTCCCAGGAACCTTTAGGTGTGATTGAGGTGTCAGGTGTGTGAGTAAACCTTTAAATAAATTACACATTTCTCAGAGATTTGATGTATCAATTAGAGTTGACCAAGTCAAAGTATGAAAATGTATGGAGGATGAGTTTTAAGACTCATGTTTTATATATATGAAGGTTTATATACAATTTATATCCCTAATATGTACCAAAATAGTCATCCAAGTTAGCCAATCACTAACATGCCTAATGATGGAAACAATGAGAAACCTAGGCAACATTGAGAAGATGATTAGGAATGTGTTATCATGAAATAATGATGAAAAAAAGTGCATGGATATGTTATTAATGAATTTTAATACATGGTAATGTTTTTTATAAGTTTTAGACATTAGTGAAAATAATAAAATGTTGCTCACAAATTAACCTGTCTGGTTCAAATGAGACAATGAGATATAAGGTTATGAGATTGTTCTGAAAGACTAATAGTTCCATTTGAACATATTATATTTATATATGATAATGGTATAATGATATATTAGGCTCATATATATGCATTATAATTCATTTAATATTTATATACAATTGTTTTAGGTCTGAATCACCATGACTAATCTTTGAGGAAAACTGATAGTTCTAAGTGAGCAAGTTACAGGAGTGTTTTTGAGTCATTTTGACCTATGTAAAAAAGTTTAATGCACCTGATGAAGTGTTTTATATTTTTTGTATTTTTTTTATTTTCATGGTTATGTGGATAAATAACATTTTATCTTTAGTTGTTCAAGACAGACCTTTTTGTGTGTCTGAAGGCCTAATTGTGAATAGTACTAATGGTGTGCTTTAAGTGGTGGTTGGAGATACAAAGTGTCATGAACATAATATGAGATTATTGGGGGTATATTTTAGTGGTATATTAATTTTTATTTCCATGTGTATAGTTTTAAAGTGTTCCAAGGATATCAAAGGTAACATGTACTAATGAAGGCCTAATTGAATTAGGTCTCCTTAAAGCCTAAAGAAGGGTTTGGTCTATTTGATCTATGTCTGAGCTAATGTAATGATTTATTAATGTTTGTGTCATGAAATAAGGCCTATTATGTGAAAAATATAAGTGTTCAATTGTGTATGGCCAACTAAGAGGTGTATGACCAAGATCCTAGTATAAGAGCAAGGGCTAAAGGCATAATTGATTAGTTAGAGAATGAGTGCGTGGAAGAGAAGGATATAACACTTTGAAGAGATAAAGGAGATATTTTATACCATATTCAAGATGTATATAAAATATAATGAAGATATAATAGGGGTAATTTATATAAATATTAAGGTCATATGACCTAATCTATCTTGAAGAGACCTAGTTGAGCGAAGGAGGCTAAAGGCAGTTTGAGAGGCTTAGAAGAGTGAGAAGAGATAAAGAAGATGATAATCATCTATTTTGTGAGAAATAAGGCTTTATGAATATTATAAATATATTTAGGTGGATTAATTGGTGCTGATTCATCTATGGGGTTGGTGCCTCCTTGTAAGTTGGTGCTTGCTAAAGCCTAGTTGAGTGAGTGTTTGACTAGTTGGGGTTGGTGCTCCATGTGGAGTTGTTGATTCAATAAAGACTGGATTTTATATTATAAGACTGTAGTCAATTTTTAGATATTAGTGGGTTTTTTCCCCTTAATGTTTTTCCACTCAAATTAGTGTTTTATGTGTTATACTCTTGTCTCATGCTCATATAAATTGTTCTTGATATGTTGCTAGTTCACTATATTACTTTGATAGTTCATGAATGATAAATTAAAGTTATAAAAGTTTTAAAAGATTGATTTAACACCCCAACCCCACTAACCCCCCTCCCCCCTACCCCTCATTCATTGTGCTTCCAACAACCATTTATTTTTATGGGAGAAGACACTCTTCTTTAGTTTGGTAATGATTTGTAATTTGGTTAACAATTAATTGAGATCACCAAAAACCTAGATGTCTTGTATATGAATTTTGTGTGCTATGGATAATACAATTATCAAATATTCATATTCAGATATATTATTGGTGTAATAAAATGATAATTTATATGAGAATGACATATGTTTTCCCTCGAGGGTGCAAAATACAATGTCAACACATACCCTAATTTTACATCTAGATCCATTGAAGTATATTATCCATGGATTTGAAGATATATTATATGTCTCAAACTCATCAAATAAGGATTATATGAGTAGAAAGAGATATGGTAAAGGAGATGTAGCTAACTGGTCAACTATAAATTGACCTTTTATTGACTTTTGGGATACAAATTTTAGATCAAACTTTGTAAGTTGCATTACCCATTTTATAATATAGTTGGTAAGGTGTGTTTTGTTCATAAAGAAATTTAATGGATCAAAAGGTTGGGTGTTTGATTCATGTTAGGTTCACCAAATGTTTATCCTTAATTTAGATGTGAATCCTACTTGGGTGATAGGGTCAATGATATAGAAATGATAGGGCATAATGGTGAATATAAGATCTATAATAGGCTAATTAATGTGCCAAACCCAGATGTACCATATGCTAAATTTATTAAACTAGGATAAGCTATAAGTGGAAAGTAAAACTATGCTAGATATAATAGTGACATGAAATAAGGTACTTAGCTAGATTTTATGATAATGCAAATTATTATCTGGTATAGGTTGACATCAAGTAGGAAGTAAATTCTAGAATAGTCATTAGATTTTAGATCTGGTGCCTCTGGCTATCTAGATAGATATGTCAGCCTTGGACAGTTGTGTTGAAGCTATTATATGGGTTCAATGATAGTGTCTTTTAAAAAATATTAGCTAAAACAAGATGTGACTACCTAGATGCTTATGAGTTTGACTTCACCTTTGCTTTGGTGCATTCGTATTTGGGTCATGGACTGTCACTCTTGGTGAAATGGAAAAAACCTAACTTTCCATCTTCAATATGAACTAGAGGAAAAATGGGTTAGTGGGCACATGATGTCAAGATGACCCATAATAACCCCACTATCAAAGGGCATTGCCTACACAACCAATACTCTAGAAGAGTGACTTAGACTTACGTAGTTATCCCCTACATGTTGGCTTGTGTGTAAATCATGCAATGTGTGTAAAGCAAGTACAATAGTGACCTAACTTGTAACTTGGTAAATAAGCCCTTATGATTGATCCTTTAGTAATTAAAACCTATAGCTTGGGCATTCCTTTGAATTATATCATAATAGGGTAGAATAAAAAATATTTTTATAATTTGAGTGCTTTATGAATGCTCTTTTTGGTTTGATTTCTAGGTGAGGAATGAATGCAGGTTGATATTATATTTATACCAATCCTATTAGGAGATAAATTAAATTAAATAACTTAGGCCAACAAATATAATATGATTCATTTGTAAATTAGATAAATTTAGGGCATTGCAATCTTTCATTAGGGTAGGATAGTAATTTTAACTTTACTTTCTATCTTGGATGTTAGTGTCTAAGGAACATGAGAGGAGGCACCAGCTCAAAACTTGTAGAGGTATAAGATAAGTACATTTTAAGAATTTTGGGAAAGATAAGATGTATATATCATGAATATAATATTGGTCAGACTAAGATCAAGCCAAGGGACATAAAATAGAGTATATGCAAGGTTTTTAGAAGCAAGGCATGTGTAAAACTAAGAACAACAACCAAGGTCTAAGTTTTCTAAGTGTAAAATACTAACGTGCTAAATAATAAAAGATATCATCTATGATTTCATGGTAAATAATAAGACCATTATTATCACCAAGATCGATCTGCTCAAATATTTGTTATCTAAAGCCCCTCTAACAAGTCATATGTCCAAATGGGTAATGTTGCGAAGCAAATTTGATGTAGAATATCAAAATCAAAAGGCCATTAAGGGGAAATTTATTAAAGAAGATATTGATGAATCCCATATCGTAGATGCATAATCACTCATATTTGCTTTCCCATATGAGTCAATTCTAACTCTAGACGTAACAACTATTGAGTATAAATAGTGGACATTATATTTTGATGGCTCATTCACAACCTGTGGATTTGAGGATGGTATCTTGTTCATCACACCATAAGGGGATCTCATTTCCAAGGCATTTCATATTGTATTTCATTGAACTAACAACATGGATGAGTATGAAACACTCATTGTAAGAATTTGTCTTACTATACAATGGAATGTTCAATAGTTAATGCTACATGGGATTCTTAGTTGATCATTAATCAAGATACAATCTAATACCAAACTAGAGATGAGAAGCTTATTCCTTATAAGAGTATGGTAAACAAGCTCAAGTCTCATTTAATACTCTTCAATTTTAATTAAACAAATAATAAGCGATAATAATAGATCAGCTCATGCCATGGTAACCATTAGGTCTATGATAGTAGTGGCTAACAATGTTAAATAATATCACTTTCTCATTGAGACCCTTATCCAAAACATATCCCAGATACTGAGATGGTATGAAATATTGTTGGTCCTAGTATCCCTTGGTACCAAGACCTATACATCTACCTCTATGACTAAACTATTTATCCAGACCTATCATGATCCCAAAATAAAGCCTTCATCCATAAAACTACCCGATATACCTTACTCAAAAATATGCTCTATCATAGGGGCTATAATGGAATGTTATTTTTTTGTTTATCTTTGAGAGAATATAATTTAGTGTTGAGGGATATACATGAAGGAACTTGTGGGACCACACCATTGAATTGTTACTTGCCAAAACTCTCCTTTTAATCAAGTATTACTAGCCAACAATGGAGATAAATGCTTGTCAATATGTTAGAAAGTGCATCACTTGTCAATGACATAGTGATTTTATCCATGCTCCTTTACCACTCTAGCAGATCAATACACCATGGCCATTTTATACTTGGGGACATGATCTTGTAGGAAAAATAAAATCTACTTCTTTTGATGGCCACAAACATATCCTAACTAATACAAAGTATTTAACTAACTGGATAGAGGCCATACCCCTCACATAATCAACAAGTAGATATCCAAGTTCATCTACTATCACCTCATCTACTACTATTACATTCCATCCAAAATTATATCTAATAATTTTAGCCCTTTAAAAAATAAAGATGTCAAATACCTTTGTACCAAATTACAAATCAAGCATAATAAGTCCATGACCTTTTACGCTCAAGGTAATGGCCAAGCTGAGGCATCAAACAAAACCATTATTAAAATTTTGAAGAAGATTTTTAATAATGCTAGCCATGATTGGCATTACAATTATTACCAACCTTATGGGATTACCATACCAATACCTACATGCCTATAGGAGCCACACCATAATCCTTAGTCTTTGGATTTGAGGCCATGATTCTTGTCAAGATTGAGTTTCCCTATCTGCATATTTTTCTATAGAATATCATTGATGATAAAATATAAAATACATAGATTAAAAGATCTAGACCTCTTGGATGATAAATGAAAAACAACATTGGACCATTTGTGATCCTATCAAAATCAGCTACGCCACAACTACAACTAATGTATTCTCTATAGAGAATTTGAAATTGGTGATTTGGTGTGGAAATAAAATCAAAAGAACACCAACATAGAATGCAAGAAGAAAGATAAGTTTAAATCCAATTAGATTGGCCCCTTTATTATTAATTCAAGTTATGTTTCTAGGGAATATAGACTAGCTACACCATATGGACAAGAGCTCAAGGAGCCTTTGAATATCATGCATCTCAAACATTACTATTCTTAACTAATTTGAACCATTATCTACGAGAGCCCTCACTTGGGGGTACCCATTCCCTGAACTATTTATATTTATACTACCATACCATTATCTATACCATTTTTAATTCATTTATTGTATGATCCTATGACCGATCATGATCCTGATTATGACAAATATGTTTTACAGGTAGATTTAGAGACTATTGTTCCAAAGGCACTTCAAAATGATCAACATCAATAACTTCTTTACAAACAAGTGTTTTAGGGTATGTCAATAAGGATGTTACCTACTAGATATTTCCTTGAAAACCTCCTTTAATTGCTTATCCTAATATTATTTCCACATCATGTGCTATTCCTATTCTAATCTTGCTCTTACATGTATCCCCTAGTGCCTCAAGTTAATTCTATTGGTTTATAGTACTTACCATAACAACTGACTTAGCTATTGTTTGAGCCTATACCTAAAGGTGAGAATATTTTAATAGATGGTTCATTGTAAATTTTTGAATATTATATTTTCTTTCCTTATTCCAAAAAACACAAAAACATTGAAAAGACTTAGGAAAAACCCTAAAAATCATAAAATCATGAAAATTGCTTATAATTTTGATGTTAGATATAAAACCCCAATTTTTTTTGAGAAGTAGCATCTTATCTAGACTAATTAATTCTATATTATCATTACCACACCATTCATTATCCTTCCATTTTTGGGAGAACTATATCGGCCTGAGGTCCATATAGACTATGTAGGCAACGCTTGGATGTATGGGGTATCTTAGATCAGCTCAACCACTCTTTATTTCCACTATTCATTCCCACTCATACTTATCCAATTTTAATTTATGATTCCATTTATATTTCCCACCATTTCCTTACCCTCTTACCATTTTGTGAGCAACCATTGCCTTACGCTCTCACTAGTTTCTGAGTAACTAGTTACCTAACGCTCTCACCATTTTGTGAATAACTATTGCCTTATGATCTTATCAAAATTTTAGTAATTATTTACCTAAAACTCTCACTATTTTAAGAGTATGAATTTATTATTTATCCTTTATAATCATATACCTACTTGTCATCAATTTTATTTTATCCCATATCCTTGGGAGAACTACATTAGCCTGAAGTCCATAAGCCTATATAGGCAAAGTCAATTTGCCTTAGGGAATTTAGAGTTAGATTGGCCACCCTTTCCCTCTTCTTATATTCCCCCTACTATCACAATTGATCCATTATCCCCTTAACTTAGGGGAAAAATATCCAAAGCATAACACCTTATTCATTACATGTGCACAAATTTTTGATAACTTAATTAGTTTTCTCTTTATTGTTTATTTATATTATTGTTTATATTATTTGCTTGTTTGTGTTTAAGACATTTTTTTCCACTTAAATCTTTATGATTCATATCTTGATTTTAAGTTGGTTGCATTTTGTACTTAAAATATTTTTTATTGTTTGTTTGTGTTTGGTACATTATGTTTTACAATTAAGTCTTGATATTTCATATCTTGTATTTAAGTTGTTTACATCTTGTATTTTAAATATTTTGTTTTTTATGTTTTTTTTTCAAATGTTTTATGTTTATAACTTACGTTTTGATGTTTTATCATTATCTTGAGTTATAAATATTTGCCTTTGAACTAGTCCCTACACAATTGAGATACAATGTTATCATAGGTTATCTATACTTATGATGTATAATATCATTTGAAATATTAAAAACTAAGTGCTAAAGATATTACATATAAATATGAAGTCAAAAGACATCTCTTAATGCACTATCAACATATCCAATATATGATTACAATCACAATTCATTTTCCACAACCATCACATAAACACAATTTGAAACCGACATGTATATCTTTATGATAACTAAGGACATGTATGTCTTAAAATAAGCATATACCATATAGTCATATTTCATGTAAATCCATGATATAAAAAAAATTAAAATGAACTAGTAAATTAGATAACAAAATCACAGTAAACAAATATACATCAATATCCATTTTTTGATCAAACAATCTACATCTAATGTCATAGTAGTGCAAAAAAGCATAAAACATCATAAAAAAATAGTAAGAGTCCATGTATAATATCCATGATCCAAAATCAATGTCATATATATCTCAAAATCAAATTTTTATACATTAAAATATTATATACATATCATATATATCAAAATTGTAGAGCTACAAGTACAATCTTAGCTTTGGGTAGCTCTATCCCTAGGGAGACTCTAATCATGACTATGGCCTATACCTAGAGGTGGTGGTGGACCCATCACTCCCTTATGAGGTGATGAATATGTCATTTAAAACTCTAATGCTTTAGTATACTAGGATATATAGTTTTGGTTGGTCCTTTGAGTCCTCATATACTTCCTATAGGAAGATTCCCTACCCTTTACCAAAACTACTGACTCATATAAACTATGATAATAAGCCACCTCATCCTTCACATGAAGGGAATCATGCTTGGCCTAGATCACATCTTGATGTGATTTAGAATAGCCTTGAGCTATCATAATTTTTTGAGCCTCTATTAGCTCATCCCCAAGCCTCTAGACATCACACTTTGCCTTATCTCAGTTTGTGTGAGCCCTATCTCGCTCACTAGCAACTGTAACTAGCTCAACATCCCAAATAGTAAGCTACCCATAGATGGATATGATATATAAAACCTATGCAATTAATTCTTTAATATTAGTATATCTCTTATTAATGATGCCCTATAGGTTGGCAATCTCACCCTCAGCTATCACGAGCTCAACCTGTAGCCTATCTACATTTTTCTCTATGCCAACTATCTCAACTAATCTCACTATAATCTCATGCTTGATCCTATCACTCAAAGCCTGATATTTAGCTAACCTGGTAATATTACAAGTCCATACATCCCTTGTGTCTATATCAAATGTCCATGCCTCCCTTGTGCTTATACCTGAGGTCCCTACCTCACCTATGCTTGTACCCTAGCTCAAGTCACCACTTACTACCTCATCCATATATATATATATAATAAAGGACATTATCTACCATCTACATATACATTTACATCTCCACCCTTACTATCCTCAACATTTGAGCTTAATTAAATCACTAAGGGGCCACTCTATGTCACATGCTAAACCATAAGCTAGATAACCTACTATACATGCTGGTACATAGGAACTTAAAAAATATATAATGGGATAGCCTAAAGTATCAGCCACTATGCAAGATCCTATACCTAAGATTGAGTATATACCTATACCTACCCATGTGTGGGGCCCTACCTCTATCTCATAACTCTCCTATGTTATCCAGATTGTTGGTGTTGGGGTCTAGTCAATCAAATTAGTCTAAAGCCTACCCACCAAGCCATGTAGGCATTTGTAATTCTAGCATATGCAAATCCACATACATAGGCGCAATCTATAGGTTGTACTATATCAAAAATTGTGATCACCTAGGATATTAACACAAGTATACCCTAAAACCTAATCTTCTAAGTCACATGTGTGAAGAAATGTAGTCCATCAGGTACATCTTACTAGAGGCTAAACTATCTCTACATTCTATTTGGCGTATACCTCTCCATAATGAAATCATGTTGATAGGTAATGTAACATTGTGTCAACATATATTTGAGGACATGTCCATCTTCTAACTAGTGAAACTAAAATATCATGTAGGGCTATTAGATAAATTTTCCATCTACCATATCATCAATGGCCTACCAATAGAAATACAAGTTATTCCTATGGCCTTATAGTTTGATCCCATCTAAAACCAACCATAGACTAATGGATCCTCAAGTCCCTATTGAAATATATAACCATTAGGTCACTCTATAGATATGCGCTCCTAGGCCTAGACCTAAATTAAGGTGATGTGCTTGATATTGTGACCCCTTTGATATGTAATCATGTGCAAGTCACTGTACAAATGGGTCAGTATAATTGGTCCCATGAAAGATTCATAGTAAGATAAAGCATGTATATAATCACCCCTATAATATCAATATAGAATAACCACCCAATCTTGAAAGGTAGTAAGAGGATGCTGACAAGATCCATCAAGATGACTACCTCCTTGGGAACCAATGCATTTGCTAGTGCTAGTGCCACTACCACCTATCCCACTTTTATTATTCTAGGTACCACATCTAGAGGCCATACCAAATCCTCTAGATAATTAATATCAATATACCCCTTTGTAACTGATATGTACATCAAACCAATCAAATCCCTCAAAATATATTGCCTATCTTGTAACATCTAGTAGATCCTCTAGCCTTGAATGACACTAAAAAAATATACCTTACATTGTCCAACATCACCATGGCCTCACCTATGGGGATATGTAAATTCAAGGTATCAAAATGCAAATGATTTTAACATATTGACAAATAGGCTCAGTCTACTCATATAAACGGCATCTAAAATATGTGCCATAGTTTAGTGGCCTCTAGAAGTCCTACAACCTCATCAGTCAAGATCTTAGGATGATGTAATACTCGTGATCATATATTATGTGTTGTCATGACACCTACTCATTCTTGTATATCATAAATCCAAACCAAACCAAGTCAATCACTTATCAAATTTTCATCTAAGTTGATTATTTTACCAATTTGTTTTAATTTTGGCCTTAACATTATATTATTCTAACCTATTTTGTATTTTATACTATGCAATTATCCCTTTTGGGTGATTTCATTATTTTATTTGGTGTTCACACCATTCTACATGGTGTTTTCATTATTTCATAGGGCATTTTCACCATTTTCCTCACCAGGATACAAACTCACTATTTTACAGGTCATTCCATCAATTGGTAGGATGACCTCATTATTATGGGAGATTTTGTCATTTTCTTACCAAGTTTTGTTGACTAGGCATTTGCATCATTTGACTAGTGTTTCCATTGCTTGACCATCATTATCACCATTTAAGTGATTTCCAACCAAATGAGTGATATCACCATTTATTTCTCGATATCATAATTTTCATCTTCCAAAAAATGGTGAATTTACCTTTTTATGATTTTATAGGGCATAATAAATGCAATAAATGACAAATTTAAACAAAATTAAATGTAATCACTGATGCCCCACTCCTTGGAGGTTGTTGGTACTCTCTTACTCACTCACCTAGGTGCTTATGGTGTGGGATATTCATCATTTTGTCTACTTATATTACATACAAAAAATAGAGTTGTAGATTGCAATAGTGGAAGGTGAAAATGAATGATTTTCACCCCTAGGGTTCAATTTATAGCTTAAAATTTGAATTTTGCCCCCTGGCCCTATTTTTGATCCATTTTTCTTCTTAAGAGGCTCATTTTTTCCTCGTCTATCTATTTTCTAAACTATTTTCTTCTAATTACTCTATTTTTTAGCCTCTACTACTGAATTTTGTGCCATTTTATTATATTTGAGGGCCTATAAGTCAATTTTTTTCCCACTACACCTTCTAGGGGGTATATTGGGCCTCCCAAACATTGGTTGGGGAATTTTCATGAACCTCTTTTTATATAAATAAAATAAAATCAATGAAAATGGGAACAAAATTATTTCTTCTAGCTGTGATCATTTTAAGTGACCTTTTAATTATTTAAAAATCCTTTGATTTGACAAAATGTCTTACCACACCCTATCAAATAGGGGGAAATGTAGACACATAATTCTCACCACTACCATTTCAAAATTATAAGTCTAAACAACTTTTTATAATAATGCACAAACTTGACCAAAACCACTGAAGTGATCTAATTCATTTGCACACATCATGTGTAATTTATGATTTGCATCAATATGTCCCTAATTGGGGCATTAACCTTTACATAATCATCACCTTATTTTAATTCATCACCAAATAAAATTTTGACCTAACAAATTAAATTTTTGACCAATAGTGCAAGGCAAACTTATCAAATTCCAAGAACTGTAAAGAGAGTAATCAAAATCACTTAGATAAGCAAATCCAGTCAAATGTTTAAGTGAATAATCTATGACAAATTAATGAATATCTAATTTTGAAAAATAAGAATTCAAATATTAGGGCCATGTCATCACCCATGCCATCATTAAAAGGGGTGTCATCCATTAAGCATTAATGGAGATAAATATCTAATTAAGGATAGCCATGTCTATTAATTACTCCCTTCTTCTAAAATAGTTATTGCTTGTCCCTCAAAAATTGAACTCATTTGTGGCCACTCATCTCATTTTCGATCTAAGGGCCATAATTTATTTGCCTAGCCTATAAATGCAAGGTCCATCATGGATAATTATCAAGCTTTCTAGTGCGAATATATAATGTAAAACTTCTTTTAAATATTCAACCATTTATGCCTTTGTTCATTCATAATTCAATCAAAATAGTGCATGATAATATGTTGGAGGCACTTGCCCAACCACATTGTCAAAGATCTTGACCTCCATATCTGGGCACAATCATGCTTGTGGACTATCCATGAAGAGAAGTCACTTTGGGGGGGGTTTAATTGTCTTGTTATACTTCTTTTTAGTTTATTCATTTCATTGAACTTTACCAATAGAGGTAATAAGCTTAATGTGTGTGTTCTTATTAAATACTTTATGATTTCACAGTCCATACATAGTGAGTAAATATTTTTTGGGAAAAACTATGTCTATTTTATTTAATTATCGATGTTTCAGATCACTACTTGTGATCCTTCATCAAGAGAATAAAGGATTAGTGATATAACACTATAGCCTATGTTACTTAAATGGTGTAGAGGATTAATGAATGGATACACAAGTAAACAAATTCATAGGGCCATAAAACAAACCAAAACTAACATTGAAAGGAAAAGTGAAAAGTTATCTAGGGATGAAGGCATGGTGGCTTTTTTTTTCCATATGTTAAATTTATGTCCAACAATATAGAAATAATTCTTAACCATCAAAATATTCATTCCACCTTCATCCTAGTCAATAAGTTACGCATGGTTGTAGGGTCAACATAAGACCCTATGGACCCTAGCTTACGTAGTAGGGTATACATAGTTAATTTATCACATGGAATCCATTATATATGGGAAACAAGAAGGTCCATCCACATGAAAGTCAAGGAACATGAAGTCGATATTAGACTTGAGAGAAAGGAGAAGTCAATCCTGGTAGAACACTCGTGCAAAACTAAGCATACTATATGCATTAAAGATGCCATAGTTGTCTCCATAAAAAAAACATTTCCAAAAATGAAAACTTAGGGAAGCCATAAATATTAATAAACACTCCTATAATCTTAATGTAGATGAGGGCCTAGGGAGAGGTCACACTTGGAGATCCATTCTCAACAATATTTCTACTAGTTTCCCTTATTTTAATCAATGATTGGTTTTGCTTTAGATTTTTTATGCTTTGTTCTTACAATAGTTTCTTATTATGTTTTATTATAGTAAATATTATAATAAATTTATAAAATCTCTTAAGCTACCCCCTTACCTAGTACAAATAGGTGATTTAATTAAAATTTACTTTCGTTTGAATAACACTCTAACAATTATTTCTATTAGTTAATATTCAACCAATTCCATCCTTGATAGTAATAGGTGAATTCTTTTTTCTATTGTATTAATAGTTTGATCTGAGTTTAGTACCTAACTTTAATATTAATTCTTTATATTAAAAATAAAAATTATAGGGCTCATTAACCAAAATTTTAGGTTTCCTTTCTTTTATTGTGTCAATTTGGGGGTACATGCCTACCAATGGAAAGAGAGGAGGTATAATAGCTACCCTCATATTTAATACCCAAGGTGATCATTATCCTCTACATAATTTAAGTAACATAATTTCTACTGTTCTATCATTAATCCTTTATTCTCCTGATGAATGATCATGGGTAGTGATCCGAAATGTCAAGAGTTAAATAAAATAGACACAATTTTCTCCCAAAAACTATTTACTCAATGTTTTTTATTGTTTATTATTATTGAATTTATCCACTAACGAATGAAATAACCTATTTTGTAATCATATTTCACATATAGTTCAGTCCTTGGGCATGAAAAAACATATTTTTAGTTTCTTAGATTAGAACACAGTGCTGTAGTTAGCTTCATAGTTTACATCAACTAAAGTATTTAATATTATTTTATTTTCCTTTAGTAATTTTAAGACAACCAATCATTTTTTTTACATCTCACATATGTGTAAACATGACACATATGTTTGATGGGACACTTATTAAGTTTGGTTTTAATTGATAATGTCAATTTTTGAAATCACAACTTGGTAATCACTTACTAGGTTTATTGAGAAGAGGATTTATTATCTTCATTCCTTGATCATCTAAGATATATTAATAACACATTTTAATGTGTTGTTTATGTTTAAAATACTAAAATTTCATAAATATCTTCGTATTCAACACCATTTATTTCTTGACTTGGTAATTAAAGTGACTTGACACCCATACATTCCAGTAGATGATTTGGTGTCTAATATAAGGACCTTAGTAATGTTTATATTCATTGACATTTAGAAAATCAAGTCTATAGAACTCAAATTTTCCACACCCATTGTGTTATACTTGAACATTTGAGATTTTTTGGATTACAATTTGAGAAGCACCATCCTAAACCCAATCATTCTCATGATCATTGTACTCTTTGTAATTATTGTACATGGGTACATAACATGGCCTAGTTGTCAAGAGCCATATCATAGGTTTTGACTTACTTTTTTACTTTCTCTAAGTTGATCTTGATGAGGGGTGTTAATGTTGTACTTGAGAATGCTACTTTACTTCTTAAAAAAATATAAAAATATTTATTTGACTAAGCTTACTTATGCTAGTTTAGCTTCATTCACTATCTCCTTTTATAAAGTACATCTTAAGGGATTATGTTAGTATATATTAATGTTGTAGCTAAGAGTGAAGACTAGGGTATAATGACATAATAAAATGGTAAAGTGAGCTGCATAAGAGGGTTATAAATTAATACAATCCAGAATAGTAATTCAAAACCCTAATGTGCTAAAAATATAAACTAAAAGTATGACAAATGATTGAGCAAGGAACAATAAGCAATGAAATGACAAATATATATGAAAACTACCATACCTAGGATAAACTATGGAATTTTGGAACTAAATTTGGGATTTGTAGTTGAATGTACTATTCTCTATGATATGGAGTTGCTAACTATTCTAGGAAAAAAATGGTGAGCAACCTAATGTACATGAAAAAAAATTGGTGGGTCACTGAATGTGTACCTCTATCATTATTTAATGTATACCTAGATGTTGAATATGTCCCCTGTTTCTACTTTGATCATACACATTTCCAGGTAGGTGTGTAGGTTTATGGTGAGTATAATTATGAAATTTATATATGGAATTGGCAACCATAATGTGCTGAAATTTCTCTCTTTCATTCCTTGACCTACTTCTCAAATATAACAATAAAATAAATATTTGCAAGTTAACTAAATCGACATAACACTTGAGGAGTTGCAGCTACATATCCCACATACTTGGAATTGGATTTAATATATCTCTCTTGTGTATATGAGTGTGATCCTACCCAAGGGAAATTATGGGTTTCAACCTCTTCTCCTAGAAAAATAAATACAAATATTTTCTCCCATTATAAATTTATTTTGGCAGGTTGATGATGGAACAAAGCTTGAAGTGATGTAGATACTTTGTAGACTCAATGTGTAGGATATTTCATAAATATATCAATATATAAGATGAATGTGCAACTCAAACTTTAAGACTTCCAATTGATCAAGACTTGGAAAATGACTAAGACTTGACTTTTTATATATAGGGCTCTCTAGGACATGATCACAAAGGCCAACCATGGATCAATATGATGAATGAAATCAAAGGCATGTGAAATCAAGACAAGGAAAGAATAACCCATAGAAAATAAAGGGTTTTAAATTGATATGTCATTGATTCTATATGAAATAAAATTGATAGACTATAAAATCTATACCATGAGGCAAAAAGACTTAGAATGGAGACAAAACTATTCAAAGAATGGATGATTATGATTCTAAATATAATAAAAAATAAATCTAACATGAATATGAGGATTTATAGATGAATTAATATTGAAGAGATGCTAATTAGGGGTGAAATATGTCCCTAATATCAAAACGTACACAAGTGGACCAAGTGTTCTTGAACACAGAAAATATCTCATGAAAAAGGGTCTTGTACAAAAATTAGGAGTCTACATAAGACCAAAATTTGATGTGCTTATGTAAATGTATGTGTGCATGAAAATAAAATAATAAATTAGAGAATGTACTTGCACTTACCTTGGAAATATGGATGAAACAATTAATGGTTGGTGAGACTCCACCCACATGTAATGACAAATCCTAATGAATCTAGTGAATTTGAATTTCTTTGTCAATAATTGAAAGCAATCAATGCCATTATAAAATTTTGAAAATATATAAAAATGAAAAAAAATAGAAAACATGATTATTTTTAAGCCTAAAATGGATGAGGATCTTATTTTGGATAGATAAGGTTAAGACTATAAAAATGATAATACACAAGGGTGATAATCAGATCTACAATAGGCCAATTGGGTGCTAAACTTAGATATAAAAATACACTAAATTTATTATGATGATAATATGATAAATATATAAATTACAACTAAGTTATGCATGAAAATTAAAAATAAGTAATATACTTAGCTAGTTTTGATGCTAACATACTTCTGGATCTAGAAAAAGCAAAAATTAGGCTAGAAGATGGTTCTATAATAGTCATCATATTTTGGATTTGATGATTTTAGAACTCTAAACACTAATGTTAGATAGGATAGTTGCATTGACATTAATATCTAGGTTTGAATTCACCTTCACTCTAGTGCATTCAGAACTAGGTCATGGACTATCACTCCTCATGAATTTGTAAAACCTTAGTTCTTCATCTTCATGGCGACATTGGATAAAAATAGGTTAATGGGCACACAATGCAAAGCTGACCCCAAAGACCCATCTATTAGTGAGTACTGCCTACATATCCAATACTCTGAATAGGGTCTTAGATTAATATTTTCCCCTTACATCTTGTCTTGTGTGTGAATCATGTAATATGTGCAAATCAAGTACATCAGTGAACTAGCTTATAACTTGGTAAATCAGGATCTTGGTTTACTCCTTTAGTATTTTAGACCTTTAGATGTGATGTTAGTATGATAGGTATGGAAATAGGGAAGCTTTATTCAATTTAATGTTTGATAGAGTCTTTTTGATAAGTTTCCTTATTCTCTCTTGGTATTTTCTAGGTGAGGAACGAATGAGGGTTAATCTTGTATTTATATCAATATCGTTGGAAAAGTAAATCATATTAAATCACTTAGGTCGACCATTATAATACATTTCATTTGAAAACTATGACTTTAGGGCATTAGACACTTGCATCAGGTCAAGACACTAACATCAACACTACTATCTATCCCAAATATTAGTGTTTAGGGAGCAAGAAAAAAGGTTAGGATTAAAACTTGCAAAGGTGGAATATAAGTAAATTTTAAGAATTATAGGAAAGATAAAAGGCTTGGGTCATCAACATAAGATTGGTCATACTAAGAGATAGGCCAAGGGGCATATGATAGAGCAAATGCAAGACTTTTAAAAGCAAGAAAAGATCAAGAACTAAGAGGAACAACCAAGGTCTAGTTTTACCAAGTGTAAAATATTGAGGTGATATATAATCCATAAATATCATTTATATTTTCCCCTAGTCTAGTAATGAAATTACTAGTTTAAAGGAAAGGAATGTGTACTTGGGTGTGTATAATACACCTTGTCTTTGCATGTGCCCAAATTGAGTGATTTTATGGTGACTAGACTGCAACCAAGAGCGTGTTATAGTATATAATCAATGTATATAATATGGTATTGAAAGTACTAGAAATAGATTGAAATTTAAAGAGCAAGGTTTAGGAGTACACTTGCGTGTCAATCTAACTGCCTTGCCTATTGGCAAGTTGATTTGAAAAAGATGTATCATTGTAAGGAGTTGAAAATGAGATTAGGAAAAATATATATAAATCTTGAAAGTGCATATATCCAAAGAGATAGAGATAGAGAGAGATATTGGAAGGCACATTCCCCCAACCTTGGAGCAAAGATGACTTACCACCTAGAAGTTGATATTAGCTCAACTAAAAAACCCAATGATACTTATAACCCGGTGAGATTGGATGATACAATTAATTCCAACCTAAAAAATTGGCAATATTGAGTGATTTAATCACATAAACCATACCAAAAAATGAAGTAACTACTACATTTTACTAGCTCAATAAAGTTTGTAAAAGTTTGACTAAGGCATTAATATGTAAAAGTCTACAATGTGTTAACATTCCATAAAATCATTTTGGAATGTAAAATTTTTTTGGATTTTGTAATATTAGGCACAAATTTCATAGCATATTCACCTTATATATTTCGTATGATGAAATCGTGGATAACAATGGTACCAATGTATATAATTCTACCACAATTATCAATCTGAATCATATAACTATGTGCTTTGGCCAATTTGGAAAACTGTGTAAGTGTGGAGGACATTATTTTAAATCATGCCCCCACTAGATATGGATAAATATTAAAATTTATATAAGTACCAATGTGGATAACATCATTCCAAAACATTCCTCCATAGTAATTTGGAGATGCTTAATATTGAATAGGTGTGGAGAACATGCTTCTAAAGCATACCCACACTAAATATGAAGACTATAAATGTGTGGAATCCATGACCATATGACATTCCCCCATTAAATTTTAAAATTTATATAAGTACCACATACTATATAAGTGTGGAGAACATGCTTCCAAAGCATGCCCCCACTGAATATAAAACCTATGAATGTGCGGAAGCCATGCCTATATGACATGCCCCAACTAATATGACTCAAATTTGAGGTAAGGTAAATATATGAATTGGTAATTACCTCACCTCAAAAGGATAATACAATTGTATAATCTATGAATGGAATCATGTATCACATAGAAGGAACATGTCTAGGTAGATATAACATTAAAGCACATATAACCAATATGATCACATGATGGCCTAATATGCATGATAAGTATCATGGAAACATATTTATAATAATAATAAAAGATCAATAAGTAAACAATCACACACATAAGATCACTCAAAATCAATTCAAAAGGTAATGGTTTAAGGAGACTACAAACAAGGGGCATGTTTAAATGCTGCATAATCAAAGGGACATGACTTAGTCAAATGTCCAAAAAATAAAGGATGACATATAAAATGTCCATACAACAAACAATGACATTTTTAAATGTCAAAGAAAGCACACATAGGCACATGGGATGTAAAAAAATAAGCATATTTAAATGCTTGAATGGGGAATACAATAACAAGATGAGACACTCAAATAAGTGCATAAAGAAAAGCATAAGCAACCAACATAAACATGTCTTAGTAGCCCATGGATCAAATGTGTTAGTAAAAAAATATGTCAAGTGTATAGGATATAAAGTACCATGTTTAAGATATAATCATGAATAAAGGCATGTGTATATATATATATATATATATATATATATATATATATATATATATATATATATATATATATATATAAGATCAATCATGATAATGAAATGTGATCTTATAACCACATAACTTGTGTGTATCTAGATTAAAGAAGTGGATGCCCCCAATGTCTGCATGACATGAGTAGAAGGAAGGCCCAAAATCTAAAATAAGAATAGATCATGTATGTGTGTATACCTGTACCACACTCAAATAGAAACATGAGACACATGTGTGTATGTAGAAGTAATTAAATATACCATCCATCAATATGGAACTAACACATAGATGCTTATATTTTTTATTTTATTGGTATTTTTGGAATATTTGAAGAGACTACCATATAATCTCATCTTATGGATGAGAATCCTCAAAGAGTGTTAAGTGTATAACCTGTCTTGAACTAGATGTGCCTTATGTGTAAATAGTAAAAGTAAGAAATTTATCATGGTCTTTTGGTAATTTTGTATTTGGTATCTTTGGTTTGAATTTATCCACATTTGGTTTCTCATTTATCAGTGATGGATCTAATCGATAGGTACCATGTCTTGTAGATATGAATAAATTTTGTGTTAAGTTATTGAGTGGATCAAAACATGGTTTGTTGAACTATTCATATGTAGAGTGCTCACCATATATGAGTAGTGACAGTATAAGTGTTGTGATATGAGGAAGGGCCTATAGTTCCCCCCCTTTAACCACATTTAAAACATTATATTTTTCAAGTGTCTCTTGATTTTAAAACTCTTTTGTTAGAAATCTTCTTTTAAGCATGCTTACTTGATTTTATTGAGTTGAAGTTGGAAATATTTCTCTCTCTCTTTTTATCATTGCATTTGGAATCCTTTATTTCTCTAATTATTGCATTTATAAGTGTTTTTTTTTGAATTATCATTTTGATGCATTTCTTGTTCTTTATGAAATTTTTCCTTGTGTACTTCATTTTCATTTGTAGGTTCTTGCTATTTTGTATTGGAAAAATATATCTTTAAATGATTTGCATTAGTATTACCAATATATCCCAACCCTTAATGGTCATTTTGATCATGTGTGGAAATAGGATGAGTGATGCCTTGGGAATGTTTTATTAATCCTTGACCATGATAACCAAATTTCATTCTAAAACTACACTATTTGGAAAGGCAAGTATCATTTTTGAGGGGTAAATTTGTATCCTTTTCTTTATATGATTTGTATTTTTGAACCTCTTCTTTCTCTAAATTTGGTATTTTCAATTGTTTTTCTCTAAATTTTCCTTTGGTACCAATATTTTATATTTTTGTACTTTTGCTTGAGGAGAAGTACTCATAATGTGAGTGGGTTTATTGATAGATATATCAATGATATGATCATGACTATGTTTTTTGACTTTGTATTTGGTTCTTAAATGCAAAATAATGATCAGTATGATCCCCATGCATTCTATGATATGCATAATCATACTTAGATATATGTATAGGATGTATAGGTGGTAATTTAATCACTTTGTATCTAATCATTTCTCTTAAGATCTCACTCAATATTTTAGTAGCATTTGGTTCCCTTTTTTACTCACTTATTTTATATGTATTTGGTTATAACTTTGCATTTGGATAACAACCCTTGTTTAGTATAACATTGCTAAAGGAAGATGCAAACACATGGTTAACACTAGCATATGTGGGATTTTAAATTTATACAATCTGATTTTGTAACTCTTTTATTAATTTTTTCATATTGGTGATTTGACCTTTTAGGGATTTACAAGCACAAACCTTAGGTAACTTGGTTTGAATATACATGCATACACCATATACCTTATACCTTGAACGAGTGATATCTTGGACCTAGTTAGAGGGATGATAACTATCACCCTCCTTAGGGTTAGGGGGCACTTATTATATATTAACAGGTGGTAGGATGGGTTAAGTAACCTTACCTCTTTGAGTAGTAATAATATGGACCATAGAATCCAAAATAAGCCATGGGAAAATAATAGGTACAAGATGGTAGCTATCATTCAAATAATACTTAGGTAGAATGAATGGTTGATATCATGCATGTTGGCATATATAAAATGGATCTATAACATTACAAACGGAATTTTTAAGAGAAATCAAGTGTTTTTTTGCCTTAAAACTCTCTCATTATTGGCATGAATTTGCTTAACAACTTTAAAAATGCAACACATGTAGCAAACCATAGAAACTATAAGGTATTAAACCATGAAATATTTTATATAGATATCCATTACAAACATGATTAAAAAATTATATCAATTAGGGATGAGTAATATAAAAATAATAAAACCCTAATTATCCTAGGGTTTAAAGTTCAAAGATCAAATTCACCATATGTTTAACCCTAAAATGGATGAGGATCCTATTTTGGGTAGACAAGGTTAAGAATATAAAAATGATAATGTACAAGGGTGATAATCAAGTCTACAACAAGCTAATTGGGTACTAAACTTAGATATAAACATATACTACATTTATTATTCTAAGCATAAGATAAATATAGAAAGTAAAACTAAGTTATGCATGGAAATGACAAAGAAGTAATATAATTAGCTAGTTTTAATGCTAACATAGTGCTGGATATGGAATAAGTATAAATTAGGATGGAGGATGATTCTAGAATAGTTATTAGATTCTAGATCTGATTCTTTTATAAATATGGATAATAATGTCAGCTTGGGATGATTGCATTGACACTATTGTATTGGTTCAAGAAAAATTTCCTATACAAAATATCTACTAAAAAAGGAGGTGACCACTTGGAGCTTTTGGGTTTGTCTTCATCTTCACTCTGGTGAACTCATATTTGGGTCATTGACTGTCATTCCTCATAAATTTATAAAACCCTAGTTTTTCATCTTTATGGTGACTGTGGGAAAAAATGGGTTAGTGGTCACATGGTGTTGATATGACCCCAAATACCCATCTATCAGTGAGTGATACCCACATAGCTAATACTTTGAAGAGGGCCTTAGACTAATGTATTTTCCCCCTACATATTGGCTTGTGTGTGAATCATATAATATGTGCAAAGTAAGTAAAATATTGACCTAGATTTTAACTTAGAAAATTAGGCTCTTGGGTTGATATTTTAGTGCTTCAGACTTGTAGATGTGTTATTCATATGATTGGTGATGAAATAGGGAAGATTTTAACAATTGAATGCTTGATAAAGTTCTTTTGATAGGTTGCCTTGGTCTCTCTTAGTCTTTGCTAGGTGAGGAATGAATGAGGGTTGATATTTTATTTATATCAATCTCTTTGGAGAATTAACTTACATTAAAACACTTAGGCTGACCATTATGATCCATTTCATTTACAAAATAGATGACTTTAGGGAACTAGAAACTTGCATGAGGTCAAGACACTAATGCTAAGGCTAGTATATATCCCAAACATTAGTATAAGAAAATAGGTACATGATCAAAACTTACAGAGGTGAAAGATAAGTACATTTTAAGCATTCTAGGCAAGATAGAAGGCCTAGGTCATCAACATAAGACTAGTTAGACTGATATATAGGCCAAGGGGCATAAGGTAGAGTGTATGTGAGAGTTGTGAAAGTGGGAAAAAGTTGAGAATTGATAAGAATAACCAAGATCTGAGTTTTCCAAGTGTATGAGATTAAATTTATATATAATCAATAAATATAATCTATAGATTAGAGGAATGAATATACTTGATGGTGCATGAAATGTACTACCATTTCTAGTAACCATAATTGAAAAAAGTCTATTTAGGTGATAACTTTTCAAGTAATTTTAGATAAGTCAACTCTTATTTTTGATTTGTAAAGTAGATACATGTCATTTCTTGGAAACTTATTTTTCATTTCAAATATTTTTATAAAACCTAAAAAATTATGAATCTAAAATATGTAGATATGTATGCCCCCCATTTGAGGTGAAATATTGTAAACATGTTCTTGCAATCACTCATATATAAAAAAAAGTGTTATGCACACCACATGTTATCGTGTAATAGAGATGAAGTTTTTAAAATATCATGTAAAAATCAATGTAAACACATGTATGTAATCATCATAAAATGTCATCATGTAACACTCAATTATAAGTGCAACCTCATGTGAGGATGAGAGAACGAGGGGCAAGTGATATTCCCCAATATAGTAATGTGATAGGGAATGAAGTTATGCCATAATGTAAGATTCATACATGTAATATTTAGATAATAATAAGATAAAGGAGATACTCAAGGGTAAAATTACCCCAATGATTAATAAAGATAGGGATAGGTGATATGGCCCAGTGTATAAATGTGCCCTTGGGAGGGATTGATATGTAACTGAAGCACACACACAAGTAGTAGTATGCCTCGATAGATTCATGGTAAGGACCATAGAAATATAGGAAAAATGAATAATAATACACAAGTGGTAGCATGCATGATATGGATTATGAAACCAAGCATAATATATCACATAGTATAGTCACACATTTTGTACACTCATGTAACAAGACATGGTAATGGAAAATAATAATGCAAGGAAATATGAGTCAAAATTAATGAGGAGACAACATGAAATGATGAATGTAGGATCATTTATGGACAATGCCTATAAAATACATTGAAAAAAACATGCAAAATTACAATCACACACATGCAAATAATTTGGCAATCATAAATATGCAAGAGAATGTAAGACATCCATGTAATACTCATATTAAACTACGTAATGCGTATATACAAGTAATACACAAGATGTAGATAATATAAATATATGTATAATCCATCTAATTATATAATAAATAAAAATTAATAAATACAATACCATAAACTTGTTATATATCGATGCCCTCAATATAAGCCATGCTAATAATGTGACATTGCCACCAAGATGTGGGCATGAATGTAGCCACATAACATCTATAAGTCCATCATCATATGTAATCTTTATATCCTAAATCTCACCCACTCAAATAATACCATGAAAAACATGCATGTAACATGGATATGTAAAAGCTATAACATAGGAAAATAAAAATGATAGGTATCTATCAAAAAATATAAAATAATTTTATTAAATTTATGTTTTTTTAATTATTTTGTAAATTTTTAATTTTATATAAGAATAATATCACACAAATGGGAAGCCAAATATCCATTTAAAATATAATCAATATATCTCATTCAATTAATAAAATAAGTCAAGGGGAAAAAATTAGGAGGAGAACACAAATAGGCTAGCCAAAGAGGCATAAATAAAGATCAAAAGGAAAACAAGCAAGCCAAGGGATAAAAATGCATATGAAAGAAGAGGAGGATTTAAAAAAACATACAAATTACCTCAAAATTTAGTGCATGCTAGGATGAAAGGTCCTGATATATCTATTTTTATCAGCAATACATTTAGGAATGAAATCAACAATCATGGGGAAAGATTCAACGCAACATAACAAGCAACATAAACCAAGGGGCTAGAATAATGTCAACGTAAACAAAAGGAAATGGCTAGATGTCAAATTTAAAATAAATACAACAAAATCAAGGGAGGAAGGCACATGAAAATAATGACATATAGAATAAATCCACAAAATATAAACTATGATATAATAATGATATATCAATGAAGCACAAGAGACATGCTAGCATAGCTAACTAATTATCTCATCTATAATGACATAGCCTAGACTAGGGGAGTCAATTTTTTTTTATAAGTATCAAATAATTAATTTTAACCATCATTAGAAAGAGAGATATGATGGTAGTGGGCTTGAGGATCCTCTTTAACCTATTTAAAAACACACATATTAGTTTATATGTGTTTGTATAGTTGAACTCTTATTAGGTGATTGAGTATGAACTAATGCAAGAGGTGATAAAGAAATATTGGGACATGGATGATTAGGCATTGTATGTATTACTGGTGTAACTTTAGGATTATTAAATCTAGGGGTTGTGACTTAGGATGTCAAATCTATAGATGAAAATGTAGTAGGAAACATAACTGAAGGCAACAAAATAGTAACATATATCATATGAGGTTGAATAATTTTATTTTTTTCAAAATATTTTTGATAACATCTCATGTTTTTTTGAGGTGGGTTAGGTAATTTAAAATATGTACCACAAATAATATATACTTTATCATTATACACAAAGTTAATGAAATGATGTAATGTGGTTATTATTGATTTGATTTGATTTAGTAATAGGAATCCAAGTAATATATTGTATGCATCACTATAAGACATTATTAAAACAAAAATAACAAGGTATTGGGACTAAATGTAACCATTAATGTAATATCAACAATGGGTGTGCATGTAATACCATCATAACTCCTAAGTATAATAATCATTCTAAGTGAATCTTATTGCATGTAGCCTTAAATATCTAGAAATGAAATTATAATTAGATTTTTTGATTGAACCATTATTAATAATAATTCCATGTGTAATTTGATGATGTGCATCAACAAAACCATGTATATAGAGATAACCATTGTTTGACTTATTGTCTGTAATCTTGTGGTGATAGAATGTGATAGATGGTGTTTACTTTTGAAAGGCAGTAACCATTCCCATAATGCTATAAATTATATCATCATTGGCAACCATTGATTGATGTATCTATGTAGTCATGTGATCATCATATTGATTCTTAGTATTATTATTTAGTAATGGATTGTTGAAGATTTATAACTATTGATTAAGTGTTGCAACATATTCATTTAATGTAGTATTATGGCCATCAACATGAATATTATCACTATAAAAAATATCTCATATCTTATGTCATAGTATATAAAATCAATTGGTAGAACGTATATAAGATATATGGAAATCACAATATTGATTACCATCATATCATTTAGGCATAGGTTGAGAAGGATCCATTTGATATGGCTCAGGTAGAGTAATAAAATTGTATTCTAGGAGTTTAAGCACTTTATGAGGAGGTTTAGGTGACCTTCTCAATTTTTAAATATTCCTAGAAGGTGGAAGGACAAGCTTGTCAAGGGTTGTGAAACTACATTGACAATTTTGGATTCATTATTAGCTTGAAAATTTGGTGTATCATTAGTTTTATCTTTAAATGTTGATTTTTCATAATATTTGGAGGTAGTAGAGGCATAAGATTTATGTGTATACTTGAGCATACTGGATTATAAATTTATATTTGAGTGGATATAAAAAATAATTGGATCCACATAATCATCATAATTTGATGTCCCTTAAACAACCATTTTGATGTGAAAATAAATTTTGTGATTAGGATCCCATGTGTGGGTTACGGAAGATCCCCTTAACCATACTACTATGTACCAGTGCTCCTCTACACAATATTTCAAGCTTCACAAAATGAAGCTACACATAATTACCTTGATGTCACAAGATTTTATTTCTTCCTCTCTAGACATATATTTTGAGATTTTGTGGAACTACACAAAGAATCTTAACTATAATTGCACAATGTTTTATAAGTGACCAATAAAAAGAATAACTTATTTTGGATTCTAAATATTTGTTTGTTTGATATATACTTAAATTTGAACTGGGCTACTCTTGTATTTTGGTTCATAAACAAACTATGTGCTTAAAATCCCATGCATGAGATGTGCAATATCCCCTTAATTATACTATTGTACATAAATTCGCCTCTAAAAAATGTTGTGAGATTCAAAAAATTAAGCTACACATGATTACCTTGGCATCATAAGAATTTATTTCTTCCTCTCTGATTCTATATTTTTAGCTTGTGTGAAAGTACAGAAAGACCATTCAGACCAAGATATTTTGTTCTTGAAGAGTATTTGTAAACCATAAATAGTTATGTGCAAATATTGGTTTATGCACAAGATATTTATTTATTTTTACATGGACTTCATTGGTGCATATAACTTGTAGTTACTTTAAAATCATTGTACAAGTTTTTTCAAAGTGTCTTTGTGTAGTTATGTGCAAAGTCTAAAGATCTATGCAAATAGAAATAAATAAACTTTTGTGATTGCAAGGTAATTATCTACAACTTCATTTTGTGAAGCTTGTGATATTTTTTAGAGGAGCACTAGTGAGAACTAGTATGAATAAAGGGATCATGTAAAACCCAAAAATAGGTTTATAAGAACATATTTTATTTTCAAACCAAGATATAGGAGAATTTGAGTTCATTTATAATCGTACATCAATAAAAAAATACTCAAAAAATAAAAAAAATTAGTGTACATCAATAAAAAAATACTCATAAAATAAAAAAAGTAGTGTACAAGTATTGGTTTACACACAAGTTATTTATTTTGATTTATGCAACCTTTATTGGTGCATGTAGATTTTAGCCACTTGAAAATCATTATGAAAGTTTATTCGAAGGGTATTTGTGTAGTTTATTGAAAGATAAAAATATTTATGCATAGAGGAAGAAATAAAGTCTTACAACACCAATGCAATTATGTGTAGCTTCATTTTATGAAGCTTGAAATATTTTTTATAGGAGCACTAAAATGTATAAATATGATTAATGGGATCTTATGAAACCCATGCATGAGTTTATAAACACATATTTTGTTTACAAACCATTATGAAATGTTATTGTGATTTATGATATTTTTGAAACTTGTTCAATATGCAATATTATTGTAAATCTTCATGAATGCCATCTTGTTATGATATGTTGTATTATAAAATGAGGTGTTATGTTGTGATGAATTATAAACCATTGATATTATAATGGGCATTTAATGATTGTGTCACACAATAATGTGTTATGGGCATGGTATGTTATGATTCCTTAGAATTGTATCTTGTATTAAATGCTTATAGTGGGTTGATGGGTTGGTAAACTTTGTAATTTTTTAATTAAGTGGGTCTTGTGCCTATATAAACATGACCATACACTTGTGATAAGAGATATTGATAAATAATCAATAACTATTGAATGACAAGTTGAGTGATAGAGATATAAAACTTAAAAAATACTATGAGTTAACATGTAGATATCTAAAGAACTAATGTTGAAACACATCTCATTTGAGATTGCATATTATTATAGTGTGTGTGAGTTATTATTTCATTACTAAAATAAAATAAAATAAGTTTTTATTATTAAATTTTATTTTATTATATTTTTGAATGTTTTATTATAAAGGATACATGGTTTAAGGCATCTCTTCATTGAGGTTCATAACTGTGACTGCATCATTTGGTATCAAAGCACAATGTTTATTCCTTGAAAGTAACTATGTGCACATAGTTTGTTTTCCATATTTATGAGTGTTGGTAGAAATTATTGAAGACATATTTAAACATGAGTGTTGGGTATAATGTGTAGTGATAGTTATTTGATTTAAAGGAAATGACACATCGGGGAGGTATCAATATAAGATATCGCAAAGCACCAAGAATTGAAAAAATGAAAAAGTTGATGAGAGGATTGCAAGCCCATTTAGAGGATATGGAAACCAAATAACATTGATGTGTTGTATTGGATTATGTAAATGGCAATGAATTTTTATAAGAAGTGTTTGAGAACTAGGTAAAATAATAACATATTCATCATTAATTTTTATGATAAGAAGTACTATTTTCTCCTTCTTGCACAAAATAAACTTCACCACTATGTTCTTGTCTTGACATTCATGAAAAATTGTGCCTCCCTAATGTTTCACATTATTTTTTGTGGGATAACTTATCCTCACCCTTCAATATGCAATAATAAGCTTATTCGAATTAATGTACATGAGTCATTAAAAATTCATATTGAATGTAAATGTTCAATCCATTAATGTATCTTAAGATCTTCTTGATTTCATATTAAAAATGACCTTATTTGATGGTGAGTTTATAAAACTCTTCAGTGTAATACACTACACTCATCTCCCTTTTTCATAAATTTTCAACTTCTTGAACAAACAAAGTTGTTAATAAGAAGGTAGAAAATTAAGTTTCAACTTAATAACTAATCTTTATATTTATAAACTCTTTCTATCTTCACATGCTCCCACCATAAGGATATGCCATGATTCAACTCGGTGCATGCAAATTTTAATTTATTTGTAACTTTCATACTATCATACTCAATGTGTTTATCTAACTCAATGATCCAATCAAGGAATTATTCAAGCCTCAAACTTCATGAATAACTATGGGTGTCCAATGATACTAGTGCATAAATAAGTAGAGGAAATCATACCATAGGTATAGAATTATATGGATGAGGTAGATGTAATGGATTCATGGGTCCATATTTTAAATATAGAGAGATTGGACATAGACAATTTGATTTTCCACATGTAGAGAAAGATGGTAGCAAGAATAATTATGAGAATGCTCATATGAAAAAATTTGATATTGAAATTTTTATGTAATTTGTAATATAAATGGACCATATATTTGAGAAGACCTCATGATGAAAAGGCTATTATTGAAGCCATCAAATGAAGGTAATAGTCCCACGTTAAGGATAAATCTATTCAAAATGATATATAAGTTTGGAGATAAGTGATACAAGGTTATTTTTGATACTAAAAGTAAAAATAATATTATTTATAAAATAAATGGTTGAGACGCTTGGTCTAAAGAGGATTGGACATCAAAATCCCTATAAGGTATCTAAAGGGACATTAGATTTTGGTGAATGATAAATGTCTAGTAAGTTTTTAAATTATTACCTACAAGGATGAAATTTTTATGACATAATGTCTAAGGGAATATTCCATGTGTTACTTGGAAGGCCTTGGAAGTTTAACTGGAAGGCATGGCACGATAGCTTGTAAGCACCTATGCATAGGTGAAATAAGGAAGAAAACACACTTTAAGTCATATGAAGATAAGAGTGAAGAAGTGGACAAAGGTCCAAGGTTTTTTATGGTTAAAAATAATCAAAATTTGAAAGAGGTAAGTAAAGAGAGAGCATTATTTATGTTCATCCCTAAGTTTAGTAAAATTAAGTGCACATGAGAGAAAGAACCACTTCTATGTTAATTGAAAGAATTGTTAAGAGAGTTTGCAATTTTTTTTGTAAATAATCTACTATATGGTTGACACCTATGAGGATTCTAAGTCATTGCATATATCTGACTCCAATATCAAGTTCAACAAACAAATCAACATATAGGTTGACACATAAATAGAACGTAGAGATATAAAGACAATTATAGAAGATATTAGATAAAGGGTTGATAAGATAAAGTTTTATCTCATGTGTAGTTTTAACAATGTTAGTTCCTAATAAATGTGGAGAATAGAGGATGCACATTGATTCCAAAGCCATAAAAAATATTAGTATCCACTATATATTTCCATTACCATATATGGATGATCTTATGGATTATTTGAGTGGAGCTAAATGCTTCACAAAAAAATATTCAAAGAGTGGATGAGTGGAGATGCTTAAATTTGAATTTATATCTTAAAATAGTCTTATAAACTTGACAAACAATCTTAGGGATCTACCCTTTAATTTTACTTTCCTTAAAACTAAAATGCTTGCATTTGTAACCTCACTGGGTCTAATTACCTACTTCACAGTCTAATCTTGATTATCTATATCACCTGTAACCAAAAAATGCCTAAAATATTATATATATCCTTTATTATTATTTATAAAACCTCAAAGACTTTCCTCCATCTTCGATAATTATGTTTAGGGTAAGACAATAGTGTCGACGCTACTGTCCTCACTCAAACACAAGTGTCCTTACACTAAAAAGTCTCAAATTTTCAAATTTTTAGATGTATAAGGGTTGACCTAATAATGTCATTAGACATTCCATGATGATTATTTCAAAAGAGCTAATATAAATACAAGTCAAATCCAATTCATTTGTTTATATAGAAGTTACCAAGCAAGTGCCTATTCAAACTCAATTAATCAATTGCACAACTAAGATCTTTATCCTTATTCATCCCTATTTTAATATTAAGCATATGATCAATCATACTATAGGTTTGAAGCACTCAAAATAAAACCCATGAATGTACACACATAGTAGATTTTCATATAGTAGATTTTGCCCTTGTGTACACACATTCCCACACATAGGGGAGAAATACATAAGTCTAAAGCCCTCTTTAGATTATTGGCTATGTAGGTAGTGATTATTGATAGAGGGGTCTTTAATTTCAAATCAAGACCATAAGTCCATTGACCCATTTTTTGGGAAGTTAACCTAACCTAAGGTGGAGATCTAGGGTTTGAGATACAAACAATAATAGACAACTTGTGTTCAAGATATAGATACATCAAATGAAAGGTGAAAAAAACCTATAAAGATATAGATGGTCACACTTTGATAAAAAAATTTTCATACATGATAATTACATTAGGATTCAAATAATAACATCGATGTAAGTCTCTAGGTAGCCAAGAAGAATATTTCTAGAATCTGACAACTGGTTTCTAAACATTAAACAACCTATTTTTACACCTGTACATCTTAGATTTATCAACACATCATTGCATAAGATAAGTATTATTTCTTCTTCATGATTTTTTAATCAAAATACTATTTAGAATTATACTTTATATATATAGTATTTTCATAATTCAACATTGAAATTGAATATTATAAATTGAATTATTTAATAAGATTAATTTTAGGAATAAGTTATATAACTCTTGATTAGCCTATTATTCCTAACCATTAATTTCCAAAAAAGGTTAAACATTTTGTGAACCCAATCACTACATATTTCCATGCAAATATTAACTTGTTATAGGGTTTCCAACCTCTTAGGGTTTTTCAATTATGTCATTTATTTTTAGATCTAAATCTTTACCCTACGGTTTTACCCTCTTCTTGTTACTAAGGTTTCATGTTCATCCACTTAAAATTTATTATTACTTGATTGAAAAATTTAATATTCCTAAAATCTCAATTTTAAAATCACTTAGAGATTTATTCTACTTAGGTTACTATACTCAAAAACCTCTTTTTAATCACCTAGATTTTATAGGGATTTTTTGATTTTTACAATTTACTTTTTTTAGTAAATATTAACATATAAGGTGAATGGTGTATCTATTTTCTAATTAATTTCTAGGTTTCATCAAAATTTATATTTTATTAAAAAACCTCTCTCAGATTTTTGAAATATATTATATGTTTATATAAGTTATTGATTATTTAATAGAAATATTTTAGGGTTTTGCTTGTGAAACATTACACATTGTTTGGATCACTAATAATACATAACAACTTAATTTTCAAATTATTTAGTCTTTTCATATCCTAGTTTCTATAATCATAAACCTCTTCTTGTTTTTCAAAATTATCCATGGAGTTTTCAAATTGTTCAATTTATTATTTTTAGCACATTTCAAGATACAAGGCGAAAGCGATACCTATATTTCCCTATTTTTATGTGTTTTACATATTTAATATATTTTATGTGAAACCTTTATTAGATTTTGAAAATACCTATACAATGTTATGAAATTACTATATCCTTATTATGCAAAACCTAGCTTACCCTAGGGTTTTTAGCCTTCTAAGGTTTTAGATTGAAAAAAATATCGAATGCTGATTTTTCCTATCATGTTGGAATTTTTATGTCTCTTATTTTCTATTCTCATATTAGTCTTTGTAACATTTTAAATGGGTAAAAAGGAACCTCTTCCTCCTCTTAACCCTAAGGAGGGTGATAACTACCATCCCTATAACTAGGTCCATGTTATCACTCTTCTAAGGTGTAAGGTGGCCCATACCATGGTTTCAAAGAAAGATAATAAATATGTCCTTCCTCAAACCTATTCATTTCCCACATCTATTTTAAATAATGTATGTATGCATATTCAATCTAAATTAGCTAGGTTTTGTGCTTATTAAACCATAAAATATCAAACCAACACTATAAGTAAGTTAATAGAAGCATTACAAAAGCAAAATCAATATTTTAGTTCAAACATCACATCATTAAAAAATCAGATTACATACTTACATATTCCAAAATATGATAGTGTTAAACATGTGTTTGCATCTTCATCTAGCATTGTTATACACAACAAGGTTTCATATCCAAATGAAAAGTTACAACAATGATTAAAAAAGTGAACAAAAGGATAATAAGAGTCAAAGTCAAATCCTCAGCCAAATGATTTAAAACAAAGTGATTCAATTACCTCCTCTACATCCTATAAGGAGATAAAATACTATTGTGAATATCATAGAATACATGGACATCATATAAATTATTATTTTGCCTTGAAAAACAAAATACAAAGTACATTTGATAGTGGTGATCCTATATTAGATACATCAATCAAGAAACCCACTCACATTATGAGTACCTCTCATAAAGTAAAAGTACAAATATAACAAATATGGTTACCAAAGGATAATTCAGAGTAAAAAAAATTATAAATGAGAAAATTATAGCAAGAAAAGATTCAAAATGGAAAGATAGATAAATATTTGTTACAAAAAGATCAAGATGAAAAAACAAAATTACAAAATACACAAAATGAAGATGAAAAATTATAGAAGGCAATATTGCAAAAAGAGCAATGGGCACATCAAATGTTTAAAACATGATTTATAAAAATAGAGGTAAAAAATTAAAAGACACTTGACAAATCTAAATTTATAAATGTGGTTGCAAAGGGGAATCTACAAGACTTTACTCAAATTAGGACTCTTTCATTATAACTACTCATATCGATGGTAAACAATCTTCAGATGAATAGTTCAATAAGCTTAGTTTTGATCCACTTGATAAATTGCCACATAATTTATTCATACCTATAATATCTAGTACATATATGTTGAATCCATCACCAAAATATGTAAAACCAAATATAGATAAAGGCAAACCAAAGATAGCAAGTATAAAATTACCAAAAGAAAATGATACACTTTCTAATTCTACTATGCACACATATGACACATTTAATTCAAGAAATGTTATTCATTTACACTCCTTGTAAATTTTCATTCTCATCTTGAGATCATTGGATAGCTTATACAATCTCTAAAAATTACAAAAAAATAAATATTATAGAAAATATAAAAACATTCAAATAATTTCAAAAATACCAAAAATATTTAGCATTTCATATGTTTTCTAGCTTTTGCATATGTTGTTTACTTTATGGTAGTATATATCATATAATTTATATACACACAATTTTTTCATGGGTACTCGATTGTGATACATGCATACATTATACCCATGATATCTCAAGCATGTAGATGTTGGACCTTTCCTCTTCCAACTTGATACACTACTTTGGAGGCATATTAATTTTATATGATCATGATTGACACATGTTTTACTACTTATGATCATTTTCCATTATCTTACGAAGCTTATATATATTACACATGCCTATACTCATGTTTCTATCTTACATAATTCATTTGATATGACATTTTGTTAACACATGTATGCAGGGATTAGTATTACAAGCTGATGCTAGCTACTTATATCTCATTACTTTGTTTATTTATATTATCTAACTTAAGTGTAATTATTGTTTAATTATTTATCTTGCTTATGTAACATTTGAACATATTCCTTTGCTTGTTGGCCATAGTGCCCTCAATGTTGTTTGTTTCTTTGGTGTGTATATATTTGCACAGGGCTTCCACTTTAGTGTGTGGCATTTGAACATGCCCTTTATTTTTGGTTTCTTTGGATATCCATTTTTATGTGACATTTGAGTACTATTGTGTGTGTGCTTGATTATTTATTAAGCTTTTTATCTTCTAGACATTGCCATGATTCATATCATGCATCTTATGGCTTGTTATGTATGCATACTATGAGTTTCAATTAATATATATAGGTTGAATTAACACAACTATATGCTTCTATTACTACATGATTCAAACATATACACCATATTTGTCTTATCATTTTGAGATAAGTGTTTAACCCTAAAAATATAGATTAAGGGGAATCTAGAGTTAAATGTAGAGATAACATAGGGTATAAGGATGGTAGACTATCTCTAAAGTATGCTAATTATTTATTAAACTTAGATAAAACATATGATGAGCCCCAAAATTATCATGTTTTTATCCTCATCTGTCATGCTAATCCTTCTTGATTATTATGCTTTTGAACTACTTTCCCATAAGTTTTTATCCTCAAACAACCATAATCTTGAAAATAACATTATGTTCTCATAATCTTTGAGTAGTTATAACTTTGTCTTGGAATCAAGTATATAATATTTATCTTCTACTATAGGATGATTTTACCTATAACATGTTTTAAAGATGTTTTGAAGTAATAGGTCTATAACATAGACCATCCTGCAACAAAGGGATCTCATCATGCAGACACATCCTACAACCACTACATAACCAAAGCCATGAATAAAAAGAATTTGATTCCTAATTCAACCAACTCATAGAAATGACAACAACCTCCATGAATCATAATAACGATGTGGTTGAAGACCAAATTTGTTTGTCTTGAGGTAGTATTACAAGATTTACATGAATGATGACCGTAGTAGAAGGAACCAATTTTTATTATCCTATAGTTGAATGTTTCTTAGTTTAGAATGTATATTATTTTGTATAAAAAAATATCCCATGTTGTATATATATATGTAATATCAGGGTTTAGATGTATGTAGAGATAAATTAGAGAAATATATCAAAAGCATATTTGTAAGATAATTGTTATTGTAATTTCCTTGCAGTAATTTTTTAAAATATTTTGATTAATATAAACAATCATTTCTGAATCCATTTAATTATTTTAAGAGGAAGGATTGTAGATGAATTTGGAAGGAGGAAGGGCCCACTTTTGAAGTCTTGAAAAAATATTCCAACCTTTTAAATTGCTAAGTATATTATTTAATTTATTTATGTGTTGTGGGTTTTATTTTTGAATTGTGTGATTTTCAGTTTTACATAGAATTGTTTTAAGGAAGCTTACAAAGATAAAATAAGTGTAATCATTTAATTTATAGTATTGTATGAGTGTTAAATTATAGAATTCCATCTCTTTCATGGTTTTTAGCATCTTAGATAAAAATTATTAGAAGGTCAAATTAGAATATTGAGTGTGCACATATAGTGACATCATCCTATCAAGTTTACATCTTCGAATTGACAATTAAATGAAAGTAGAAGATACAAGTCTATCATAAATCTCCTTGTTAATTTTAATCAAGATAAGTATATTTGATTTTGAATCTAATGCTAGTCATTTTTGGTGCCATTATCAGGGAAGGATGTCACACACTTATAATCTTTAATCTTGATAGTGGTTGTTTCTGGTTGTTTATTACTTTTTTTGATTTCTATAACTTGCTATTCTTTAGATTAAATATTTCATATTTTTATAGTTTAAATTTCCCTTTTTGTAAGTAGAATAGTGGAAATTTTTAAAAACCTCCATATTACTAACCTAGTACATGTAGGGTGGGTAAAAACTAAAAAAAAGAGAAAAAGTGGTTAACATACATGCAAAATGAAGGGGATTATATAGGAAGAGTTTCTCTTATGTCTTAAACTATTGATGAAAGATCAAAAATTCATCTTTCAGTAGTTGAGGATCATGAAGAAATTCCTGAGGATCACTCATAGTTGTCAATAAAAGAGGTAAAAAAGGAAGAATTTTTGGATGGATTGGTAGCATAAGATGGAGACCTTGAAGAAGTTCATACCCCTAGAAGAGACCCACATGTACCACCCTTGATAATTCCCACCTTATCACCTCATACTCAGGAATCTAAAGTTCACCTCCCCCCATTAGCCAAATTTCTTGCTAAGGAGGCATTCAAGGTTATTATTGTCCTAGGAGTACCATGATAATAGAATCTTCCAATTTAGAAAGACTCTTTGATGAAACACAAGATGAATATTATGAAACCTATACACCATGACCTTTGTATAAAAATCCATATATTCCTAAGAAAAAAGATAAAGTCTCCATATTCTACACCCTAGGAAATAAAAGAATTGATAGGAATTTTGAGAAGTGGGTGGGAAAAACTTCCAATATACCAACACAAAGAGTATTCATGGAGAATCCTCAGGAAGAAAACACTACCAATGAGTCCACTACCTTCAATTTTATTATCATTACTCTTGATAAAAATGCACCCAAGAAGGATATTCCTCACTCTGTCCTCCCTACTTTTAGGGGAAAAGTATTTGAGGATCCAGATACATTTATTTTTGAGTTTGACATCTTATGTCATAGCTATGATTATAATCAAGATGCTTATAAACTCAAGATATTTATAGAAACACTTAAAGATACAATGCCTATATGGTTCATAAGACTTGGAAAGGATGCCATTTCTACTTGGGAAGAAATGAAGGAGAGGTTTTTAATGAAATACCAATACTATTGTAGAGTTAAAAACTATAGGAGAGATGACATATTCAAAATGACATAAGCTAATGATGAGTCATTGGAAGAATATATAGAAAGATTTATGTTATTCAAAAAGAATGGAGAAAGAATCAATCAAGCTGATATTCTTGAAAGGAATTAAAGATGATTGTTTGGAGGTGATGTTTTTACATTTTTATTTAATTAACTAACAGTTATATGTACAAAATACTCTAGATCAACCATGAACAAAAGTAGGAGCATAACCCTTCCTACAAAATCTATAATAAGACTGTCTAAAGGTGAAGTCAGTGACCTACTACATGACATGAAGCAAGACATTATTAGTCACCTAAATACTTAGCTTGATACATTACATACATAAGGGAAGTAGGAATAAAATGAAAAAGCCTTAGCCACCTATTACCTTAAATGCAAAAAAAAGTGGAATATACATGCCATTCTATGAAAACTCAAGTAGCCAACATAATTGAGGAGGATCCTAAAATAGTGGAGCTACATGCCATAGAAGGAGATGAAAATCAATTATTTTATATGGCCCAATGGAAACCATGGGTGCAAAGATCAAGTATATCATCAAACTCTATGTTTGCGAATTCTCAATTTGTAATGTGGATTTTGGATGAATATTCCCAACCAAAATTGGCCCTAAATAAATTAACAGCTACCGCAAAATCAATTATGGATGTAACATAATGGACAACAACCTCAATTTTGGTAATTCTAAAACCAACAATAGATCTTTCCCTCTAATCCATCATATCAATAATGGAGGGGTGATCAAGGCTTTACTCAACAAATAAAATAGCCACAATAATAAGCCTTAATTCCAAACACTCAAAAACCTACTGGACCCACTCAATTGCCCACCTTGCCCATCCCCAACCCTACCAATAAGTTGGTTCAACCAACACAATCTACTAAAATAATGTAATAGCCAACATACACCTTGGATATCAATCAAGTCTAACTTTGCTCAGGATGCATTCTTACACAACCCACCTCATCCATAATCTTAGAATATTTTGAAGAACTTGATCCAATCCATACTAATCCATAACCACCCATGACCAATATTGAGCCAAGTCCATGAAAAAACTAAAAATAATTTGACAATCTTCCTTTTTCAAAGAGATTGAATATATTGCATGCTGAACTAGAGCCTAAATTTGATATCTTAGGACAACTCAAGAATGTGTGCATAAAAATTTCACTCTTTCAAGAAATAAAAGATGTTCCTATCTATAATAATATTTTTAGAGAGATATGTTTGAAAAAATTAGGAAGAAAGAATAAGGATCCTAAAACACTCTAAGTTATTGACCAACTAGTAGATATTATGTTGGGAAATATAGTTCCCCCACATTTTAATCTTGGAAGTCCTATAGTTAATGTTAACATCCATGATCAACCCATATCTAATAATTTAATTTAATTGGGTGAAACCATCAATGTGATGACCATGAAGATCATGCAACAACTAAAATTGATAACTCTCCATCCAACACCCACCATCCCCCAGATGGCCAATAGGTCAACTGTTAATCCTGAGGGGATTATTGGAGACCCAGTTATCACTATGTAATCCTAAAAATATCCAATATATTTTATTGTATTGTAACCAAAAAGTAACTTGGGAGGTTATCCTCTCATCCTTGGCCACCTATAGTTGATAACTATTGATGATTTTATTGGTTATATGTCAGGACAAATGTTAATTTCCAATGGAAATGACACTAAAAAATTGGTTGTTTATTTTCCAGCCTAGCCTTCCTAGAATGATGGCCCAACACCTTGGATTAATGACTTTGGGGAAGTTATATCTTTGAAAACTCTCTATATAATTGACTAGAGTTTAGATTTATAGGCATAAGAAGAAGACATTGTCCTTACTAGTATCCTGTAAAACACCTATCGACAAGATCCTATAGGCACAAACATGTTGGAATGTACACCATGCCCCCTTTAAAATAATTTTCTTGAAAATGATCTTGCTAAAAAGAAAAGAGACATTTGGACATTTTATTAATTGATTCCTCATCAATGCAACTATGCTCCTTTAATTTCCAATGTAGAAACCATGCTCTCTTTAACAAAGCAAGTAGACATTATTCCAAATAAACATCTCAACATCAACACCTCTTTAACACCCCAACAAGAAAGCTAGACACTTACAATGTTGAGAAAACACATAACAACATTTTCTTGGGACTACCATGACATGAGAGGAACACCCCCATATTTATGCACACATCATATTTATATTAAATAAAAATGCAAACCTATTCACCAACACCAATGACAAATGAATTTTGCAGTTAAAGACATTGTCAAAATTGAGTTGCAAAAACTCTTGGATGTAGGATTTACTTATCCAATTTTGGATAGCCAGTGGGTGTCTCCCCTGGTAATTATACCTAATAAAGGGGGAAAATAATGTATTTGTGTTGACTATAAAGATTTGAATGCTACTACCAAGAAGGATCACTTTTCCCTACCATTTATTGATCAAGTGTTGGATACATTAGTAGGGAAAAAGTATTTTTCCTTCCTAGATAACTATATTGGTTATAGTCAGATACAAATAGCTCCATAATACCAAGATAAAACCACTTTTACTTACCCTTAGGGAACCTATTCGTATGCCATCTTATCATTTCATCTTTATAAATCCCCATCTACTTTTCAAAGGGATATTTTGAGCATATTTTCTGATCTCTCCCATGACTGTGTTGAAATATACATGGATAATTTCACTATTTATGGGAAGTCATTTGAATAAACTCTTATCAACTTGGAGAAAGTTCTTTAATGCTATTAAGAGCACCAATTATTTTTGAGCAATGAAAAGTGTTATATGCTTATGATTGAAGGGATTGTGTTGGGGTATCATATCTCCCTTGCTAGAATTCAAGTTGATCAAAAAAAGATAAGTATCATTAAGGATCTACCCACACCAAAGAAGTAGGAAGATGTTAGAATATTTTTAGGACATGATGTTTATTATAAATGATTCATCAATGATTTTATTAAAATTTCCACCCCATTGTTTGGATTGTTTACTAAGGATGATAAATTTACTTGGACTAATGATTGTTAAACTGTCTTTCAGTAAGTCAAAGACCTTCTCATAACAAATCCTTTTATGAGAGGACCTAATTGGAAGAATAATTTTCACATCTAGATAGATGCATCCAACACCACTTTAGGAGCTATCCTTGTCCAAAAAGATAAATCTTTGAGTTATACAATCTATTTTATCAGTAAGAATCTTCAAGGGGATGAACTTGACTATACTAAAATAGAGAAGGAATTTCTTGCAATCATCTATGTCATCAATAAATTTTGACACTAAATTATAGGTTATTAATTAGTCATCCACATAGACCACACAAAAATTAGGTATTTAATGAATAAACCTATTATAATATACATGATAATTAGATGGTTGCTTTTACTATAGGAATTTGATATTACCATTGTGGACAAACTAGTTAAGGATAATGTAGTAGCATATTTTCTATCTTTATTTCAAAATTATGAGCACAATCCTATTATTGACAATTCCTTTTTTTGATGAGCATTTATTTGTAGTAACTATTCAATCTCTTTGGTTTGTAGACATTGATAACTATCTTGTTGTAGGATCACTACCAAAAAATTTCTCACCTAGGGAAAAACAACATTTGATCCAAAAGAGTAGACATTATTCCTAGATTATAAGATATCTCTTTATCAATAGACCATATTTAGTTATGAGAAGATGTATCTAATAAGATGAAGGTTATCTCATTCTCAGAGCCTTCCAAGATGAACTCTATAGGGGTCATTTTACTACCAAATAGATTGATATGAAAGTACTTACTGCCATATATTATTTGGCTTTCTTTGTATAAGGATGCCATGATGTATACCTATATATGTGCTAAATGTCAGTGTATGGAGAAACACACTCACTCTAATGAATTTTTTTGGAACCTTCTGACAAATGGGGACTAGATTTTGTAGGTCCCATTGATTCTAAATCCAAAAACAAGAAATATATATTGGTGTGCACTGATTATGTCACAAAATGGGCTGCGATCAAGGCCTTAACCCATGCTTGAGATAAGAAAGTAGCTAAGTTATTATATGAATAAATCTTCACCCACTATGGAGTACTAAGGGAAATAGTCATATACCAAAGACCATAGTTCACATCAGACGTCACAACTGCCTTGGTAAAAAAATATGAAATTAGACACAAAAATTATACCCATTACCATCCTCAATCAAATGGTTAGGTGGAAGTTACAAATAAATAATTGGAAAATATACTCACTAATATTGTCAGCCTACATAAAAAATATTGGTCAACTCATCTTTTGGAAGCAGTCTGAGCTTATATAATCACCTATAAAACCATAATTGGTTTCACCCCATATGAACTAGTTTATGTAAAAACCCCATTCTACCCATTGAGTTTAAACATAAAACATTAATAAAAGCACTTGATTTAGGTTAGGATCTTTTTGAAACTCAACAAGATATGATCATGCAACTAAATACACTTGATGAACTTAGAAATGGAGTAATTCATCACATTGAAGTAGTGCTAAGATAATGTATGGGTTGGCATGATATGAACATCAAGAATTTTCAACTTGGTGATTAGGCATTACTTTTTAACTCTAAATACAAGGATCATAAAGGAAAGGTTTAGTCTAGATGGCTTGGGCCTTATGAGATCGAGCAAATTTTTGATAATAGAGTTATAAAGCTCATGACCATTGAATTTGTTTGGTTTCAATTGATTTTTAATAAACACATGATCAAGATGTATAAGAAACCATTTCCCAAAGAAATTCTCACTTGATAACTTCTTGAAGAACAACATCCATCTCTTCTTCATGAAACAAATCAAATTGTTCTTATAGTCGAAGGGTATTTTTCTCAACCCTTCTCTAATATTTTTCAAGTGCAATAAATCTTCCTTCAACCAAGAACAAGTGATTCACAATGTCTTGGTTTAGGCTGAATAAAATCTTACCTCTTAGGCTTCTACAATTCTAGTTGAGTTGGGATTAAAAAATCTAAAAAAAAAAATTGCAGTAATAAAACTTTTATTTTCATATGCTTTTACTTGTAGATTCATTCTTTTGGAGTAGAAAAACACTTTCCTCTTTACTACAAGATGAAATTATTTCTACTATAAGATATTTAATATTACTACAGAACACTTTTTATTGCCAGATGAAACATTTCTCACTGTTGAATAAATTCGTATCACTCCATCATACATTGCATTTCTCACAAAGCATTTTTGCTTTTAATCAAAGGCAAACACATGCTAGTACAACTCACATCTACCACTTCAAATCATCATTCATTCATTAATGAAAGGTATTCTTACAAGTATTAAGGTAATTATTTTATATTTATTTCATGTCACAAGTTTTAGTTATTACTAAGATGATAGGTATTAATGCTATTATAATGCTGCCATATCTTCTTTTTAACACACCATCTTGAGATATCTTCTCTTTTGCTGATTGATGTGACCATTAAAGTGCTACTGCCACTACCCCTTGTCATTTATATAAAGTCATTCATGCATGTTATCTATGTCCTTTGAGGACAAGTGACCATTTAAGTTGGGGGGGATTTCCCATAATTCAAACAAATTGTCTCTCTCAAATAAATTGCAAACATTTCACCCAAAATTATAAAACCCTTGCTGTAAGAGCATAGACCTTGAAATTGAAATTCCATCTTACAAAATGGGAGGGGACTTACTTAAACATGAACCACTCGATATCTCTCCTCTGACCAATACCCCAAACATCTTGGTCCTATTTTAGAATGTAGGATGGCCCCAATATTTTGAGAGGATACATACTCTTCATCAAGAAATTACATGAGAATTTACTAGATCATTGTATAACAATCTAGTAACAGTGAGAGGAATGAAAATAAAGATAACTTAAACTATCTTTAGTAGAGTAACTATATTGCCAAAAATAGGGGAATTATGGTAGGAAAAGTTTGATGCTAAGGTAGATAAGTAGAAATTCATTGGAGGAGATGAAATCTTGGAGATTTAAAAATAGGGCACTTCATGATTAACATTACTAGGAAGATGGGCTAGAGCTGTTGTGTTCATATTTAGATATTTCACCTATAAAGGAAGATATTCCATGTTGCATGGTATTCAATTCAAATTTAAAATCATTTACGACACAATATTGAGATAAATGTCCCCAAATTCTTGCTTAACATGATCAAAAAAATGGTAGAGGCATTTCATAGAGGTAATCCCAAAGTTCTCTCTCATCATTGTTTAATTCAATTAATTGTTCAAGATTGCTTACAGAGGACTAGGCACAATATAATTTGGGAAGATTTTTTCCAAATAACTAGAAATGTAGAAAGTAATAGTGAGGGAAGTGAAGAATAAGAGATAGAGGTAAAAGAGGAAATAAAAGTAGAAGAATACATGAAGATTGAAAAAGCCTTCCTACAACACCACAAAGCCCTACATAAGAAAGCCTTCCTAAAAAACCACAATAACCTACAAAAGAAGACCATCCTATAGCTCCATAAGAATGTACAAAAAAAGACATTCTTATAGATCCACAAGAAATTATAGAAGAAGATCTTCCTACAACGACACAAGAACTTGTAGCAAGGAAAAATCTTGTAAAAAGGGCTTCCATAGCAAATAATCTAAAAGATGGAAGAGGAAACTCATTATCCAACTTGACTCCAAGGAATCTAAAGAAGAACTTATATCTTCCCATAAAAAGTCTAGGGTCAAATCTACTCCTCAAATATCTCATAGATTAAGAGGAAAAATGAAAGGTAAACCAATAACTAAGCCTTCTTCTATTATAGAAATCAATGAAGAATCTAGAAAAGAAGAAGCTACCAATAATCATGAATCACTAAAGGCATTTAGTTTTGATAACCTAGAGACTAAAAAGAAAGAATGTTCTTAAGAATTAAATAAAGAGATAGAGCAATCATAACACAATCCTAAATAATTTCAAGAAGAATCAATGTAGATAGAGGCAGAACAAATGGAGCAACCTTCCATACAAGTGTAATTTTCTACATTAGAGAAAGCCCTACAATAAATAGAGTGATTAAGGAAGAAGATACAAGATCAGTTAGAGAAGGACTATATGCACTTACTGTAGTAACTTATCAGCTACAACCCTCTATATAAATCCATCTTATAACCATTGTTTCATAACCTTTTGTAGCAGGAAAAGCAATAAGAAAAATTTACAACTGCCCAAGCTATCAGGTATAATTCCTTATCTGTGATGTCTTCTAAATTGATGAGATGGATAGATAATCAGTATGAAAGTTTTAGGGCATTAAAAAAGGAAAATAAGAAATTTAAAGATGTCAAGTTAAAAGATGAAAGGATCTCTAAACTACACTAAAAAGTTGAAATCTAGCTAGTCTTAATCAAGAGATCATTGATTACAGGCCTCCTGTAAGGGTATATTCAATTTATCTTGAGGAACAATGGTATAAGTTTAAGTTCATGAGAATTTATTATCACATGCCTTAAGAAGTAATCATTCCTCTCTCTTTCTTTAAATTATATAAATAAATATCAAAAGAAGAACAAGCACAATTGTGTGAGTTCTATCTTCATAACTATATTGTGCCTCATGATAGGGAATGTAATCCTAACTTGTATGTTAGAGATGTCCTTTTAAAGGAATTTTCATCATATATTTTGAATGAACATAGGAGAGGATGAGAGATGATTGAATACAAGAAAAAGGAAAGAAAAAGTCAATTTCTTATTAGAAGAGATTCAACTACACCTAAAATTATGTTGATAGAATGGGATAACATTATGCATTGGAAGGAAGTCAGGGCTTGGTTTGCCAAAAATTATGATGCAGCCCAAGATTTATACTTGGGGTTGATGAATTATATTGGAACTAAAACAAAATAAGTCTACATAGGAATATGGAATGAGCTCACTCCTGAGTTAAAAAGGAAAGAGCCATATTCCTATTTCAATTTAAAGGCAACATTTGATAGAGTCGCAATATATATTCTGATTATAGGTGAAATAGGATCTCAATTATTGAGCATAAAATTCTATCCCCCTCTATTTTGGCATCTTGTTCCATATTTTTAGGATAAAAATCCATTAGATAAAGCCAATGAGGTAAGAAAATAACAATTGTATGAACAACGGTGTGGATTTTATACTCACCTATCAAGTGGTGTCATGGATCCTATGGATTTTAGAACTATTTGTGAATTTGAAATGAGAAAGTTTGTTGCTCAAGGACAAGTAAGGTATTAATTTGGGGGGTGTGATGATACCTAGAATTATCATTTTTTTCATCTATCATTCTCATCCTTCTTGTTTATCATGCTTCTGAACTACTTTCCCATAAGTTTTTATCCTCAAATAACCATAATCTTGAAAATAACATTATGTTCTCATAATCTTTGAATAGTTATAACTTTTTCTTGGAATCAAGTATATAATAGTTATATTATAATATAGGATGCTCTTATATATAATGTGTTTTAAATATGTTTTGAATAAATACATATATAACACAGACCATCCTTCAACAAAGAGATCTCATCACACAGACACATCCTACAACCATTACATAACCAAAGTTGTGGACAAACATAATTTGATTCCTAATTCAACCAACTCAAAAAAATGATAAAAAACTCCATGGAGCATAATTAAGATGTGGATAAACAATAAAACAACTTTTTTTGTCCTAAGGTAGTATTACAAGATTCACATGAATGATGACCTTAGTAGAAGGAACTAATTTATGTTATCTTATAGCCAAATGTTTTTTAGTTTGGAATGTATGTTGTTTTGTATAAGAAAATCTCCCTTATTGTATATATAGTTAAAATTAGGGTTGAGAGGTAGGTAGAGATCAATTAGAGAAATATATTAGAAGTATATTTTGTAAGACAACTATTATTATAATTTCTTGCAGCAATTCTTTGTTGCATTTTGATTAATATGAACAATCATTTGTGAGTCCATTTCATTGTTGTAAGAGTAAGGATTGAAGCTAGATTCAAAAGGGGGAGGGCCCCCTTTATAAGTATTATGACAATAATCCAACCCATTAAATAGCTAAGCATGTTATTTAATTTATTTGTGTTGTATGTTTTATTTTTGAATTGTGTGATTTTTAGTTTTGCATAGAATTGTTTTAAAGAAGCTTCCAAAGATGAAATAAGTGTAATCATTTAATTTATAGTACTGTATGAGTATTCAATTCTAGCATTCCATCTATTGCATGGTTTTAGCATCTTAGATTAAAATCAACAAAAGGTCAAATTAGTAGATTGAGAGTGCACATATAATGACATCATCTTATCAAATTTACATCATGAGATTGATAATTAAATGAAATTAGAAGATACAGGTCTATGACAACTTTCCTTGTCCATTTGAATCAAGAGAAATATATTTGATTGTGAATCTACTGCTAGTTAACATATAATGAATTTATTACGCTAAAATATGCTAAAAATAGAAAGTAAAACTATGATAGATATTATAATGATAATGAACACAAGATACTTAGCTAATTATATTGCTAATATAGATCTAGATATAAAACAAATATAAAGTATATGGGATCTAAATTATGAAATAATTACCAAATTTTAAAAATTATATTTTTGTAGTCACAGATACTTACATTGACTTGGGATGGTTACGTAAAAGCTACTATCTTACTTAGATTTAGGTGTCGAGTAAAAAATACATACTAACCACTTGAATACTTTTGGGTTTTGTGTCACCTTCTATTTGGTGTATTTAATTTTAGGTTATATAATATAATTCTTTATTGAATAACAAAACCCTAGTTCATATTCATAGTGTCTATGGGAAAAATAGGTTAGTGGGCACATGGTATTGAGCTTCCATAAATACCCATATATAAACACCTATTACCTACATATCCAATACTATAAAGAGGGCCTCATAATTATGTAGTTCTTCCCTACATGTTGGATTTTGTATAAATCATACACTATGTGATAAATAATTAAAATAATGGCCTAGCTTGTAACTTAAAAATATAGATCTTGGGCTGATATTTTAGTAATTCAAATATGTAGATGTGATGTCCCTATGATTGAAATGGGAAGAAGATAAAATAGGTATGTTTTTCTCACTTGAGTGCTTGTGATTTTTGCAGTGTTTCTAAGTGTGGAATGAATGAAGGTTGATATTGTATTTATACCAATCCATTTGGAGAATATATCACATTAAATCACTTAGGTTGACCATAAGAATATGATTCATTTGTAAATTGGATGACTTTAGGGTACTAAACATTTGCATTGGGTTAAGACACTTGTATCGACATAGTCATCCAACTGGGAATAAGTATTCGAGTAGTTGGAAAATAGGTGCATGCCTATAAATTATAGATATAGAAGATAATCAAGTTTATAACATTCTAGGAAAAATAGAAGAACTGGGTCATCATAATGACATTGGTTAGAATAAGATATAAATAATTAGTTACATAGAAATAATGTATATGGGCCTTTTAATAGTGGGAAAGGCCTAAAAGTTGAAGGTAATCCATGATATGTATTTTCCAAGTATATAATATTGAGGTGATATATAATTTAGAAATAGTGTACATTTACCCCCTTTAAATCTAGTAATGAAATTAAAAGTTTAAAGGAAAATAAATGTGTACCTAGGTATATATAACACACCTTATTTTTGCTTGAGTCCAACTTGAGTGCTTTGGTGGTGACTGACCTATAATAAAAATCATGTTACAATATATAATCAATACATATAATATGAAATTAGAAGTATTGAAATAATTAAAATTAAAAGAGAGCAAGGTTTAAGAGTACACTTGTGTATCAATTCGATTGTCTTGCCTTTTATAAATTTGATTTGAAAGATGTATCATTATGAATCATTAAAAGTGAGATTAAAATAATATAAATCTAGAAAGTGCATATATCTAAAGAGATATATAATATTGGAGGACATGTTCTCCCAACCTTAGAGAAAATATGAATTACCACTTGACAGTTGAGATTAGCTCAACCGTGTAACTCAATCATACTTATAACTTGGTGAGTGTTAGTGAACCATGTCAACCCACACCATAAATCTGATGAGGTTGGATGATATAATCAAGTCCAATCTATAAACTTGGCAAGATTGAGTGATTTAATCACCTCAACCATACTAAAACTCTAACTAACTAATGCAATAGATTAGATTAATACAATCCTTAAAAGTCCAACTTAGTGGTGATGATAGTCCCTGAAAGTGTTTGGAAACTTAAACTAATTTGATTTTGTAATATTGGACATATATTCCATAGCATATGTGTTGTTCACTCCAATATGATCCTTACCACAAGATGCCCATGAGATTGGGTATTCCTTGGAAAGGGGAAGGTGGGTACAATTATGGACTTTCATCCTCCATTTTAGGATTGATTTAAGATCAATCTAGGGCATGACTGTGGCAATTAGACTTCAAAAATGGATTCTCCATGAATAGTCTCCAAGAGATGCACTATTACCACTAGAAGATCAATACACTATGATTCATAAATTTTAAATTCAACTATGAATACTTTGAATGTTAGGTTTATTCCTTCTAAACACAAGGGTAAAGGGGGAATTTAGAACCAATAAATAAACACCAAAAGAGAGGAAATGGTAAGTAGAAAATATTGCCTCCAAGTCTAAAATGAGATCAATGTAATGGTCATTGATCTAAGTGACTCTACCACAATTATACCACTGTAGATCGAGTTTCACTAAAGTTCTACCTCTAAGAAAATATAGTGGGAAGAGTCTGAGGGGACTAAGAGTATGAATTCAATGTGAATTCCTAACAAATATTACTATTATAGTTTTATTGTTGAAAACACATAAATGCCATGTAAAATTTTATAGCTAAGCACACAAATTATCAATACTTACCAAAAGAGAAATGAAATAACTCACACCAATAATATAATATCTAAGCACATCATAATCATGACATACATAAAGTGAAAATTTTAATCTAATGAACATAACACTGTTGATCATTTAAACATGAATATGAAATAAAATTGAACAAAAAAAGACCCTTTTATAGAAATATAAATTATATTCATTAAAAGAGTGAAAAATTACTACATCGATTTGGGCCACTATTATAGTTTAGAGTGCAGAGGGAAACATAGGTGAAATCTTGATAATAATTCGATAGCATTTTTGAGCAATTTTTGGTTGACCCTAAAATACAATATGACTCTTCTATAAATAGATGAGGATTGGGGCTCACCTCCAAAAATCATGAGGATCCCATCTTGGGCCATGATAGCCATTCATTGTAGTTACAATAATATTTAAAAATTTGAACCAAAATAAAATCCTAAAAAACCTATAATAAATATAGAGGGACCACTTATAAACACATGGAGGTAGTTAAGAGGGGTCAACTCCCAACTAATTTGACTAAGCTCTCTTAGACTCTATTACAAATACCACAAGGTCAAACTCTTTATCCAACTTGGCCAAGTTCATTCAATGCTACCTAAAGATCACCTCTACCTAAGCTACCAGTCTCTAAAAGATATGAAAAGCTACTTCCATTGAGGCCTGGACTCCTAAAACTTGGTTAATGCTCACGGTGGATTGAGTTGATAGGTCTAGCACTACCTGGGATCCTTCTTAGTTCATCTTGGCCACTTTATCCCTCATAACCTAGTTGAATTGACCCAAGTGGACTCCAAATTCCCCTTGGTCAGTTAGAGTGCCATCCAGGTGGAATAAAATGAAGATATTAACATTTTGAAAGTAGCTCAACATCTTCTTCTTTCCCTCTTATAAGCGTTTTGTAGTAGTGTGGGCCAAGGCTAGCCATTCTTCCATCACCAATATTATGTTCCCAGCATAAGTTTAGTACAACCCTAAATTTTAGGTTGGCATCAGTTTGAGCTCTAAAAACATTCCCTTATTGAAAACTACCTATAGCTTCCAACACTTCCCATTAATCTCTGTGATCCTCCTAATATATGCCTGCATCCTATGTATAATTATATTAGTATTAGTTTGAGTCCCTATTACTTTTCCAAGGATTGAGAAATGTAGTAAGAGGGCATATTTGACCTACCTAATTAGTCTGAATGGGAATGTCTTATTCACTTCGGCCTCAATAGTCTGGACTTGTCTCTGCATGTCCTCGAAGAGCTTCTCAAACATGTCATGGATAGCTTAGAGGACAAACAATGGGTATTCGACTATATTCTCTTCCCCAGTAGTAGTACTCACCTTGGTAAGGGAAAATAGATCTTGATGGGTCTTCCATATCACCAAGTTCCCCTCTTAGATGAATCTTTGAGTGATCATCCTCTTCATTCTCTTGAAGGCTCTATCAAAACTCCACTACACATTTAGGTCACCCTAGACATCCATTTATGGCACATATGACCCCATGACCATCCCTTGGGATGTTGGGGGTGTAGGAGGTGTTGTTTAAATGGTGGTGAAGGGTAGATGATGAGGTGGAGGGGAGATGGAGGAAGTGGAATGTGTGAAAGTGGAAAGGAGTGGAGGCATAGGGGGCATGGGGGTGAAAGGAGGGAGAATAAAAAAGGAGGCCCATGAAAACATTTGAGATTACATTATTCCTAGGTGAGGTTCACTTGAGGTAGGATTGCCCCCAAGAATGGGTCATATAATAATAAGGATAAGATAGGCTAGTTTAAGGTGAAGCTAGTGGGGATTTGGGTAAGGGAGAGAAGGACCAGGGAGCTAATCACTGAGTTGATGTTATGGGGGATAAAGGTGCTATTAAGACATGTAAAGTAGGTGAAGATAAAACTAAAAGCCTTTGGGATAGATTTGAAGGATGAGTCACCTTTTATTTCTTCTTTGGCCTCTTCCCTAGATCAATTTTGGGTGATGTGGTGGAAATTATGACTATGAGGATGGGGGATGTAGGGGTTGATGGTAGAGGACTCTAATCCATAGATGGGAGCACTGGGCTGAACTTAGTGGGGACCAAGAGGGTCCTTACTAGAGGTGAAAAGTTCCAAAAATCTATAGTCATACCTACTATTGAGGAAACACCAAGGGGAGGCATTGGGAATACTCCAAGTTGTGAGATGGGTGGAGTAGAAGGGAAAAGGGAAGTGAAGATGCTTAGAAGGATTGAGGCCAAGTATACTTGTGTGAAATATGGAGGGGAGATAATGGGAAATAGTGTGGGAGATGGAGGTGAATTAGTGGGCACCAAAATACGGAGTTGAAACATGGTAAGAGTAAGGGTTGAAATGTAAATAAGAGGAGATGAAAGAGTGAGTAAATGTTATGGTGATAGTGGTTGAGTAGGCCACACTTAGGCTTCTTAACACCATGTAGTCTATGCTTGGCTTTGCCAAGGTTGGGATGTTGGTGCTACCAGAAGAGGTAGAGGTAGAGATTGAGGAGATGGTTCCACTAGAAGAGGTGAAGGTGGAGCATGAGGAGCAATTGGAGGATGCAGAAGTGGAGTAGGAATTGGGGCTAGAGCTTGAGGAAGAGGTGGAAGGATGCCATGAAAGATTCTCTAGGATATGTCTAGAGTTATTAGAGTTAGGTTATTAATAGATTGAGTAAGATCTAGAGACCTTTTTGAGGCTTCTTCTCTTTCTTCTTCCTCTTAGATTCTATCTAGGATAACACTTCCTAGTCATTAGTGGAAATCATTGACCAAATTTGACCCTGTAGGTCAAATTGGGACCCCTATAGGTAAAAACTTGAAATTTTAGAAGTTTCAAGGGGGTATAATATTTTTTCATAGGGTGTATTATAATTTATTTGATGTAATTTGATGCTATATTATCCTTAGTCATTAGTCATTTTAGTCCTTATATCATTTGGAGTCATTTTGGGGGTTAAAATAGAGCATTTAATTTCTAAAAAATCCTTGGGAAATGTGGAGGTTAAAAAATGTTATTTCACATGACATGTTTCATATTATACCTTAATAAATTGTTCATAACTAAAAGTGATATGTTCTTTAGAAGAAAGATCTCTTTTCTTTAGAAAAGAGAAGATTTTGACACTTGTACGATCCACAAGGAAGTGTGACATGTGGGATAAGGTTAGATAATGTCTCTTTAGATTATTTAGATATATTTATATTCTTTAAGTACTTTTTAAGTGTCAAAATTGGGCTAAAACCCTTCTACTCCTTTTTCACCCTTCTAAACACACATAACCAATCAATAGGTTTATGCTTGGTATGAACAGTTAGAGAACTTCCAGGTCAAACACCTTTGGTAGGTGAAATTAAACTTATAGATATCAATTTCCATAATAATAGTTCTAATAGTTGTGGCTTGTGATTTATGACCCATCCTCATGAAGTTGACTGTGTTTTTATGCTTTTTAATCTATGCACCCTGTAGGTTTTGCTCTTGTTTGGCTGATTCCATACAATCGACTTGATAAAATTGGTTCCAAATGATTTAGTCCATACTCAAATTATTATCATTCATTTTTTAGTGTTTTAATGTGTTTGGATATGAAAATCATCTCATGTTGCAAGAGGATACAACATTCTATGTTATACGTAATTTTTCACCATTTTCAAGATTTTTAGGTTTTGATCATGGTTCCATAGGGTTGTGATAGTTTAATTATCATGTTTTAAATTTACTATAAATCTCTTCACCTTAAAATCTCATTCTCTAAGAAAAATTTCCATGGGTTTAGTCAATACATTATGCATATATAGGCAACTCTTTGAATATACAAGTATCTTAGAATGATGTCATGATAGAATGGGAGCTCTGAGAGGTGTTTAAAATATTTTGGAGTGATAAGAGTGTATTTTTTCACTTGGGGAAGATATATATTTAATCCCAATCATATATCTATTTCACATTGCCTCTATTTCTATCCACTACCTAAATTCACAATCTCCTACCATTATATTCACTTACAGAAGCCCTACACGAAGATGCAATATGGGAAAAGACATGTTTGAATGGTTTTTATCCCATAAAGTTTTTAAAAACACAATTTAATATGTTATAATGGGACTAAGAGTGATCAAATGGTCAAAACAATGCTCACTGTCCATCTTTATCTTCACCACCGATAGACATGAGAGTAACCACCTATAGTAGGTGCTAACAAAGAGATGAGGACCCTATTAAAGTGTTGAGGAATGTGGTTAAACCTTATTTGGGTCTTAATAGGTTTTAATATCATTTTCATTCCATTTTTAAGTGCTATTTTTTCAAATAAGGTTAAATATCACCCTCTAACAAGGTGATGACTGTATTTAGGGCTCTTTTCCCTAAAAGTGTAAAATAGAGCACTTGTAGGTTTTGTGGATGTCATATGAGAAAGTTCCCAAAGGATTTGAGGAATATTAATGGGAATAAATTTTAGTATCCATGAAGGAGAATATATTTGAAAAAGAGGGAGTCAAGAGGATTAGGGGAAGATAGTTGGTAAGAGGGCTAAAGCTGCCAATTTATGCATTGATTTCCTACATTGACATCTACAGTTTTGAGCCCCAAGGTGACCCTTCATCCAAGGTTGACTAATAGACCATAAATTCAAATTTTAACAGTTAAAAATGGTTTACATAAAAATTTTATGATCTAATGATCATATAATAGGTTAGAATATTATGTTTTGGGTCCTATGCTCACCTATAGGTTTCCTTTTGCCCAAGAGGTTGACCTACAATAGACTTTAGCTCTTACATCATTTATGGAAAAGTCTTAAGAATTGAATAGATATAATTTTGGTTAGGGTAAGAAGTTTTAAAATTCCTCAAAGGTTTCCAAGGTGATTTTAATTCTTTTCCAAGTGAAATTTACACCTAGAAGACCCCTCACAATCAACTGTAGTTGACTATGAGGGGCAAAGAACAAGAAAGTCAAGTTTCTTGAGGTGGACTTAGTTAAAACATGAATTCACTAGTACAAAAAATTTATAAATTAACTTAGATATTAAATTAATGTATTCATTCATCATGACTCAAGTCCAAATATATAAACATGCACCTAGAAGTTCCTCTCCAAGCAAAAAAAACATAGTCTGCTGTAACTGAGATAGACAGTGAGCAAGTTTGGTGATTAAGAGTGTGTAAATGTATAAGGATGAGACAAAGGTTTAAATTAAATTTAGAATTATATTATGAGTTTCAAAATAAAATCATTTAATTCAAGATAAACTACATAGGTTCACCTACAGGTAGAGTTCCAAAGAGCAAGACACAGTCAAAAGGCACACTCAGACTTGACTAGTCAAAGTGTGAGGAGAAAGCATTAGATGTTGAAGTGATTTTCAAGATAAAAACAAATTAATCATGAATAAATAGTATAATTTAACTCTCATAGTGGATATATATTAGGTAGAAGGTTCTAATAATGTATCATACAGTTCACTTAATAAAACCCTGCACATAGTTTGCTTCCCACACAGTTTGTCTTGGTTTTTTGAGAATTTAAGAGGTTAAATAATAAGACCAAGCACCAAATTTAAAAAAAAAAGGTATATATGAGTTTGATAATCTCATTAAATTATTATTTTATCTAAAATAATATTTTAATTAACCTCTATTTTGTCTTAGATAGAGGGCACTTCCCCTTATGCATAAACCTATAGTTCTGGAAAAAGAGATGAGAAGGAGTGCTTGGAAGGTTTTAGGGTGAATTGGTAAGTTGAAAAACATATAATAAAACATGAGGAACCTTTTTTATGAGGATGAAACCAAACATGATGTTCTAGATGGCTAAGTTTGAAAGTAAGCCTGTTAAGCATAGTGAGGCCTAGAAGCCAAAGAGGAGGTCATTTTAAATTCTAGCCTTAGGAGAGAATTAAAATGGATTGGGACATGTTTTAAGGGTATTTATAGACATGTAAAATATATTATAATGTAGAGGAATCACAAGGAATCCACTTTTGGCTTAAGACAACTTCAATCATGTTGGGAATGGAGAAGCAAGCTTGATAGGCTAGTTTTGAATGCACACATATTCTTGGGGTTTATACATGAGAATATATGGAGTTTAGGGAGGTTAATAGGGTAATTTAAATATTTTTTGTGATATTTATTGGTATTTACAACATCATGGTTTTATGAACAAAGCCTAAGAGTAGAAGTGACTCAAAACCCTTGTAAATCTTTGATAGTGACCCAATTGGGAAAACAAGGCTAGAGATGCATCCAAATGGACTAGAGTGACAATAAAAGTGGTTTGAGGTTACATGGGACTCTTTATGGTCTCCACTAATTAAATTTTAAGCTGACTTATTTGTATGGACCAGGTATAAAATGGGTTATTTTGACTATTTTTTGCATTGTGTAGGTTTTAGAGACTTTCAAGATATGAAAAAAAATTAAGGAAAAGGATTAAGACTTGGGATAACCCCCCATGTTAATTTAATTCATAAATAAAACTCATAAGTATCCATACCAGAGATATTATCTCAATCAGTCAAAACTGACATAGTGAGTATGATGGTGAGAAGGGTGAAAAGCTTTAAGTGGATTGCTTTTTAGGTGTGCCTAATTCCTATAAGAACATGGAGAGTATTTAAATATATAATTCACTCCATACCATGGTTTTTCATGGAAAAATAAAGCTAATTTTGAGGCCAAGTGTGAGAGGTGACTGAAAAAGGAGTTTTTTGGATTGTAGGTAGTGATGGCTCACTTCCAAGAGATTTTAGATGAGTAGGACTATAACCAATGCATGGAGAGGAATGTATAAATTAATTCCCTCTCATTTGAATCATTATACCTACCCATAGTCAGTTTTATCAGAGTTATTGCCAGGGTCCGAATAACATGAATGCAATGGTCAAGTGATCACACGAGATGAAGCTGGTGCACACCATAAAGAAGCTAAAACAAAGTGAAATCACTAAAAGAGATAATTTGAAAAATATAAATAGGAGCAAAACCCAATATTTGATTAACTTAAGATGGCCAAAGTGAAGAATACATATAGGAGAACACGTAAGTAACTCCTCTACAAAAGGTGGTCAAAGCACCCCAAGAATAGACTGTAACTCCTCCATGAAAGGTGGTGACAAGGTGCTAAGAATAGATAAGTAACTCCCATACCCGGAAAATCCATTCAAAAGAGTTACTTATGACATTATTATGACACCTATGACACATCTATGACACACATCTCCACATAAGCTAGCCTATCCCACGAATGTAGGAAAACTCCATGTATGCACAAATATATAATATTCCCTAATTAAATAATAGGGAAAAATAAAAACCTACACTAACACCCCCTCATAAGCATAGCTTAGGTGGGCAGTGTGGAAATATAAAAAGGGTCTCGGCAACTAGGCCTGATGAGGTACCCATGTATAAGTGCAATCTCCCATAAGATAGAGAAAAGGAGAAAAACTGTAAGAAAAAACTCCCCCCCCCAAAAGAGAGACATAAAAGAAATGAAGAGGATCATGGGCCCCCCTCAAAGATGATGCTACCGCAAATGTGGACCGCACCCCAAGAAGATCTCATAGATGAATGAACTTGCTCTCAGTGAAAGGTTTGGTGAAGAGGTCTGCAACTTGCTATGAATACTAGAAAAATATCAAGTCAATGACCTGACTATGAATAAGCTCTCAAATGAAATGCATATGAATCTCTATGTGCTTGGTCCGCTAGTGCTGAACTAGATTCTTGCAAATATGAATAGTACTCTAGTTGTCACAAAAATGATGGTGGGCTACCTGATAGGAATGCCAAACTCAGAAAGTATCCCCTAAAGCCAAATAGTCTTAGTAACTGCATTAACAACTCCCTTGTACTCTGCCTCTATGGATGAAATAACAATAGCATTTTGCTTCTTGCTAGACCAACTGATAGGACCAAAACCTAGAGAGAAACTATAACTAGAAGTAGACTTGCGAGTCTGTAAATCACCAACCTAGTCTGAATTTATATACCCAATCAAGTCAACCTTTATGCCAAATCTGTAATGAATCCCATATCTATGTGAACCCTGTATGTAATGCAAGATCCTCTTAGCTGCTTTCCAATGAAGCTCATGAGGTTCCTGCATAAATCTGGAGACAAGTCCCACTACATATGATATGTCAGGCCTGGTGTGAGTCAAGTAGATGAGACTACCAACAAGTTGTTGATACCGAGTGGTATCAACTAATGGTGAAGAAAAATTAGCCTCAAGCTTGAATCTTAATAGAAAGAGAGTCGGAGATGGCTTGTAATTAGCCATGTGAAATTGAGACAATAAATCAAGAGCATACTTAGGTTGTGTAAGAGAAATCCCTAAATTTGACTGTGAGATCTCGATGCCAAGGAAGTAGTGTAACAAACCCAAGTCTGTCATGTCAAATCTATCTTAGAGAGATGCCTTCACTACTGCAATAGCTAATAAATAGAACCAAAATCAGGATGAATCATCTTGTCGCAAGAAGTAGACATTGGGGTCATAATGGCACCTAGTTAAACCCGCTATGAGAAGGAAGGAATCCATCTTGGCATACCAAGCTCGAGGGGCCTGTTTGAGGCCATAGATAGATTTCCTAAGTCTACATACTAAGGAAGAATACTAAACAAATCTTGGCGGCTGCTCCATGTAGATCTCCTCTTCTAGGTCTCTGTGAAGAAAGGTACTCTTTACATCTATTTGGTGCACATCCCAACCATGTGTTGCAGCAATAGCCAAGGTGAGTCGGATAGAAGTCATCTTTACAACGGGTGCAAAGGTCTCTGAGTAGTCAATGCCTACCACCTACGAGAAACCCTTGGTGACCAGTCATGCCTTGTACTTATCAACTGACCCATTTACTACAAACTTGGTCTGATATATCCACCTACATCAAACCATCTTCCTTCCCTTAGGAAGTGAAGTCAAGTCCCAAGTGTGATTTTTGATTAAGGAAGAATATTCTTCCTCCATAGCATTATCCCACTTAGGTACCCTCGATGCCTCTCAAAAAGTCTGTGGATTTGAAACTGAAGCAAAGAAGGCATGTGGATCTCTTTGATAATTGCCCTTAGTGCATCTATCATCTACAAGATCTCCTGCCCAAGTGCTAACACTCTCAAGTGTCTATTTGGCCCAAAGTGGCCTGGAAGTGGGTGAGTTAGGTGTTAACTCCTCATCCTATAACTAACTAGAGGTGGATGACTCTGCATCACTGTCTTCACTATCTGAACTCAAAGAAGAAGAAGATGTTTCTAGCTCAGGAACCTACTGTGGCTGATCTAAATATGAGGAATCATCATGATGAAGTAGATCCGATGAGGGAGAAGAAGTGCCAAGTGTTGAGTCTCTAGGACTCTCCTGAAAGTGGACACTTCTCTCAATGAACAACTCATGAGTGGTTGGATCTAGAAGGTGATACCCCTTAACACCATCTGGATATCCTAAAAAGATGCAAGGCTTAGACTAACATTCCATAGTTTTACATTTCTTCTTCGGTATGCGGGCCATGGTTGGGGATCTAAAAACCCTAAGGTGCTCAACATTAGGTTTCCTTTTATGCCAAGCTTCAAAGGGTGTTATCCCTTTCAAAGCTTTATGAAGAACCCTATTTTGAATGTAGCAAGCATAATTGATGGCTTCAGCCCAGTACTGTGGTGCTAAGGATTTAGAGTGAATCATACAGCTACCCATCTCTTTCAAGAAGTTATTTTTGTGTTTTGCAACCCCATTCTGTGAAGGATTGTAAGTGACTATGCACTGCAAATCAATCCCCTTTGTGGTGCAAAACTACTCAAACTTGTTGCTGACATACTCCCCTCCATTATCAATTCGAAGAACCTTGATCGATTTCTCACTCTATTTCTCAACAAGAGCCTTGAAGTCTAGAAAATTTTCAAACACTTCAGACTTTTGTTTGAGAAAATATATCCAAGTGTACCTAGAGAAATCATCAATGAAAGTGAGGATGTACTTAGCCCTTGTGAAAGATGGTTTGGGAAAAGGTCCCAATTTATCACTATCAACTAACTCCAAAGGTTGTGAAGCCCTCCAAGCTTTGCCTTTGTCAAATTTTGCTTTGGGATGCTTCCCAAGGGAGCACGCCTCACAAAGTCCTTTTGAGAATTGGACACGAGGCAAGCCAATGGCCATGCCATTTTTGCAAAGTTGTTCAAGGTAGTGGTAATTAAGGTGGCCAAACCACTCATGCCATAATTTTCTAACTTCATCTAAATGAGTCAGCAATGCTGTTGGAGAAGAATCTGGTGAAAAATGTGAGAAGGTGTATAACCTTGCTTGGTGATCTGCCTTACCCACTGCCACTGTAGTATCACTATGTAACTCCCTGATAGCCACTAAATTTGGTAAAAACTCAACTCTCATGCCCTGACCAATGTGAGTGATTTGGTACACTGATAGGAGATTGGTTGAAAGAGAAGGAACACTTAGAACATTATTGAATGTTCCTCCTTCCATTTCAACAGACCCTCTCCTTGCAATATAAATTGATGTGTCATCACCCAAACTAATTAAAGTCATGCTACAAGGCTCTAAAGATGAAAACTCAACTGTGAAGAGCCCATGTGGTGAGAAGCACCCAAATCAATGACCCATGATGATGTAGAAGTTGTAGTTGCTACAAGGGCCTTGCCCTTTTTTTTCTCCTTACCCTTGCCTTTTGCCTTGGTAGAATCTTGGGTAGATGGATTCTGCTTGATGGACTCATGAACACCTATGTTGTGCTTCTCTAGAAGATGAGTTAGGTGATCTATTTGTTTCTTCATGCATTTGTGTTCATCATGCCCTATCTTCTTACAATAGGCACACTTAACCTTCTCCTTCTTAGGTTTAGCATTGGAGGAGGAATACTCAGTGTTGTTTTTTTGTAGGATTGATGTTTTCTTTCTTCTTCTCTTGGTCCTTGTTCTTTTTCTTCTTCTCCTTTATTGAAGTCTTATCCTTACCATTTCCAGTTATCAAAGCTTGGGGTTGAGTAGACTTCATTATGCCCATTTGGATTAGTTTATCTTGCTCCCTAGTCAAGTCAGAAATGAATGAATCCAAAGAAGGCATTTTCCATGTAGCGCCAAGGGTGCTTTTTGTGGCATGGAAAGTGGAGACAAAGACTGAATAACTTGGACCTAACTTTGTGAGAATAGAAAGGATGAGTTGATCATCTTTCTTTTCTATCCCACATTCTTTCAATTGTAATTTGAGGGCCTTAAACTTAGTGAAGAAGTCCTGTAGGGTGTCAAAGTTTCTAGGACTTAGACTTATGAGTTCGTTTTTGAGCTCATGACCTCTCATCTCATCAAGCTTCCCAAATGAGACATCTAAGGTGTCCCATATGTTTTTGGGAGTCTTGGCAGTTTCTAAATGGAAGAGAAGTTCTAGAGACATGGACAAGCTTAGTAATCCATAGGCTTCATCACTGTGGTTGTACCACTTGACCTTTTTAGCATCAGTCCTGGGTTTCACTTCAGTACCCATGGTGATCCTATACAACCCTTTGCTTCTAAGAATGATTGACATTTTAACCTTCCATTCATGATAGTTGAAGGGTGTTAGGGGTTTAAGTTGAAAATTATCCATTTTAAGATAAATTTAGGTGAAGTTGTGTTGACTGCAAGTTGTGAAAGTATGTAGAAAGGAGAAAAATAACAGAAGTAAACAAAGTGCTGAAAGACAATCACACCCCCCAAAATGTTGAGTCCGCACCCCCCTCCCCCCCCCCAAATATGAAAGTGCACACTCAAAATCCATTGGACTCAGCTGAAAATGCATCTTATAGAAATCTATGCAAGTCAAGTTAATAACCCAAGCAAATAGGATGTCAGACCCAATTGAAAATGCGTCTCAAGAGACCCAATTTTTTGGCACTTTATAAAGTAGTGAATTTTTGATAATTATCTGGCCTAAGTTGTAGAAAATTGGAAACTAATCACTTTTTAAAAATATGGCACTCAAATTTGAGCTACCGTTTGCAAGATTTTAAAGTTTTAATTTTTTGTAAACTAGTAATTTTGCAAAAAAACAACACTAAAACATTAAAAAAATTCCTATTTTGAGAGAGAAAGTGGCCTTCCAACCACTCCTTGGACTTGGCATGGAGTGAGGAATCCAAAAGAGGTCTTTTTGAGGGGGAATTGGCCTCTTGCCAACTCGGGCCTCACCCTTCGTCTTCAACAGGTGAAAACTCAAACTTAAAATAAAAACCCCAAATTGCCCACAATGTAAAATACAATGTTAAATCTTCATTTTTTAACCAAATTGACTGATTTAAGATTTGAAAAGTCAAAATTGACTAAGAATTTAAGAAACAAAGGTAGATTTTACCAAATAAAGGCTGTGTGAGGGCCCACATGGAGCGCCAAAATGAAAAAGGGTGCTATTTTTGACGGTTTGGTCTTTTTGTTTGCTATTTTGACTGCATCCGTAGAAAGACTATGCAGATCTCCACACAGCAGCTTAGTGAAGACAAAACAACTCCAATGCCTCCTTTTTTTGCTGTCCAAAGCCAAAATGAAACACTAAACTAAAACGCCAAGGTGAGAGGTGAGTGAAAACTACACATGGGTATGGACCATACGGTCCATGCTGGTCTTTAAGGCTGATTTTAGCAAATAAATTCACACTTTAAGATCAGTTTCACAACATATCCAAATGCCTGGTTAAGGAGATAAGCATTCAAGAAAGCTTAAGAGGCTCTCCACATGTCAAATGCCAACACACTAGTTTTTCAATAACATCAATGACGTTCCAAGAAAACTTGCTGATTATTTGCACGCAGGTATGCTCATATACTTCACACGGATAATGAGTCAAACCTACAGATCTGCATCAAGGCTTATATGCCAGTACAAACATAATGCATGCAAATAACAAAATCGAAGATCCTTTGCAAGCAAAAAACTCAAGATCTTAGAATAAACTAATAGCATAACCAGACACATGATTACTGGGGTGGCTCTGATACCATATCAGAGTTGTTGCCAGGTTCCGAATAACATGAATTAAATGGTCAAGTGATCACATGAGACAAAGCTGGTGCACACCACAAAGAAGCTAAAGCAAAGTGAAATCACTAAAAGAGATAATTTGCAAAAGACAAATAGGAGCAAAACCCAATATTCGATTAACTTAAGATGACCAAAGTGAAGAATACATATAGGAGAGCACGTAAGTAACTCCTCCACAAAAGGTGGTCAAAGCACCCCAAGAATAGACTATAACTCCTCTATGAAAGGTGGTGACAAGGTGCTAATAATAGAGAAGTAACTTCCATACTCAGAATAGTCGGTCAAAGGAGTTACTTATGACATTCTTATGACACCTATGACACATCTATGACACACATCTCCACATAAGGTAGCCTATCCCACGAATGTAGGAAAACTTCATGTATGCACAGATATATAATATTCCCTAATTAAATAATACCAAAAAATAAAAACCTACACTAACAAGTTTTGAGATGTTTAAACAAGGCTAAACCATGAAGGCAGTTTTCTAAGCCAGAATGAGAACTCCTATGCCACTTTTTATGAGTTTCATGACTTTGGGTGACACTTGTGCTTCCTGACCTTGCATTGTTCATTTCACACTCTCTTCCCATGCACATGTAACTCCTTTTATTAACTTGACAAGTGTCCTTGTGACCTTTGTACTTCTCTCTTTTCCTCTCTCTCTCAAGTTCTATAAGAACTAACCATTTTGGCCTTTATAACTCATGCTCCACCTAAGTATGGCAAAGCCCTACTCATTTGCATACAATTTGATAAATAAGACTACTATTTTTTTACCTCTTCCATGAATATTCATAGTTTGTTTACTTAGATTATTGATTTTGCTTAGTGATGACTTATTATTTCATTAGTATTATTATTTCATTCTCTCACCTATTTGTAGTTAGAAAGCTTCTTCTGGTAGGGAATGTGAAGTGTTTTATAATGTGTCAAGGTTGAGTGAGTTAGTATATTCAAATAGAGAAATTTTAGGCCTCTTATCTAGTCCTCCTATCCTAAAAATTCATTACAACCTCATAATGTAACATTGATGTGAGAAGATGCAGATTGGAGAGGTGTATGTTTGGTTAGTCCTTTGTTCCCATGTGTAACATGCAACTGGTTGGAAGTCATCAACAAATTTGGTGTATCACATCCTTTAGGATAGTTTGATTTTATTTTTCTCTCTCCCTTCACCTCCTGCCCCCTCCCCCCCCCCCCCCCCAAACATAGGTATATTAGTCTTCTATAAGTGGTACATCAAGGGAGCTAGTCCTATCTAGAGATTCACCTCATTATTAGACTTACCCATAACCTAGAAGTGTTTCAATTGTGCCACTTGGATGAGGAGAGATGAGAAATATCTTCAAAGGGTGAAAATCCAAATGACAACAATTTTTGGCATGCTTGGTGGGACTCTTAATCCAAGAAGTTAAAAGATTTTTGGTATTGCTTTTCAACAATCAACCTTTAGAGGCATCTATCTAAACATCAATGGTGACTTTGAAGTTACATCAATTGGTCAAATAGCCTAGGTATTCCTTTTGAATAATGTTGATGATAATTCCTTGTGTTTTTACTTCTTAATAAATTTTCATGGCTGAATTTGATGTTGATATTATTTTACATAATTTGGTGAGGTTTATCAAGCTTATGGAATTACTTATTAGCCTTGTTATGATACCTATCAACCCCAACATGGTCCTTATCAGTCTATTTATGAATTTTATCAACCCTATAATCATCCTTATCCATATCTTTCTCCTAGCTAACCTAGTCACTTCTCAAGTCAGTCCATTTAAACCTTCAATCAAACTCTTTTTGGCTATAAGAAGTATATATTAGAGATTGATAAACAAAGGGGACATGGTCTAGATATTCCTAGACATTTCATTCATAAGATGAGAGATGCATTAGATCTGGTCAAAAGAGAGTGGGCACCTATTGAGAGAGCCAATTGGTAAAGGCTCATAAGTGAGATGCTAGATGCAAGTGGCCTATTTTCATCCTTGGAAGATAGGATAAAAATTAATGAAAAGTAGCCTCACCAGACCTATCATCCTTCATATCCACTTCTCAAATATTGATATCAGTTCTATTTGACATCTATTCATGAGCCCAATCAAGCTTATCAAAGCCATCTTTTTCCCAATAAGCTAGAAGAGAGAGTTGGGAAGACAAACCTTACTTTTGAAGTAAATATTGATTGGAAAATTGAGCTGGCTAATAAGAAGATGAAATAGTCCATTTTATCAGCAAAATAAGTGGAATTCAAGCCCTAATTTCCCTCTCCACCTCAATAAGTGACCTCTAGATATGAGCTTCTAGGTTGGAGACAAGGTGGAGAATCCAAGCCTAAGGAGATCCCAATTTTCTTAAACACTTCATCCACTCCTCAAAGTGCATCAATACTTCAAAAATAGACTCATAATCCTAAAAACATAACCTATAATAAGATATTGGAGTCACAGGGAAAGAAAAAAGATAAAAGCCTTGATAATGAGTGTGAAGTTGAGAAAGAGCTTGATCCTATGCAAGTCCCTCCCACTCTTTCTCAAGAAGCTTATTGTGTTCCATGTTAGCCTTCTTGCACTCCTCATCCTCATTAACATGCCTATGGAATTCAATAAAGACTTTTTAAAAAGAACCTAGCCAAGCAAATTGAAGAGTTAGAGTCAAGGATGAAATTGTTGAGTTTAGGTGTGATGGAAGGTTTAGACCCAAAAGAAGATCCTATGCCTAAACACACCCCATCTAACATCCATAAAGAGAGTGATCAAGCTAAATTAGATGTGAATTAAGTTATTTTCAAATGGAAGGAAGGAAACTAAGCCATTTTAGCCCAAGGTCTGCCTCCCCTTCCTTAAGAACTTCCAAAAGAATCCCCTACAACTCATTCTTAATCTGATTGTGACTCCTATGTTCCACCTACACCAAATATTTCATATTGTCATCACTCCATCACCCTTAAAATTTATGGACCTATGGTATGGGAACCTAAAGAGGAACATTTGGTTGAGAAAAATTCATAACTCTTGCTTGAAGAAAGTGTAACTCCTTAGCAACCTCATTAGGTTAAGTCACCTAATTTTAAGATGCCTAGTCTTGGAATCACCAAGAAGGATAAGGAGATGGAAGATATTTCAACCCTTGAAAAGAAAAGTTAGATTATGATAGTTGAGATATAACTTGAAGACCCTCAATAGGTCCCAAGTTCTAAATAAGAGGTGAGTCCTTGTGTTGAGTCTTCTTATTTGGTTGATAATGAAGAATGCCTTCCTTATGTTAAAGAAGAAGTCTTGGATGAAGTAATTTTGGATTATAAAGAAGAGGATGAAGGATCTTCTATTTTTGTTCCCATTCATGATTCTGATCAAAGAGAAGATGAGGACTTGTGGTAGCAGTTTAAAAACATTTGCAATGAGTTTGAGTCTCTCAAGGGGTCTACAAATTCCTTAGAGATGATTACAAGTGATGGTAAATAAGATGATATTTTTAAAAATATCATAGAAGAGCCAAATTAAAGTTAACCTCAGCCTTTTAAGGTCAAAAAAATATTTTATTGGTCTCAATCTTCCAAGGAATAAGAAACCATTCCTCTTGAACCTTGCCTACAAAGAAGATGCAAGTTGATCATGAGATGAAGAGTGAGAAGTAATATGAGGTATGTGTGAAAGACCAAGATGAATAATTTTAAATTGGAGACCTATTTGAAGATTACCTCCTTGAGAACATAACAAGTGAAGTGATAAGAAATAGGTCTGATCCATCAAGTATTCAATCTAAAGAGCAATATGCTTAGCACCATGATTCATCTCATGAAGAAGGAGATGCAAGAGACTTTCATTTTGATCTTGGAAAGGGAGGTATGCTTAGTTTATAGTTGAATATAGTTGTTTTATTCATATTTTCCCCCTAAGTTCCTTGAGCACATGTGTGTGTGTGTGTGTGTGTGTGTGTGTGTTGTTAGTGTGTTTGCTTTGTTTTGTGTGTGTCCTTTGCTATATGTGGTTGAGGTAGTTAAGTGGTCTTATCTTGATTAAAGATTATTGTCAATGGTAAAAGGTATTATTATTTCTCTCAGACTTTAGATGACTCCCTAATCCCAATGGATTGATAAGGCTACTGGTCTAGTTAGTATAGCAGACATACTACCCTTATGAGTCAGCAATTTGTTGACCAAATTTGATCCTGAAGATCAAATTGGGACCCCTATCAGTAAAAAAATAAATTTTTAGAGGTTTATATGAGGTATAATATTTTTTCATGAGGTTTATTATAAGTTATTTTATGTAATTTGATTCTATATTAGCCTTGGTCATTAGTAATTTTAGTCCTTATATCATTTGGAGTCATTTTGGGGGTCAAAATAGAGAATTTAATGAGTTGTACAGCCTCATTGGGAAATTTGGAGGTTTAAAAATGTGATGTAATGTGAAATGTGTCATATTATGCCTTAATCAACTATTCATAACTGAAAGTGATAGGTTCTTCAAAAGAAAGAGTAGTTTTGTTTGGAAAAGAGAAGAGTTTGGCACTTGTATGACCCACAAGGAAGTGTGACACATGTGATAAGGTAAAATAATGTCTATTAAGATTCATAATATCAATTTAAATTATTTAAGTAATCTATAAGTTTCAAAATTTGGATAAAACCATTCTATTCCTTTTTCACCCTTTTAGACACATAGAACCAGTCAGTAGGTTTATGCTTGGTATGAGCAGTTGGAGAAATTCTAGGTTAAACACATTTTTTAGGTGAAATTAAAATTATATAGATTCATTTACATAAAAATATTTTGAATAATGGTGGTCTTTGATTTGTGAACCATCCTCATGAAGTTGACTATTTTTTTCTACTTACTAATCTATGCACCCTACAAGTTATGCTCTTGTTTGAATGATTCAGTATAATCCACTTGATAAAATTGATTCCAAATGATGTTTAGTACCTATTAAAATTATTACCATGCTTGTTTTAGTGTTTTAAGGTGTTTGGATATGCAAATAATCTCATGATTCAAGAGGATACATCATTCTATGTTATAAACAAAATTTCACCATTTTCAGGATCTTAAGGTTTTGATCATGGTTCTAGAGGGTTGTGATAGTTTAATTATAATGTTTTAAATGTAATATAAATTCATTCACATTATAATATCATCATATAACCAAATGTTCCATGGGTGCAGTCAATACACTATGCATATGCAGGTAACTCTTTGAATATATAAGTATCTCAAAATGATGTCATGATGGAATGGGAGATTTTAGAGGTGTTTAAAATACTTTATAGTGAGAAGAGTTTATTTTTTCACTTTAAGAAGATGTATATTGAATCCAAAGCATATATATCTTGCACACTACCTATATTTTTATCCACTGCCTAGATCCATAGTCTCCTACCATTATGTTCACTTATAGAAGCCCTAAAAGAAGATGAAATTTGGGAAAAGACATGTTTGAATAGTTTTAATACTATAAAGGTTAAAATAACAAAGTTAATAGGTTATAATGGTAATAATATTTATCAAATGGTCAAAATAATTCTCACTTCCCGTCCTTATCTTCACTGCCTGTAAACATGAGAGTAACTACCTACAGGTGGTGCTAACAAAGAGATGAGGACCCTTTTGAAGTGTTAAGGCATGTGGTTAAAACTTATTTGGAGTCCTAATAGGTTTAAATATCATGGTAGACCATTTTGAAGATATATTTTTCCAAATAAGGTTGAAGATCACCCTCTAACAAGGTGATCACTGTATTGAAGGCTCTTTTTCCTAAAAGTGTAAAACAAAGCACTTGTAGGTTTTGTGTCATGAAAGGATTTTGGGAATATTAATGGGGAAAACTTGTAGTCTCCATGAAGGAGAATATATTTTAAAAATAGAGAGTAAAGAGGATTATGGGAAGATAGTTGTTAAGAGGGATAAAGTTGCCAATTTATGCATTGATTTCCAGTATTAAGATCTACAGTTTTGAGCCCCAAGGTGACCCTTCATCCAAGGTTGTATACTATACCATAAATTCACATTTTAATGGTTCCAAATTATTTAAATGAATATTTTATAACATAATGATAATATAAATAGGTTAGAATACTATGTTTTAGGTCCTATGCTCACCTACATGTTTCCTTTTACCCAAAAGGTTGACCTACAATAGACTTTAGCTCTTGCATCATTTATGGAAAAGTCTTAAACATGGAATATATATTATTTTGGTTAGAGTAAGATGTTTTAAAATTCCTAAAAGTTTCCCAAGGTGATGTTAAGTCTTTTCCAAGTGAAATTTACACCTATAGGACCCCTCATAGTCAACTATAGTTGACTATGAGGGACAAAGACCAAGAAAGTCAAGATTCTTGAGGTGGAATTAGTTAAAACATGAATGCATAGGTATAAACCATTGATAAATGAACTTATAGATTAAATGAAGGTATTTATTCATCATTATCAAATTATAACTAAATAATCATGCACCTATAGGTGCCTCTCCAACCCAAAAAAACATAGTCTACTGTAACTGAGACAGACAATGAGCAAGTTTGGTGACTGAGAGTGTGGAAATGCATAAGGATGAGATAAAGGTTTAAAATAAATGTCAAATGATATTAGGAGTTTCCAAATGTGCCTGTATGAATTGAATTTAAGATAACTATTTAGGGTCACCTATAGGTAGAGTTATAAAGAGCAAGACATAGTTAAAAAGCACACTCAGACTTGACCAGTCAAAGTGTGAGGAGAAACCATTAGAGGTTGAAGTGATTTTCAAGCTGAAAACACATTAATAATTAATAAATAGTACCATGGAGATCTCATAGTGTATATATAGGTGGGATAAGGTTTTAATAATGTATCATATAGTTCAGTTAGTGGAATCTTGCAAATAGTTTGCCTCCCACACAGTTTATCTTGGTTTTTTGAGAATTTGGGAGGTCAAATCATAAGACCAAGAGCCCAAAATTGGTAAAAAATGTCTATATGAGTTGGATAATACCTATAATGATTATTTTGTCTAGGAGAATAAGGGAAGTACCCTCTATTTTGTCTAAAATATAGGGCACTTCCCCTTGTGTATAAACTTATAGTTCTGGAAAAAGAGATGAGAAAGAGTAATTGGAAGGTTTTAGGGTGACTTGGAACGTTGAAACAAATATAATAAAACATGATAAAAATTTATAAGGAGGATGAAACCCAATAGGATGTTCTAGATGGCTAAGTTTACAAGTAGGCCTATTAAGCATGATGAGGCCTAAAAGCCAAAGAGGAAGTCATTTTCAATTCCAACATTAGTAAAACATTAAAATGGATGGGAAATGTTTGTAAAGTCTATCTAGACATGTAAAATCTCTTGGAATGTAGAGGAATCATAAGGGGGTCACTTTTGGTTCAAGACAACTTCAAGCCTGCAGGGAATAGAAAAACAAACTCGTTAGGCTATTTTTGAATGCTCACATATTATTGGGAATTATGCATGAGAATATATGGTGTTAAAGGAGGTTAATAGGGTCCTTGACCATAAATTTTGTGAGATTTTTTGGCAATTAAAATGTCAAGGGTTTATGAATAAAGCTTAAGTGTAGAAGTGACTCAAAACCCTTGCAAACCCTATATAATGACCCAATTGGGAAAATAAGTCTAGAGATGCATCCAAATGGACCATAATGATAAGGAAATTGGTTTTAGGTTGAAGAGGAATCTTCAGGGTCTCTCCCATAAAATTTTATGCTAACCTATTTGTATGAACAAGGTATCAAATGGGTTCTTTTGACTATTTTGTGCATTGTATAGGCTCTAGAGAATTTCAAGAGATAAAATGAACTTTAGGATAAGGATTAGGACTTGGAATAACAACCAATGTTTATTTAATTCATGAATAAAACTCCTAAGTGTCCTTACCAGAGCTCTCATCTCATCTAGTCAAAATTGGCATAGTGAGCATGATAGTGAGAAGGGTAAAAAGCTTCAAGTGGGTTGATTTTAAGTTGTGATTGATGACTCTAAGGCCATGGAGGGTATTTAAAAATGTCATTAAATCCCTAAAAATTATTTTAATTGGAAAAATAAAGCCAATTTTCAGGCCAAGTGTGAGGGCTGACTAAAAAAGGAGGTTTTGGACTACATGTAGTGATGGCTCACTTATAGGAGATTAAAGATGAGTAGTACTAAAAAAACACATGGAGAGGCATGTATAAAATCATTCCCTCTAATTAAAATCATAATACCTATCCATAGTCAGTTTTGGATGTTCAAATAGGGCTAAATCATGAAGGTAGTTTTTTGAGCCAGAATGAGAACTCCTACGCCACTTTTCATGAGTTTCATGACTTTGGGTGACACTTGTGCTTCCTAACCTTGCATGGTTCATTTAAAAATATCTTCACATGAACATTTAACTAATTTTATTACCTTGAAAAGTTTCCTTTTGACCTTTGGACTTATCTCTTCTCCTCTCTCTCTCAAGTTTTATAAGAACTAGCCATTTTGGTCTTTGTAACTCATGCTCCACCTGAGTATGGTGAAGCCACGCTCATTTGCATACCATTTAATAAATAATAATAATTATTTTTACCTAGTTCATGACTATTAATAGTTTTTTTACTTGTATGATTGATTTTTATTATTGACAAGTTGTTGTTTCCTTAGCATTGTTGTTGCATTCTCTCACCTATTTACAGTTGGAAAGCTTCTTGTAGGTATGTGAAGTATTTTATGATGTGTCTAGGTTGAGTGAGTTAGTATATTAAAATAGTTCTATTTTATGCCTCTCATCTAGTCCTACTAGCCTAAAAATTCATCACAACCTCATAATGTAACATTGATGTGAGAAGACGTAGATTGGAGAAGTGTATATTTGGTTAATCTTTTGTTCCCATGTGTAACATGTAGTTGGTTGTAAGTCATCAAAAAAATTGGTGTATCAACTCATTTAAGATAGTTTGATTTCAATTTTATATTTCCCTTCCCTTCCTAAGCATAGGTATAGTAGTGTTCTACAAGTGGTAGCCCTATCTAGAGATTCACCTCATTTTTAGTCTCACCCACAGCCTATAGGTGTTTCAATTGTGCCACTTAGATGAGGAGGGTTGAGACATCTCCTCAAATGGTGAAAATACAAGTGACAATAGAAATTAAACTATAGATCATCATCATCCTTGGCTTGATAACCTTAGTTGATATTGATCCAAGTTGAATATTGTGCCAAGTGGGCTTGAATCACCCTTTAGGGTCCCATTATTGAATCTTGTATTTTTTCAAGGTGAAAGAGTTTCACTTGAATACCATATTTTGTATGAGGGGAAGTCCCTATAGATGTACCTTTATATGGGATTGGTATTAGAGGGTATGCATTCTACTAAAATTATACATAGAAGATGAAGATGTTATTTATTAGTTGATAAGTGATCTCTTGCTTTGCTAGGTGTTCAGGCACATAGTATGGTAAGTGTGGGGGGTCTTGGATGAATCCCACAACTTGGATCACTATGTCATTTTTATATATCTAGTAGTCCCCTATGGCTATGATGGATTCATAGATTATATTCAAAATCTAGGGTGATGAGAGATTCATTGACCACTTGGTACACCATCAAGTAGAAGTAGCCATAGATGTTCTAGACATGTTGGTGGAACTTGTGGAAATAGAGATTTTACAAGACCATGTGGATGGTTGGGCCACCAAGAACCAATGTAGGAAAGGCTACCAAGTTGAATGAGAGCATCCCATAGATGGTGTTGATTAGGTATCTCATCATGTATAAGTCACCCCCATTTCAAGCACTTGCAATGACATGAACCAAATTGAAGTTGATCAATCCTCCAAGGTCTAGTGTGTTAGATAAAGTCATGATCATGTGTATTAGGGGCACCCAAAACTCATTAACATGTTGGCAGTTTGAGTCTATAAATATCTAGTTCATAGGATCATGCTTACTTGGACCTCCTCTCAGAAGGTATGGACCATGTAGGCATTGATATTTTATTTGTTGACCCATTTGGATTCTATGTTCCTTGTTTAGTCATGGAGGATGTTATAGATCTTGTGATCATTCATCTAGATTGACACTATCATTGCATCATATGAGAATAAGAAGTATGAAAAGGATTAATACACCTTGAAGGCATTCCTACATATGTCAATGATTTAGTGTCGAGAGGTGGGTGAACATACCCAATCATTAATAATATCCTACATGTGGATGGCCTTATGGATGATGTCACCCAATAGGTGGGTACAAAGGAACACATTTGGTTTGGCTATGGCTCTATGATGTTCATTTATTTTGTAGGACTATAGGGCATCCTCATATTCAGCTAGCTAGTCATCAACATTGATAAAATATTAAGGGACCTACTCAATTAATTATAATATGATCCGGGCAACAATTCTGATGACAATTCAGGTGATGGGTCCACCCCAATTGATGACAAAACTTTTGGGAGCCATAACTTTTGCACCGTAGCTCTAATTGACTCACCATTTGAATCATTGGAAAGGTAATAATGAGGGGAACATTGTGAGATGGCATTGAGACCACTCAATGAAGTTTGACCTCATAAAACCCAATGGAAGTGTCCCAAATTTCAATTTTAGTAGTGCAATCTAAAAATAGTAAGTTTATAAAAATAGTAATTCCTCAAATTTTGTATTGTTGTAAATCGTGAAAGTCAAACCAATTCATCTCCCTTGAGATTGGTGACCTTCCACATCCTCCCCACACCTTAAAAACATGTATAAATGAAGATATAAACCAACATAGAAATCAGACATCTCTTCTCAGAGATAAGCATATGTTTGGGTCTACAAATTTGATCAATAAAACATCTCTTCTTAGAGATAGCATTATTTGAATTATTTTGTTCTTGTTTGTTGAATTATCTTTCAACCAAAGATTTCAAGTTTTAGATTAGTGGTATCAAAGTGGTTTGTCTTTAGAGTGTATGATCCCGAGGATGAGGTCAGATTACAAAAAGCTTGGGTGGAAAATAAAACCAATAAAATATCCACCTATTCACTCCAAATGACTTCAAATGGTAGACAACACCGAGACATCTGATCCTTTCAAGAAAATGGTGAATGAAGACCTCCAATAGTAGTAAGCACAGATGCTACAAATATTCTCTCAAATTCTCTAACAAATCTCGATGGGAAATTCTGGCTCCTCATCTACACCTGCACATCCTTTTAGTGACCCAACACCCTTCAAGGTTTAGGTGAATTTTGATATCCCTAACTTTGAAGGCAAAATCAAAGTTTATGTAGTAGAAAATTGGTTGAATCAATTATCATCTTATTTTTCTATAAATAAATTCACCGATAAAGATAAGATTAATTTTTCTCTTCTAAAAGCATCATTCCTTGTCAAGAATTGGTGGGAAGTGTACAAAAAGAGATTCAATACAGATGATATTGGCCTTGAGACGGAACCTACATGGGATGATTTCATAGATGCTAGATGACAAGGAAAGGTTGTTTCTTTCTAAGTTATGAGTGTAAGATAAGCCTTTGCATTTCATTCTTGATAGTGGAAGTCAAAAGAATTTAATCTATGCTAATGATGTGAAAAGCCTAAATTTATCCATGAAGCCTCACCCAAAGCCATATAATATTGGATGGTTGAGTCCAGGGAGAAACCTCTGTGTCACCCATCAATGTCTTCTCTCATATGCAATAAAACCTTTCCAAGATGAGGTCTTATGTAATGTGGTCAATATAGATGTTTATGATGTACTCTTTGGTCAACCATTCATGTATGATCAACATGGCATATATGAATCAAGAACTCAAAGGATCACTCTCACACTTGGAACACGGTGCTACAGGGTACCAAAGGTACCACCTTCTACATCTGTCTCTCTAATTAGTGCCAAGAAGTTTGTTCTCATGGTGGTCAAGCCACAAGAATCCAAAATGGCTAATGTTATAGCCCTGAATACACAAACAACACAACAATAGAAGAAAATAGATACTGAGATGAAGGAGTTCATGGCCTTCCATCCAAAGACTAATGGTCAGATAGAAATGGTGAACAATCGGGCCCTGCACAATTCCATAAATCACAGTCCCTTCCAAGTATGTATCGAGAATCAAATAAAAGTACATCTACCACACTTGTTGGAAAATATTGATGCAATTGTGACCATTACTTCTCAAGGAGGGAGGAATGATCTGGGCAATAATTTCAATGACAATTCGGGTGATGGGTCCACCCCAATTGATGATGAAACTACTGGGACCCATAACTTTTGCATCGTAGCTCTAATTGACTCACTGTTTGAACCGTTGGAAAGGTGATAATGAGGGGAACATTGTGAGATGGTATTGAGATTTTCTTGATGAAGTTTGACCCCATAAAACCCAATGGAAGTGTCCCAAATTTAAATTTTAGTAGTACAGTCTAAAAATAGTAAGTTTCTAAAAATAGTAATTCCTTGAATTTTGTATTGTTGTAAATCATGGAAGTCAAACCAATTCATCTCCCTCAATATTGGTGACCTTTCACATCCTCCCCACACCTTAAAAACATGCATAAATGAAGATGTAACCCAAAATAGAAATCAAACATCTCTTCTTAGAGATAAACATATTTTTGGGTCTACAAATTTGATCAGTAAAACATCTCTTCTCAGAGATAGATTTATTTGAATTATTTTGTTCTTGTTTCTTAAATTATCTTTCAACTAATGCTTTCAAGTTTTGGATCAGTGGTATCATAGTAGTTTGTCTTTAGAGTGTATGACCCCAAGGATGAGGTCAGATTACATGAAGCTTGGGTGGAAAATAGAACCAGTAGAATATCCACCTATTCACTCCAAATGACTTCAAATGGCAGACAACACTGAGACATCTAATACTTTCAAGGAAATGGTGAATGAATCCCTCCAACAATAAGATACACAGATGCTACAACAATTCTCTCAAATTGTCCAACAAATCTCGATGGGAAATTCTAGCTCCTCATCTACACCCGCACATCCTTTCAGTGCCCCAACACCTTTCAAGGTTCAGTTGAATTTTGATATCCCTAAATTTGAAGGCCAAATCAATGCTGATGTAGTAGAAAATTGGTTGGATCAATTGTCATCTTATTTTTTTGTAAATAAATTCACTGATAAAGAGAAGATTACTTTTGCTCTTCTGAAAGCATCATTGCCTATCAAAAATTGGTGGGAAGCGTATAAAAAGAGCTTCAATGTAGATGATATTGGACTTGAGACATAACCTACATGAGATGATTTCATAGATGCTAGATGACAAGGAAAGGTTGTTTCATTCTAAGTTATGAGTGAAAGGTAATCCTCTGCATTTCATTCTTTATAGTGGGAGTTAAAAGAATTTAATCTCTACTAATGTTGTGAAAAGTCTAAATCTGTCCATGAAGCCTCACCCAAAGCCATACAATATTGGATGGTTGAGTCTAGGAAGAAACCTCTATGTCACCCATCAATGTCTTCTCTCATATGCAATAAAACATTCCAAGATGAGGTCTTATGTGATGTGGTCAATCTAGATGTTTGTGATGTACTCTTTGGTCAACCATTCATGTATGATCGACATGGCATAAATGAATCAAGAACTTGAAGGATCACTCTGACACTTGGAACACAGTGCTACAGGGTTCTAGAGGTACCACCTTCTACATTTGTCTCTTTGATTAGTGCCAAGAAGTTTGTTCTCATGTTGGTCAAGCCAAAAGAGTCCAAAAGGGCCAATGTTATAGCCCTAAATACACAAACAACATAACAACAACAAAAAATAGATACTGAAATGAATAAGTTCATGGCCTTCCATCCACAAACTGATGGTCAGACAAAAATGGTGAACAATCGGGCCCTACACAGTTCCATAAATCACAGTCCCTTCCAAGTATGCATCAGGAATCAAATAAAAGTACAACTACCACACTTGATGGATAATCTTAATGCAATGGGGACCATTTCTTCTCAAGGAGGGAGGAATGATCTAGGCAACAATTTCGATGACAATTCGGGTGATGGGTCCACCCTAATTGATAACGAAGCTTTCGAGAGCCATAACTTCTATACTTTAGCTCCAATTGACTCGCTGTTTGAACCATTGGAAAGGTAATAATGAGGGAAACATCATGAGATGGCATTAAGATCCACTAAATGAAGTTTAACCCCATAAAACCCAATGGAAGTGTCACACATTTCAATTTTAGTAGTGTAGTTTAAAAATAGTAAGTTTCTAAAAATAGTAATTCCTCGAATTTTGTATTGTTGTAAATCATGGAAGTCAAACCAATTCATCTCCCTTGAGATTGGTGACCTTCCAAATCCTCCCCACACATTCAAAACATGCATAAATGAATATGTATCATAAAATAGAAACTAGACATCTCTTCTCAGAGATAAGCATATGTTTGGGTCTGCAAATTTGATCAATAAAATATCTCTTCTCAAAGATAACATTATTTGAATTATTTTATTCTTGTTTCTTGAATTATCTTTCAACCAAAGCTTTCAAGTTTTGGATCAGTGGTATTAGAGTGGTTTGTCTTTAGAGTGTATGATCATGAGGATGAGCTCAAATTATAGGAAGCTTGGGTGGAAAATAAAACCAATAGATTATCCACCTATTCGCTCCAAATGACTTCACATGGCAGACAACACCAAGACATCTGATCATTTCAAGGAAATGGTGAATGAAGCCCTCCAATAGTAGCAAGCATAGATGCTACAACAATTCTCTCAAATTCTCTAACAAATCTCGATGGGAAATTCTAGCTCCTCATCTACACCCACACATCCTTTCAGTGCCCCAACACCCTTCAAGGTTCAGGTGAATTTTGATATCCCTAAATTTGAAGGCAAAATCAATGATGATGCAATAAAAAATTGTTTGGATGAATTGTCATCTTATTTTTATGTAAATAAATTCATTGATAAAGAGAAGATTACTTTTGATCTTCTAAAAACATCATTGCCTGTCAAAATTTGTGGGAAGTGTACAAAAAGATATTCAATGCAGATGATATTGGCCTTGAGATGAAACCTACATGGGATGATTTCATAGATGCTAGATGAAAAGGAAAGGTTGTTTCATTCTAAGTTATGGGTGAAAGGTAAGCCTCTGCATTTCATTCTTGATAGTAGAAGTCAAAAGAATTTAATCTCTACTAATGTTATGAAAAGTCTAAATCTGTCCATGAAGCCTCACCCAAAGCCATACAATATTGGATGGTTGAGTCCAGGGAGAAACCTTTGTGTCACCCATCAATGTCTTCTCTCATGTGCAATAAAACCTTTCTAAGATTAGGTCTTATGTGATGTGGTCAATCTAGATGTTTGTGATGTACTCTTTGGTTAGCCATTCATATATGATCGACATGGAATATATGAATCAAGAACTCAAAGGATCACTCTCACACTTGGAACATGGTGCTATAGGGTACCAAAGGTACCACTTTCTACATCTGTCTCTCTGATTAGTGCCAAGAAGTTTATTCTCATGGTGGTCAAGCCAAAAGAATCTAAAAGGGCCAATGTTATAGCCCTGAATACTCAAACAACATAACAACATAATCAAATAGATACTGAGATGAAGTTCACAGCCATCCATCCATAGACTAATGGTCAGACATAAATGGTGAAGAATCAAGCCCTGCATAGTTCCATACATCACAGTCCCTTCCAAGTATGCATCGAGAATTAAATAAAAGTACAAATACCACACTTGATGGAAAATATTGATGCAATGGGGACCATTGCTTCTCAAGGAGGGAGAAATGATTCAGGCAACAATTCTAATGGCAATTTAGGTGATTGGTCCACCCCAATTGATGACAAAACTTTTGGGAGCCATAACTTTTGCACCGTAGCTCCAATTGACTCACCATTTGAACTGTTGGAAAGGTAATAATGAGGGGAATGTTGTGATATGAGATTTAGATATGATCAATGAAATTTGACCCCATAAAACCCAATGGAGGTGTTCCAAATTTCAATTTTAGTAGTTTAGTCTAAAAAGAGTAAGTTTCTAATAATAGTAATTCCTCAAATTTTGTATTATTGTAAATCGTGGAAGTCAAACCAATTCATCTCCCTCAAGATTGGTGACCTTCCACATCCTCCCTACACCTCCAAAACATGTATAAATGAAGATGTAACCTAAAATAGAAATTAGACATCTCTTCTTAGAGATAAGCATATGTTTGGGTCTGTAAATTTCATCAATAAAACATCTCTTCTCAGAGATAGCATTATTTGAATTGTTTCATTATTGTTTCTTGAATTATCTTTCAACCAAAGCTTTCGAGTTTTAGATTAGTGGTATCAGAGTGGTTTGTCTTTAGAGTGTATGATCCTGAGGATGAGGTCAGATTACAAGAAGCTTGGGTGGAAAATAGAACGAACAGAATATCCACCTATTCACTCCAAATGACTTCAAATAGTGGACAACACTGAGACATCCAATCCTTTCAAAGAAATGGTGAATGAAGCCCTCCAACAACAGCAAGCGCAGATGCTACAAAAATTCTCTAACAAATCTCATGGGAAATTTTGGCTCTTCATCTACACCTACACATCCTTTCAGTGCCCCAACACTCTTCAAAGTTTAGGTGAATTTTGATATCACTAAATTTGAAGGCAAAATCAATGCTGATGCAGTAGAAAATTGGTTGGATCAATTGTCATCTTATTTTTTTGTAAATAAATTCACCGATAAAGAGAAGATTACTTTTGATCTTCTGAAAGCATCATTGCCTATAAAAAATTGGTGGGAAGTGTACAAAAAGAGATTCAATGCAGATGATATTAGCCTTTAGATGGAACATACATGGGATGATTTCATAGATGCTAGATGACAAGAAAAGGTTGTTTCATTCTAAGTTATGGGTGAAAGGTAAGCCTCTGCATTTCATTCTTGATAGTGGAATTCAAAAAAATTTAATCTCTACTAATGTTTTGAAAAGTCTAAATCTATCCATGAAGCCTCACCCAAAGATATACAATATTGGATGGTTAAGTCTAGGGAGAAACCTCCATGTCACCCATCAATGTATTCTCTCATATGCAATAAAACCTTTCCAAGATGAGGTCATATGTGATGTGGTCAATCTAGATGTTTGTGATGTACTCTTTGGTCAACCATTCATGTATGATCAACATGGTATAGATGAATCAAAAACTTGAAGGATCACTCTCACACTTGGAACATGGTGCTATAGGGTACCAAAGGTACCACCTTCTACATCTGTCTCTCTGATTAGTGCCAAGAAGTTTGTTCTCATGGTGGTCAAGACAAAAGAATTCAAAAGGGCCAATGTTATAGCTTTGAATACACAAACAACACAACAAAAGAAGGAAATAGATACTGAGATGAAGAAGTTCATGGCCTTCCATCCATAGACTGATGGTTAGATAGAAATGGTGAACAATTGGGCCCTGCATAGTCCCATGAATCACAGTCCCTTCCAAGTATGCATCAGGAATCAAATAAAAGTACAACTACCACACTTGATAGAAAATATTGATGTAATGGCAACCATTTCTTCTCAAGGAGGGAGGAATGATCCGGGCAATAATTCTTATGACAATTCGGGTGATGGGTCCACCTCAATTGATGACGAAACTTCTGGGAGCCATAACTTTTGCACCATAGCTCCAATTGACTCACCGTTTGAACCGTTGGAAAGGTAATAATGAGGGGAACATCATGAGATGGAATTGAAATATGATAGATAAATTTTGACCCCATGAAACCCAATGGAAGTGTCCCAAATTTCAATTTTAGTAGTGCACACTAAAAATAGTAAGTTTCTAAAAATAGTAATTCCTCAAATTTTATATTGTTGTAAATCGTGGAAGTCAAACCAATTCATCTCCCTCAAGATTGATGACTTTCCACATCCTCCCCATACCTTAAAAACATGTATAAATGAATATGTAATGCAAAATAGAAATCACACATCTCTTCTCAAAGATAAACATATGTTTGGGTCTGCAAATTTGATCAATAAAACATCTCTTCTTAGAGATAGCATTATTTGAATTGTTTTGTTCTTATTTATTGAATTATATTTTAACCAAAGATTTCACATTTTAGATCAGTGGTATTAGAGCAGTTTGTCTTTAGAGTGTATGATCTCGAGGATGAGGTCAGATTACAGGAAGCTTGGGTGGAAAATAGAACCGGTAGAATATCCACCTATTCACTCCCAATGACTTCAAATGGTGGAGAACACCGAGACATCTGATCCTTTCAAATAAATGGTAAATAAAGCCCTCCAAGAGAAGCAAGTGTAGATGCTACAACAATTCTCTCAAATTCTCTAATAAATCTTGATGGGAAATTCTAGCTCCTCATCTGCACTTGTGCATCCTTTCAGTGCCGCAACACCCTTGAAGGTTCAAGTGAATTTTGATATCCCTAAATTTGAAGGTAAAATCAATGTTGATGTAGTATAAAATTGGTTGGATCAATTGTCATCTTATTTTTTTGTAAATAAATTCACCGATAAAGAGAAGATTACTTTTACTCTTCTGAAAGCATCATTGCTTGTCAAAAATTGGTGGGAAATGTACAAAAAAAGATTAAATACAGATGATATTGGCCTTGAGATGGAACTTACATGGGTTGATTTCATAGATGCTAGATGACAAGGAAAGGTTGTTTCATTCTAAGTTATGGGTGAAAGGTAAGCCTCTGCATTTCATTCTTGATAGTGGAAGTCAAAAGAATTTAGTCTATGCTAATGATGTGAAAATTCTAAATCTATCCATGAAGCCTCACCCAAAGCCATAAAATATTGGATGGTTGAGTCCAGGGAGAAACCTTCGTGTCATCCATCAATGTTTTCTCTTATATGCAATAAAACCATTCCAACATGAGGTCTTATGTGATGTGGTCAATCTAGATGTTTGTGATGTACTCTTTGGTTAGCCATTCATGTATGATCGACATGGCATATATGAATCAATAACTTAAAGGATCACTCTGACACTTGGAACATGGTTCTACAGGGTACTAGATGTACCACCTTCTACATCTGTCTCTCTGATTAGTGCTAAGAAGTTTGTTCTCATGGTGGTCAAGCCACAAGAATCCAAAAGGGCCAATGTTATAGCCCTAAATACATAAACAACACAATAATAGAAGAAAATATATACCGAGATGAAGAAGTTCATGGCCTTCCATCCAAATATTGATGGTTAGATAAAAATGGTGAACAATCGGGCCCTGCATAGTTCCATAAATCATGGTCCCTTCCAAGTATGCATTGGGAATCAAATAAAAGTACAACTACCATACTTGATGGAAAATATTGATGAAATGGGGACCATTGGTTCTCAAGGAGGGAGGAATGATCTGGGCAACAATTTTGATGACAATTCAGGTGATGGGTCCACCCTAATTAATGACAAAACTTTTGGGAGCCATAACTTTTGTACTGTAGCTCCAATTAACTCACCGTTTGAATCGTTGGAAAGGTAATAATGATGGGAATGTCATGAGATGGAATTGAGATCTTCTTAATAAAGTTTGACCCCATAAAATCCAATGAAAGTGTCCCAAATTTTAAATTTAGTAGTGCAGTCTAAAAATAATAAGTTTCTAAAAATAGTAATTCCTCGAATTTTGTATTGTTGTAAATCGTGGAAGTCAAACCAATTCATCTCCCTCAAGATTGGTGACCTTCCACATCCTCCCCACACCTTCAAAACATGTATAAATGAAGAATCAACTTGAAATATAAATTAGACATCTCTTCTCAGAGATAAGCATATGTTTGGGTCTACAAATTTGATCAATAAAACATCTCTTCTCAGAGATAACATTATTTTAATTATTTTGTTCTTATTTCTTGAATTATCTTTCAACCAAAGCTTTCAAGTTTTGGATCAGTGGTATCAGAGTGGTTTGTCTTTAGAGTGTATGATCCTGAGGATGAGGTCAAATTATAGGAAGCTTGGGTGGAAAATAGAACCAGTAGAATATCCACCTATTCACTCTAAATGACTTCAAATGGTAGACAACACCGAGATATCCTATCCTTTCAAGGAAATGGTGAATGAAGCCCTCCAATAGTAGTAAGCGTAGTTGCTATAACAATTATCTCATATTCTCTAACAAATCTTGATGGAAAATTCTAGCTTCTCAGTTGCACTCGCACATCCTTTTAGTGCCCCAACACCCTTCAAGGTTTAGGTGAATTTTGATATCCTTAAATTTGAAGGCAAAATCAATGCTGATGCAGTAGGAAATTGGTTGGATCAATTGTCATCTTATTTTTCTGTAAATAAATTCACCAATAAAGAGAAGATTACTTTTGATCTTTTGAAAGCATCATTGCCTATCAAAAATTTGTGGGAAGTGTATAAAAAGAGATTTAATGCAGATGATATTGGCATTGAGATGGAACCTACATGGGATGATTTGATAGATGCTAGATGACAAGGAAAGGTTAATTTCATTCCAAGTTATGGGTGAAAGGTAAGCCTCTGCATTTCATTCTTGATAGTGGAAGTCAAATGAATTTAATCTCTGCTAATGTTGTGAAAAGTCTAAATCTATCCATGAAGCCTCACCCAAAGCCATACAATATTCAATGGTTGAGTCCAGGGAGAAACCTCTATGTCACCCATCAATGTCTTCTCATATGCAATAAAACCTTTCTAAGATGAGGTCGTATGTAATGTGGTCAATCTAGATATTTGTGATGTACTCTTTGGTCAGCCATTCATGTATGATCGACATGGTATATATGAATCAAGAACTGGAAGGATCACTCTCATGCTTGGAACATAGTGCTAAAGGGTACCAAAGGTACCACCTTCTACATCTATCTCTTTGATTAGTGCCAAGAAGTTTGTTCTCATAGTGGTCAAGCCACAAGAATCCAAAAGAGCCAATGTTATAGCCCTAAATACACAAACAAGACAATAATAATAAAAATAGATAACAAGATGAAGAAGTTCATGGCCTTCCATCCACATACTGATGGTCAAATAGAAATGGTGAACAATCAGGCCCTGCACAGTTCCATAAATCATAGTCCTGTAGACACCGAAATCATGTCGACTCCCCTGGTCCTTCCTCGTCTTCTTTCTTCTTCGCCTATTGAACCCTTGCCGATCACTTGTTTCACCAGCATTGACCCTGGCAGCATGTAAAGAGGAGCACAGAGCGAAAGGTAGACTCTATCCCCATTATGCATCTGCCGACGTCGGTCTTTACCCGACCGATGTCGCCGACGTCGGTCACCTATCGGCCGACGTCGGCAATCCTACCGACGCCGGTCACCTTCCCCTGGTCCGTTATCAGTTAACATTCGGTTTCCTGAAACGGTTGACGAACCGTTTCTGGAACCGTCCCCGTCCCCCGCCTTCATCAACCTCCACCAGCCATTCGAACCAGATCCCATCCCAAAAACACTGACCAACCTGCGAATTCCTCCGTCAACCTGCGAACTCCGAGCAATCATCGACACTACGACATCAACTAATCTGCACACCATGGCTTCCATCGCGACTTCTACCAAGTAAGTCTTTATTCTGTTTATTTCATTTTCTTTCTTAGTTATTATTTATTTTCTATCTTCCCAACTGTTCAAACTCCTCAGACTCTGTCTAAACCTCATCCCTGTCCTTATCAAACCCTGTCTGGACTCTGTCTAAACCTCGTCCCTGTCCTTATCAAACCCTGTCTCGACTCTGTCTAAACTTCGTCCCTGTCTTTATCAAACCCTACCCTGACCATATCAGACCCTGTCCCGACTGTTCAGACCTATCCCGACTCTGTTCAACCCCCCCAGACTCTCCCTGAACCTGCCCGACTCTCTCAGACCCTGTCCCGAACCGTTTCCCAGAACCTACCCCTACCGACGCCGGTCACTGCCCCGACCGACGACGGCACCTTGACCGACGTCGGCACCTTCCCTAACCGACGCCGGCACCACAGAGACCGACGCCGGTGACTGTGCAGAACAGTGCCGCTTATCAGGTACACCTTTTATTTTTCTGTCATTTATTTCTATCATTATCATCTACTTTCATCCAATATTATGCTCTTTTTTATCAGTGGGTTGATATCCTTCTAGGGAGTCTTCGTACTTCTGGGATCGGGCGTTCGCCTGACAGCCCACCATATCTCTTATTAACGTTTTTCCATGTTTAGCCTTTTCTTCGCAGGTGTCATTCCTCCACAGCAAAAGAGGAGAATCTTTCAACGTCTGATTTCGGTGCGCACGACTTTATCAGGTACTTCTAGCCTTAACCATCTTTCAGTTTCTTATTTCTTCTTTGAATGTAGAAAGCAATTTTGCATAGAAACATTCTGGCACGCCCGGTGGGACCCTAGGTCCTCCTTGGGTTCTTTCTTTCTTTCGTTCATTTAGGTGCATTAGGTTTCTTCCTTTTCGCCTCCTTTCGTCTCTTCTTAAACGACATCATAAGCAGAACTAAAACGAACACTTCTTTCTTTCTTGCATTTCTAGACTAGACTAACTCATATTCTTCGACTCTTTCTCCATTCGTCTTCATACGAACAAACATTTCGACTTGGACATTAAAACACTTTGCATTCATTTCTGTTTGCCTGCATCTTTTAGACCACACATAGTAATTAAACCACATATTGAATTAATCTAAATCACTTGATGTTACACGACCAGACCACCTGCACAAAACAAACATAAAACTTACCTGAGACAAGGCCCGACTGGGATTTCATCCCCCAGCGGATACCTTACCCGTCCCGGTGACCCTACTTGGATTTCATCACCAAGGGGGGAGCCCACTCCATTCTCTGGCGGAGTATAATCTCTAGGCGAGGTATATCTTGGCTAAGCGAAACCAGCTAACCACTGGAATCGTGAAGTGAGGGGAGCTTGCTCCTTAGCACCAGGCCGCGTACCAGACCCTAACACAGACTTCTTGAGCACCATAACAAAACCCGAAACCATCCATAGACCGCCTTCTTCTAGGACCTGACTCTCAAAACCAATCCTCCTCTACACACATTCTAAGGCATAAGCCATTATAATCCTAAAAATTTACTCCTAGAGTTTTAAGATCTGCTTGTGTCTTCTTCTTTTTCATTCTTATCTGCTTGTTTGAGCTTGTGAGGACGTTCTTTCTTGCCTTGAATGGTTCTGACACGTAGTCAAACCAAGGCCCTTCTTGACCACGCTAGCCATCAATCGCTTTCGCCTACCCCGCCTACAACCAATCATATAATGGAGTTCTATTCGAAGACTGAAAGAATTCCTACTAGACTATCTCCAACCCAGACGCCTATCATCCCAGAAGGGGACCAAGACTTTGCAAGATTCTTGGATCTCAATACCGCAGCCCTCCAAAACTATCTCGCAAGAAAACCAATGCGGGACCTTTCGAACGACGTGGCGACGACATCAACACCGTTCGCCACCCAACCTTTTACGACTCAACCTTTCGCCTCAACCATTAACCCGACCATGGCCTATACGCAAAGTTCGGCCTCCTCGTCTATTTTTAGACCAACCTCCACCGAGGTTTCATTACCCCCTCAACCACCTGCAATTCAACCAAGTTCTACATCATATCAGAACTTGATTGCCTCGACCCCACACACTCTTGCGCCTATATATGCAGGAGTGCCTACCTCGCCCTTTGTCAATACCATCACACAACCTCCTTTGGCGGTATCTAGTCAGCCTATGCCTTCTACCTTCATAACGCAACCACCCTTAACCTCTACTTCTGCCCCTACGACTAGCCATCCGTACATTGTACAACCGACTATGTCGCACGCCTCTTCTAACCTCTTTCAAGCGCCTTACAACCTAGGAGGCGCTCAACCTGCCAATCTGTCAGCAGACGTCATCAAGATGCTGATGGATAAAATGTCCCGTCTCAAAGCTTCTATCTCCGGTTCAAGCAATACTTTGTCATATGAACAAGTTTGCAGCGAGCCCATCCACCCTTCTGTCCCTATTCGACCATACCCTAACCATTGGGAGCTTCCTAAATTTACTCACTTTCAGAGTAAGGAAGACCCACAACAACATCTACAGGCATTTAGACATGCCTGTTACCTTATCGCCCACGACGATGCGTTACTTCTACGCACGTTTCCTATGTCGCTTTCTGGCCCTGCCCTTGATTGGTATAGTTCTCTTGCCAGACATTCTATCTTTTCATTCATCCAACTTGCCCAACTATTCGTTGACCATTTTTCTATCAATATCACTAAACAAGTTTCGATCACAGACCTTTACTCCATCAGGCAATTTGACGACGAATCAATCATCGATTTTGTCGCTCGTTGGAGAAGCTTGATCAATCAGCTCTCCTTCTCCTTGCCTCAACCCGAGCTCATTGAGCTCTTTTCTCGAGCATGTGTCAGTCATATCTCGTCCACCCTGCGGGTTCAGACATTCCACACTTTCGACGAGGCCTTCACCATGGCCCGAAAGCTTGAACCCCGCGCCATTGAAGAAGATAAGGTCAAATTGTGTAACACTAACACAAGAACCAATGACCATTCTTCTTCCAGACCTTTTTCTGCCCACTCTCACTCCAAGGAGTCGGCAAACACTGTCATCTTTAGACCATCATCTTCAACAATAACCAACCGAACATCATCTTCAACATTAGACTACATCAATAAAAATTTTCAACGTCAATCCATACAGCGTCAATTCACTCCAATTAGGGAGTCATATGCCTCTGTCTTGGATAAACTCGACAAGGGGGATCTTATTTTGGATAACCCGAACGCACCGCCCAACCAAAACCTTGACATCTTCAAGCAACCTCTTTCTAATCACCCGCCTACTCAAGACAACGTCCAAACCATAATCAATGACCCTCAAGACCATGATATACACACGGTCGACACTATCTTTTCTCTTATCCCTAACCAACCTCTTTCACAGGTGGAAGACCTTTCTTCCCCTATACCTCCTCCACATGGCGAAGAACTTTCTTCTCCCACTTCTCTTCCAGCGACTTCTCCTATATTGGAGGACGCTTTGACCACATCAACACCAGCTGCCTCGCCTTCATCCTTATTATCATCCATAGACGATCATACCTTTCTGACTCTCCAACCACACACAGAAGCCATGACTATTCCAGAGCTCTTTCCACTTAAAGAGCCCATACCTTTAATCTCTTCTCAATCGAGAGAAAAATCGTCCACATCTAAGTCCAAACCCGCGCAGGCGTCCATCATGCCCAAAGAGACTAAACCTCTTGGTGTTCGCCCCACATCTAATCTTGCCTCGCATAAAGGTGACCCTCAACCCAAACCAAAGAAGGCTACTAAACCACACCGGAGGATTCCTCCCCTATCTTCGTCATTACCTTCAATCTTGGGCCCACATCCGTCTACTTTACTCGGAGTGCTTCTCACTCCCATTCTTCACAGAGGTAAGTCACCTCCATTATTCTATCAACCCGTTAGACTTATACCTTCTTCAAACCATCGACCAACACCTCTTACACCTCCCAAACCAATGTCACCAACCCTCTCTGCAATAAAACATCCCGACCCGTTAGCAGGTTCATATGCCTTGCTCTTACGGCAATTATTGCAGTCCTCTCGTCTCTCTCTCCCGCCTCTTAGACCATATCACTCTCTCGGACCAAAACCTCCATGGTTCGATGACACTTGCATTTGTGCGTATCATCGCACGCCTGGGCACGACACGGAGCATTGTCATGCCCTCAAGGTCGTCGTTCACCAATGTTTGGAGAATGAAACCTCTCTCTTCAACCACGTTATCAACAAACCTTCAACACCACCCCACTCATCAACCCTCGGATCAAGGCCATCTTGGTTCGACAACTCTAAATTCTGCCACTATCATCACACTCCGGGACATGACACCGAGCGTTGTTGTTCTCTTAAAGCTGTCATTCGTCACCACCGGAAAAAGGACACCCTTCTTATCAAGGATCCTCTTGACCCCACCTCTGACAAATTATCAACACCAACCCATACCTCTCCAACCTCGTCATCTAAATCGGGATCTCCACGTCAGACTAAGGTCCTTTCGCTGCCTTTAACCCCTTTATTCGACATCAACACCGTCCATCTGACCACTAAACCTCAATCGACCTTAACTAATCTGTCAAACATTCTCCCTAGCCGCTGGGGGAATTTAACCCTCATCCAAACTTCGACCAATTTTTCAACACAATCTCGACCACATATCAATCACTCTTTCAACTTAACCTCAACCAGACTAGCAACCAAACATTTAACCCGACCTCAACCAAACATTCGACCCAACCAAAGATCAAATACCAACCAATCAACCCTTGACCAACCATTGACCAATTATCAAATGGCCAAATCTCAACCAAACATTCGACCCAACCTTTATTCGACCCAATCTTTTTATCAAAACATTCAACCCTTTTTCAATCAATCAACAACCATATCAACCAACTTCACATCCACTCATCAATCAACACTTGACCAATCTGGAAAGAGGCAAATGGGGCAAGTTTGCTCCTAATTGACTCGGACCTTATCATGCACATGTATATACCAGGGATTTATCAGACCCTGACCCCTTTTTATGCGTTGCATCTGCGACCGTTCTACTGCTAGTCGAGTATTCGTCCACTTGACACTTAACTTGAGCTCATCCCTTGAGCAATCCCTGTCCTCTTTATCCTACTTCCTTTCAACCCTATTCCTCTTAACAATTCCTATAACCCTTTTATGATATATGGATACTTTGTCCTAATAAAAGGGAGTCCTTGACCTTCTACAATCTTGTCCATGACTCACATTTCTGTCAAAACAAATCAAGATGTCAAAACATATTCATGGTCACTATATCTATATCAAAATCAAAAAAATAGACTGCTCCCTCGAAAGACAGCTGTACTATCATTGCTGTAATAAATAGACTGCTCCCTCGAAGGACAGCTATTCAAAAGCCTTTTTATTAAACAAAAATCTAGACCACTCCCTCGAAGGATGGCTATGACTACTCTGGCAATAAACAACATTATTTTAAAAGCTTCCCGCATCGATCAGCTTCACAACCTGACCACTACAGCAAATGACATCTCTCTGCAGGCTTCCCGCATTGATCAGTCTGCGCAAAAAAAAAAAAAAAAAAAAAAAAAAAAAAACGAGTCACGGACTTGACTTGTAGTTGTCTCAGGGTCTCCTATAAAAAGGGGCAAAGTTATCTCTGCTCTTAAAACGGGTTACCCTCCTTCCTCCTCCTATCACCCGCTCAAGGGACTTCGAGCTCACTTTAATGTCGAAGTGATTCGATTACCGCTCTAACATAACCACGGTCAACAACGTCACGCATGAATGGGGCTCTTGGTTCTCATAACCCCCTATCTATGCTTCCTTTTTGGTCCTTGTCAATGAAAGAGCAATATGCTTTTCACTTCTTCTGCCCTTTGGTCACATTCACCTTCATCACTTGTCAATCGACTCAACTCAACTCTCTTTTCAGACCATCAACCTGACCTAGCCTATTCACCCTAGTTTCTATGGACACCAATACACATGGAAACTATCGACTCGACCCAATTTATGTTAAGCATAAACCAATACTTGCTGAAGCATAAATAGACCTCAATTCATTTTTAGCATACATCCATCACGAATATGGAATATTACTAGGGATGAAAAACCCGTCAACCAATGTTGCAGAATACACCATTTGGAAAAGGCTGCAACATCTTTTTTTTTTCCTCATCATTTCATCCAATCATCGACCAACCTATCAACCATTTTAACCACCTGTCTACCACTCGGACGCTTGGTCTGAACTACATTGGTCTGAGGCCCTATCACCAGGGCTATGTAGGCAGCACTCAGTTGACATGGGGTCTTCTGAGGTTAGCTCGACCATTCTCGTTTGTCCGTCTCTCTGATGGACAAACCTTCTTTCTTTCTTTTAACCATAATCTTGTCCTTGACCACCACCCATTTTATCCCTTTGACCCTCCCTCCCTTCTAGGGAGAACTACATCGGCCTGAGGCCCTATCACCAGGGCTATGTAGGCAGCACTCAGTTGACATGGGGTCTTCTGGGGTTAGCTCGGCCGCATCCTTTCATCCATTCATCCATCCATCGACCACCAACCATTGGAGATCATGCCTATCTCCTCCGACCTCGACCACTTCCAAGACGTTGTTGCCTTGGTTGTTTTTGCATGTATGCTACCTCATGACTGGTTAGCAGAATTGTGCGCAGACCTTTTTGGACCCTCACAAGTATAGGATCGCACACCGGTTGATCCGCACTACTTGTGACTTTTTCGCGTTTCTAGGAGCACTTCCTGAGCCCGGGATACCTGGAACGCGACGACCCATTTGGAGCTTCAGCTTAGATTGAGTGACCCGATCAGCAGATGACTAAATGCTGGGGCCCGGTTACTTCAATTTTGGCACTCCTCGACCCTTGACCTGCAACACTTTGACCTGACCATCTCGTGCAGTGGTATGCGCACAATCACGACCTTTGCAGCGTTCACCCTCACCCCTTTTTCATCCGCTCTTTATCAAATCAGCACTCGATTCCCGGTTCCCTTCCCTCGACTCCTGCTTTGAGGGGGAATACCTCATCCTTACTCGGGGCATTTCGTTTCCTATTTTGTCTTGCAGTTCATTCGAACAACCAACAAGACGAAATCACCTTTATCCCTCACCTGGGGCACTCACTCCTATTTTTGTCTTGCAGTTCGTCCAGAACAACCAACAAGACAAAAAGGGGCAAATGTAGACACCGAAATCGTGTCGACTCCCCTGGTCCTTCCTCGTCTTCTTTCTTCTTCGCCTATTGAACCCTTGCCGATCACTTGTTTCACCAGCATTGACCCTGGCAGCATGTAAAGAGGAGCACAGAGCGAAAGGTAGACTCTATCCCCATTATGCATCTGCCGACGTCAGTCTTTACCCGACCGATGTCGCCGACGTCGGTCACCTATCGGCCGACGTCGGCAATCCTGCCGACGCTGGTCACCTTCCCCTGGTCCGTTATCAGTTAACATTCGGTTTCCCGAAATGGTTGACGAACCGTTTCTGGAACTGTCCCCGTCCCCCGCCTTCATCAACCTCCGCCAGCCATTCGAACTAGATCCCATCCCAGAAACACTGACCAACCTGCAAATTCCTCCGTCAACCTGCGAACTCCGAGCAATCATCGACACTACGACATCAACTAATCTGCACACCATGGCTTCCATCGCGACTTCTACCAAGTAAGTCTTTATTCTGTTTATTTCATTTTCTTTCTTAGTTATTATTTATTTTCTGTCTTCCCAACTGTTCAAACTCCTCAGACTCTGTCTAAACCTCATCCCTGTCCTTATCAAACCCTGTCTGGACTCTGTCTAAACCTCGTCCCTATCCTTATCAAACCCTGTCTCGACTCTGTCTAAACTTCGTCCCTGTCTTTATCAAACCCTACCCTGACCATATCAGACCCTGTCCCGACTGTTCAGACCTATCCCGACTCTGTTCAACCCCCTAGACTCTCCCTGAACCTGCCCGACTCTCTCAGACCCTGTCCCGAACCGTTTCCCAGAACCTACCCCTACCGACGCCGGTCACTGCCCCGACCGACGACGGCACCTTGACCGACGTCGGCACCTTCCCTAACCGACGCCGGCACCACAGAGACCGACGCCGGTGACTGTGCAGAACAGTGCCGCTTATCAGGTACGCCTTTTATTTTTCTGTCATTTATTTCTATCATTATCATCTACTTTCATCCAATATTATGCTCTTTTTTATCAGTGGGTTGATATCCTTCTAGGGAGTCTTCGTACTTCCGGGATCGGGCGTTCGCCTGACAGCCCACCATATCTCTTATTAACGTTTTTCCGTGTTTAGCCTTTTCTTCGCAGGTGTCATTCCTCCACAGCAAAAGAGGAGAATCTTTCAACGTCTGATTTCGGTGCGCACGACTTTATCAGGTACTTCTAGCCTTAACCATCTTTCAGTTTCTTATTTCTTCTTTGAATGTAGAAAGCAATTTTGCATAGAAACAAGTCCCTTCCAAGTATGCATCGGGAATCAAATAAAAGTACAACTACCACACTTGATGGAAAATATTGATGCAATTGGGACCATTGGTTCTCAAGGAAGGAGGAATGATTTGGGCAACAATTTTGATGACAATTTAGGTGATGGGTCCACCCCAATTGATGACAGAACTTTTGGGAGCCATAACTTTTGCAGCGTAGCTCCAATTGACTCACCATTTGAACCGTTAGAAAGGTAATAATGAGGGGAACATCATGAGATGGAATTGAGATCCACTCAATGAAGTTTGGGACCATAAAAACCAATATAAGTGTTCCAAATTTCAATTTTAGTTCTGTAGTCTAAAAATAGTAAGTTTCTAAAAATAGTAATTCCTCAAATTTTGTATTGTTGTAAATCATGGAAGTAAAACCAATTCATCTTCATCATGAGTGGCGACCTTCCACATCTTCCCAAAACCTACAAAACATGTATAAATGAAGATGTAACCTGAAATAGAAATTAGACATATCTTCTCAGAGATAAGCATATGTTTGGGTCTGCAAATTTGATTAATAAAACATCTCTTCGTAGAGATAACATTATTTGAATTGTTTTGTTCTTGTCTCTTGAATTATCTTTCAACCAAAGCTTTCAAGTTTTGGATCAGTGGTATCAGAGTAGTTTTGCTTTAGAGTGTATGATCACGAGGATGAGGTTAGATTATAGAAAGCTTGAGTGGAAAATAGAACCAACAGAATATCCACCTATTCACTCCAAATGACTTCAAATGGTGGAAAAAATTGAGACATATGATCCTTTCAAGGAAATGGTGAATGAATCCCTCCAATAGTAGCAAGCACAGATGCTACAAAAATTCTCTCAAATTCTCCAACAAATCTCAATAGAAAATTTTGGCTCCTCATCTACGCTCGCACATCCTTTCAGTGCCCCAACACCCTTCAAGGTTTAGGTGAATTTTGATATCCCTAAATTTGAAGGCAAAATCAATGCTGATGTAGTATAAAATTGGTTAGATTAATTTTTATCTTATTTTTCTATAAATAAATTCACCGATAAAGAGAAGATTACTTTTGATCTTCTGAAAGCATCATTGCCTGTCAATAATTGGTGGGAAGTGTACAAAAAGAGATTCAATGCAGATGATATTGGCCTTGAGATGAAACCTACATGGGATGATTACATAGATGCTAGATGACAAGGAAAGGTTGTTTCATTCTAAGTTATGGGTAAAAGGTAAGCCTTTGCATTTCATTCTTGATAGTGGAAGTCAAAAGAATTTAATCTCTGCTAATGTTGTGAAAAGTCTAAATATGTCTATGAAGCCTCACCCAAAGCCATAAAATATTGGATGGTTGAGTCCAGGGAGAAACCTCTGTGTCACCCATCAATTTCTTCTCTCATATACAATAAAACCTTTCTAAGATGAGGTCTTATGTGATGTGGTCAATCTAGATGTTTATGATGTACTATTTGGTTAGCCATTCATGTATGATCAACATGGAATATATGAATCAAGAACTCAAAGGATCACTCTCACACTTGCAACATGGTGCTATAGGGTACCAGAGGCACCACCTTCTACATCTGTCTCTCTAATTAGTGCTAAGAAGTTTGTTCTCATGGTGGTCAAGCCACAAGAATCTAAAAGGGCCAATGTTATAGCCCTGAATACACAAGAAACACAACAATAGAAGTGAATAGATACTGAGATGAAGAAGTTCATGGCCTTCCATCCACAGACTGATGGTTAGATAGAAATGGTGAACAATTGGGCCCTGCACAGTTCCATAAATCATAGTCCCTTCCAAGTATGCATTGGGAATCAAATAAAAGTAAAACTACCAAACTTTATGGCAAATATTGATGCAATGGGGAACATTTCTTCTCATGGAGGGAGGAATGATCCGGGAAAAAATTTCAATGACAATTTGGGTGATGGGTCCACCCCAATTGATGACAGAACTTTCGGGAGCCATAACTTTTGCACTGTAGCTCCAATTGACTCACCGTTTGAACCGTTGGAAAGGTAATAATGAGGGTAACATTGTGAGATGTCATTGAGATCCAATATATGATGTTTGAACCCATAAAATTCAATGGAAGTGTCCCAAATTTCAATTTTAGTAGTGCAGTCTAAAAATAGTAAGTTTAAAAAAAAGTAATTCCTCAAATTTTGTATTGTTGTAAATCATGGAAGTCAAACCAATTCATATCCCTCAAGATTGGTGACCTTCCACAACCTCCATACACCTTACAATATTTATAAATGAAGATGTAACCTAAAATAGAAATCATACAACTCTTCTCAGAGATAAGCATATGTTTGGGTCTGCAAATTTGATCAATAAAACATCTCTTCTGAGAGATAACATTGTTTGAATTGTTTTGTTCTCTTTTCTTGAATTATATTTCAACCAAAGCTTTGGAGTTTTGGATCATAATATGTAATTATAGTGATTATACCTTGTTAAGCTAGTATGAAAATGGTGTCTAGTACTTGAGATATACCTTTGGGTTAGAAGATGTAGCGACTATTTGAGTAGGACAAAGGGGAAATTAGGACACTTTTGGGTATCAAAAGTGTTAGATACAAGGGTTTTATGTAAATTTTAAATCAAGGAGTTTTATATTTATTATAAGGTAGAAATGATAACTATTAATGAGCCTTTTTTGGTTTTTATAAGCTTATGCACATATCTCACTACATTAATGGCATTTGGTAGCCCACTTATTATGAAATTAAGTTGGTGGCTAGATATTTTCTCTTTATTTCCACATATAGAATTGAATTTGAAACCCATGATCCTTCACCACTAGACATATGTAACAATGATAATGTAATGTTTTCAAAACTATCCAGTTGGGTCCAACTTCCTCTTTTATTAATGCTCAATGCATGGTAGGCACGCGATCACATCTCTTAGAGGCCCCTCACCCAAATATTAGTTTCTAAAATGTGTCATCTATCTATTGGTCCTCTATTAATGGTCAACACCTGAGCATGATCCATACTCCATGTTGTTCCCATAGAATAGGTGGAATGTCACATGAGGACATGTAGAACACCTTAATTAGCCGTTTTTAACCACATGTGCTTCATTTTGATCTTCTTGAGTCACAAGTGGCAACTAGTTCATCTTTGCACTTGATGATGTGGAGAATTCCTATTTGCCCTAGCTCTTTTAAGATCTAACATCTCTAATAGGTCCAAGGAATTAGAATTTATAACTCTATATGACATGATGACTCCACATTAGGCCATGATCTACATACTCTAACATCTCTGATAGGTCTGGGTGACTGGCCTTTCTGAATTTGAATGATGCAGTGACCTCCCATTAGGCTAAGCTCTCCCAAGATCTAACATCTCTAACAAGTCATGATGAATGTCCTTTATAACTCTAGATTATATAACAACCTCCCATTATACTAGGTTCTCTTAGGCTCTGACATCTCTGATAGGTCTAAGGGACTAGCCCCTTTAACTCTAGATGACACGATGACTCTATATTGGGCTGGGCTCTCCTAGGCTTTGACATCTCTAATAGGTCAAAGTGACTAACCTTTATAATTTTAAATGATGTGGTGACCTCCCATTGGGTTGGGATCTCTTGGGATTTGACATCTCTAATAGGTCTAGGGGACTAGCCTCTCTAACTCCAAATTATGTAATGACTCTATATTAGGTTAGGCTCTTCCAAGCTCTGACATCTCTAAAAGGTTTGAGTGATTAGCCTTTATAAATTTGAATGATGTGGTAACCTCTCATTGGGTTGAGATATCCTAGGCTTTGACATATCTGATAGGTCTAGGTCATTGGCCTATCTAACTCTAGATGATGAAATAACCTACCATTGGGTCAAATCTCCCATGCTCTAACATCTCTGATAGGTCTGGGTGATTGGCCTAACTCTAGATGACATGGTGACTCATAATTAGGTTGGGATCTCTTAGGATCTAACATATTTGATAGGTCTGGGTGACTGGCCTTTTTGAATCTATATGATGTGGTGAATTCCCATTGGGTTGGTCTCTCCTAAGATTCACAAAATGATGATGTAAGAAAGACAAAAAGAAAGTGATTTCATTAAATCTTACCCATCAAATATGGATAACTCGATTTTCCATGGAGGATAATGAGTTTGTTACTTTGAGAATGGAATAAGAATCTTGAAACATCTCCTTATGAAAATCAACCTGAAACATTAGTGATAGATATGCTAAAAGAGAATAAAAACTACTTAGTTGTTTTTAGAAAAGCTAAAAAAAGGTCTATTAATGTTTGAAGAAAATCAAGGTGATGTATATTCTAAAGTTCTATATAGGTGTCACTAACAAGAATAAAATGGAGAACTTTGAATCTCTAATTCATGAAATTTTCATAGGGGTCCCCCATTTTAGAGAAAAGGGGGCATGTTGGCCATAATAAATGGTGACTTGTATAGGGAAAGTGATGAGAAGCACTTAGAACCTGACCAATTTTTTCTTCTTTCCTTGTTCATCACACAGATTATATAAGGGATTTTATTGTCCACATAAAGGATGAGGCACTAGAGTCCCACAGTAGTAATTGGCATATTGAGCTTCCACTTATAGATGGTCACCAAAGTGTGTGAATTTTTTTTTCATTTGATTCATTCTTGGATTACCATTGAACAATTAAGGATGGACTAGTTATTAGACTTCTTCAAGTGTGTGTTGGATCGATGGTTAGGGGGGATGACTAGGGCATTGATCTGATACTACATGGGCATCCATAACCTTGATAGAGATGCCTTTAGTCCTATTCATGGTCTTGATCCACTACCATCTAGGTTGAAAATCCTATGGTGGAGTTTAGCTAATTTTGAGGTAGACTCAAAATTTAGATTCTATGTGCTTTCTTTATTCTTTCCTAAGTTTCTTGAGAAGAAGTCATTGTTGATTTAGTATTATCCATTGAGGGTTCAATACCAATCCAAGGGTGAATGGATGGGGGGGTTTTATAAATATCTATCTAATCCTTAATCAACTTGGATAATCTAATATCTTTTGGAATTATTATTTTAAGTGCAACTTAGCATCCATCATGGGTGTAGGCTATTCTAAAATCCACCTGTCTCTTTTAGAATCATTGTCCTCTCAGATTTGGGATGTTAAGAGTCCCCTTTCATAGTCCTATAATCACTTAGATCTAAGGTTTCAATGTGGACTTTCATGTGTCTTGGTAATCCTCTTAGGCTTCAGCCATCACTTGTAATAGTTACTAATGAAAGGTTGGGCATTAGAGAAATAATGCAAAACAAAGAAGGGGATGGAGGGGCAAAATGAAACACAAATAAAATCACAAAACATAAATAAAAACACAACAAAATAAAACACACAACTAAATCAAATATATTTAATATATACATTACCACCTCTTTTGGGCTACTTAGAAACCACTTTGGAGGGAACAACTAAGAAATAGTGCTTCAAGAACTATCCATTTAATAGAATTGGTAAGTCATTTCCATCTAGATCCTTGAGATAAAATGCATTTTGGAAATTTGGTATGGGCTAATCTAGAGGGGATCAAATTTTGATTGATAACCTTTATTCTCATGGGCCTTGTCCCACATCAGGACCGGATTCAATTTTTTGAAGGTCTTAAACTTCACCCTCATTTTAAACCACCTCTTGACTATGTCTTGATGCTTGTTAAAGATCAACAAGGCTTCATCCTAAGCTTCTTCCAACTGAATTAGGTCCAAGAGTTTGGAATTAAATTTATCATTTGGTTCCATGAATTGTTGTAGGAAGTTATACATAGGCATTTTGAGAGTGATCGATATGATTATCTCTAATCCATAAACGATAAGGAAAGGAGATATTTTTAGGGATTATTTATACCTGGTGGATTCTTCCCATAAAGAATATTTTAGTAATGAGTGTAATTCCTAGGGCTTCTCTCTAGCTAATTTCTTGATGGCACCGATAAAGTTTTTATTGGTGGGTTCTGCTAATCCATTCCCTTGTGGGTAGTGATTAGAAGAGAACTTGAGTCATTTCATTAGCATAGGCCCATTATGTAAATTCCTCATATTGAAAGGTAGGCTCATTATCACATACTAAATAAATGGGGACCCCAAAATAGGTGACAATGGTAGTCTCTAGGAACTTGATGACTTTGGTAACAATGCTTCTTTTGGTCACAACTTCTTCAGACAATTTGGTGTAGTATTCTATGCTTGTGAGGATTAATTTATACTAGATGATGAATTTGGGTTAATATCTCCCATAAACTATAACCCCTATTGTGTGAACGACGTAGATTCTACAACATGTTATAGTGGCATTGTGGTGTACATTTCCCTTTTAGCAAAGGTTTGCCAATGGTGATAGAAATGAACATGAATGTGTACATCTAAAAATAATGTGGGCGAGTAGTAACCTACTTGGAGAACCTTGTGAGACATAACATTTGATGTGGGATGATTGGCTCCTATATTTTCATGGAAACTGGCCATTATGTCCTGGCCTCTTCTTCTGATACACACCAGATGTAGATTACCTCATGGTTTCTTCTAAATAGAGATATTTTATTTAGCATATAATGTAAGGTTTTCAACTAGAGGCATATTCTCTACATATAGTTGAGTCTTGGGGGTGCATTTCCATAAAGTAGAAAGTGCATAACTAGGGCATACCAATTTGAGTGTTGTACCCTTTGTTGATCTACCTAGTGTATTGTGATTTGTAGGTCTATCTCTATGATTAGTTGGGTGAGGACTTGTCCCTTAACCAGCTTAGTTAGCTTAATTTTCAAATCATACTCTTATAGTTTCATCATCAATTGGCCTCTCCTCTCACCTAGTTCATTCTATCATGGTATTTACTTTATATCTAGGTTTGAGATAATGGCATGCACTCTTTTCTAGAGGATGTAATGCCTAAATTTATTTACTACCTTAACCAAGGCATATGCATGCTTGTCTAGGGTAAAATAATAGATTTTGGCATCATTAATGTTGGTGCTCATAAAATCCACTAGGTTTTCTTCTCCTTCTAACCTCTGGGTGAGGTAGACAATAATGGTGTGCTCTGAAGCAAAAAGGTAAACATAGAAGTCCTGCATATAGACTAGGTTGATAAGGCCCATGGCTTGCATGATAAAGTCTTTGATATCTTGGAAAGATTTCCTCAGTTCTTCTTTCCAATCCACTTTAACATCCTATTTCATTATTTATTTTAAGGGATTCATTATCTTAACAAATCTAGAAATAAATTTGTGCAAAAAATTGATTTTCCCAAAGAAATATTTCAGTTATTTTTTACTATTAGGCAAAGGTAATTTAGAAATTATATCTACCATTTTGGGGTTGATAGTAATACCTTCCTTCATGATAATGTGATTTTAAATATTACCTTGAGTGACACTAAACACACTCTTCTTTGGGTTTAAGGAGATGCCATATCTTTTGCATCTTTCAAACACTCTCTCCAGGTGGTGCACATGATATGACCTATCTTTAGAGAACACAATTAGGTCATCCATACATATTGTTATTCACTTACATATAGTCCCTCAAAAGTGAATTCAATTTCCCTTGGAAATTTTTTATTGATGTTGATAATCCCAAAAGGCACCCATTTGTAGGAAAATGTGCTCCACTTAGTGGTGAAAATAGTCTTAGTTTTATCTCCTAGATTGACCAAAACCTGGTTATAGCCCAAGAAGCCATCCAAGAAGGACATCATTTGTGACCCAATCACCATTTGGATCACCTTATCTATTGATGGAAATGGGTAATTATATTTTTTTGAGGCCCATTTCAAATTCCAAAAGTCTACACAAAGGTAGATTTCAACATTCTTGTTTTACACTGGGACAATGTTAGCCACCCATGTGGAGTGGTGAAATGGGAAAATTATCCTTGACGAGACTAATTTGCGAACCTCTTTATGAATTAAGGACTCTTGGATTAGGTTAAATATACTTTACCTTTGTTTGCAGGGTTTTTGGTTAGGTTATAAGGGGATGGTGTGAGTAATTACTCTTAGGTTGAAGACCTTAAGGTTTCCATAGCCCAAGAAATTATGTCCTTGTATCTTAGAAATAATTTTTGAAACTATTCCAATTTGTGGTCTATCTATTTTGGACCCATGTTAGCTATATGGGGGTTCTTTGTAGGGTTGAGATTAATGAGTTGATAATTCTAGTCTTTGAAGTTAGGCATTTTAGACTAAAAGGTTGGGTCCAATGCATCAAATGCTCTTTCTAGTTAAAGAATCCCATTCAATATCTTATTCCTATGAATGTTTAAGATCCCATCCTTATCCAAATCAGTCTAGGGTTGTCTTTGTGTCCTTTTCATTTATGATTTAGGCATCAAATATCCCTTTATTATCAAGGAATTGGATAATTTGTTGTTTGTCTTCAAAGACCTAGAATTTAGTCACATTGTCTAGGATGGAAGGACAAGGAATGATTTCCATAGAGAAATATTATAGCTCAATGTAATATAGAGGGGTTAAGTTTGTCACAAATGCAGATATTGAATTTGCTACCTATTTTTCCTCTCAGGGAATATGAATGCTATTAAATGCACTAAATATTTCAATTTGGTCCCAAGCTCTATGTTTATACCTTTTGAGGTATGATAGTTTGCATTGAAACTTAGTTTTGATCTAGTTGACTACCAATTCAGATTCATTGAATAATCTTAGTTTGTTTGCCTCCTATCTCAATGCAAATCACAATACTAGGATTAAAGCTTCGTATTTTACCAATTTATTTATACATAGTAAATGTAGCCTATAGGATATTAGATGTTTCCTCCCTAAGGGATATACAAGAAAAAAACTAGTTTTGTTTTCTTTTTTATGTTAAGATCTATCTACATAAAGAGAGCACAGTCCAAGTGGACCTAGGTTGTGACTGGTCTAGTTCTTTGGAGACTTGGTGCTTAGCATGTAAATGCCTAGGTTTGAGGAAACTAGGATTATCTTCTCATTAATAGGATTATATTTAGTGATCATGTGTTTCATGTGTGGTTCCATGTACACTCATATTTGGTTGGCTATTTCTCTCCATGGAAACCACATATATGAGAAATTTGTGGCCATATATCCATTTAGGGCCTTGGACTAATCTCTGTTGAGGAGCATATCATAGGCTTCTAGGATGTCAACCACATGAATGTATATAAAGTGTTAAATCTTAACTTTAGATTCTAACTAGGTGTGGAAATTTAATAGCTTGCCTTCACTTCCACCTCTGATTTGTCCAACTTGACCACTTATTTATCTAATTTTATAGGGGCTAGACCAAGTTTATCACTTAAACCTACCAACATCACATTGGATGAGGCCCTATAATCCACTAAGAAGTTATGTAGATTATTTCCAAATAACCAAATGGTTAAAAGGAATGGGTGAACCTCCATATTTTTCTTGTGGATAAACACATTGGTGTGTATTTATTTTGGTTTTGGCTAGACCTACAGGGTTGGATTTTGGGTGAGAGATTTTAATAAAAGGTCCCATTGCTTTATTATTTGGACAAACTCATGAAGGGTAATGTTATCCTTGATTTTTTTCATATCCTCTAGTATGATATAACCCCCTCCCCTTTGGATTGGTGGGGTTTCCACTGGTGTCTTAGGATCTTAAGGTCTTAGAGGTAGAGGATCATTCTTAGCATTTTAGTTTGGTGAGGTTGCACCATTATTTGGGGGGTTCAAGGTAGTATAGAGGCTATTGTTACTACCTAATCTTAAGGGCATAATTGATCCTTTGAAATTGATGAAATGTCTATACCTCACTAATACGTTCCTCCAACTTATTTTCTTCTTAGCTAAGGAAATATTAGGTTTTCAATACCATGGAATTACTACGGGATTTATCCTAGTTGGAGGATTTTGGATGATTAGGAACTACCTTGTATTCTTACATTTCCTTATAGAAGATTTCAAAAGTAGAACCCAACTCCATGCTGTCCATCTCTCGATGTGTTATTATGTTATGCACTCGACACCAACTAGATAAGGCTATCTCAAAGATGTTTATCTTAGGGAACCTATTGGGTGAAGGTTATGAGGTGTTGTTGAGGTGATTGTAGATCTTGTTCAATATTTAATATGTGAAATTATTATTGGATCTTTTTGTATTTAGTTGTTCATTTGTCTTTATAGCCCTAAAAATTCATTATTAATCTTTTGTGCCATTTGTTAAATGACATCTAATTCATTTTTAGTCGACTCTTGAGGCATGGTCTAGGTTTCTTAATCATGGCTAATGTCACTTGATGTTAGGTTTGAGGAATCAGATATAGACCCCTTGGGTTTATAAAGCATAGTGGTTGGTTTGAAGTGGGATGACCTAGTGGGAGTTAATTCATTGTATGGAGTGACTAGGGCATAGGTGAATTCTAGTTAATGCTAGGTAAGAAGTTTAATGCAATTATTTATGGTAAGATTCCAAGAGTAGGGTCATGGTGTAACCCTGAGGATTCAGTTACCTATCCACTTTAATGTCCGTTACATATGCTAAGGATAAGTTTATTATTACTACATCTCTTCTGAAGAACATAACCATCTATGGGTCCATGGCATTATTATACATTTCAAGTGCCATTTAAGGATTGGGTTGGTAAAGCATGGCTACCCAACTATACATATTTTAGAACCTAGCATTGAAATTTATAATGGGCTCATTGGGTCCTTCTAGATATAAGTGAACTAATGATGCATGACATTGGGGTCTACTACTTGGCTAAATTGGACAAGAAAAGTAGAACTAAAGTGGTCCCAACTTGGTATAGATTCTTCAAGAAGTTTTAGGAACCAATCATAGATAGAGTCCATTAGAGTAAAAGGGAACAATTTACATGTCAAATCCTCATGTTCTACATTCGAGAGTCTCAAGTTAGTCTTATAGGAAGTTATGTGTTCTTCTATAGTTCATCCTACACTAGGGGTGAAATGATGAAGATACCTCTATAGGTTCCTGGGTAGATCATGGATAACTCTTGGGACATTTATGATTGAGATAGATTACCATGGCATCTTAGGCTACACATTTTGGATAGGTTTATAGAAAGGAGATGAGAAGAATCTCTATAGATCTAGGTTGATTAGATCTAGGTTTTCTATGGAAAAGTAAGGGAAATTACCAATCTACCTTGGTGGGACCTAGCCCTGGTAATAGGTGAACTATTTTCCAAGATTTTATGTGATCAAATAATAGTTAAGATTTTTTTACCAACAAATATAAATTAACATATGTTCATAAAATGATCTAAAATTAAAACAAACATGAAGTATACATCCTTCAAGTGCCAACTATTGTTCACTCCAATATACTCCTTACCATGAGACACTCATGAGACTGGGAATTCCTTGGAAAGGGGAAGGTTGGGACACTATATAATTTCATCCTCCATTTTGAGACTGATATGGGATTAGAACAGGGTATAACTATAGGTGGTGGAATTCACAAATTGATCTACATGAATAGTCTCCATGAGATGCACTATTACCACTAGAATTTCAATACACTATGCTTTATATAGTTTCAATTCAGCCATGATTAATTTGAATGTTAGGTTTATTCTTTCTAAACACAAGGGGAAAGAGGGATTTTAGAACCACTAAATAAACATCAAAAGAGAGGGAAGTGTAAGGCAGAAAAGGATACCTTCAGGTCTAAAATGAGATCAATGCAATGGTCATTTAACTAAGTGACTTTGCCACATGTATACCACTATAGACCAAGTTTCACTAAAGCTATACCTCCAATAACATATAATGGGGAGAGTCTAAGGGAGCTGGGAGTACACCTTCAATGTGAATTCCTACTAAATATTATTATTAGAGGTTTATTGTTGAAAACAAATAAACACCATGTGAAAATTTGTAGCTAAGTACATAAATTATTAGTATTTACCAATAGAGAAACAAAATAACTCACATAGAGAATATAATAGCTAAGCACATCATAATCATGACATACATAAAGTGGCAAAGTGTCAATACAATTAACATAGCACTATTGATCATTTAAACATGAAGATGAAAGAAAATTAAACATAGAAAAGACCTTTTTGTAGAAATAGAAATTATATGCCTTAAATATGTGAAAAAATACTACAATAATTGATCTGGGCTGCTATTACAATCTAGAGTGTAGAGGGAAATGTAGGTGAAATCTTAGCAATAATCCAACAACACTTTCAATCAATATTTGGTTAACCCTAAAATACAATATGGATCTTCTATAAATAGATGAGGATTGAGGCTCACCTCCAAAAATCATAAGGATCCCATCCTGGGCCATGATGACCACTCATTTTAGTTAGATCCATATTTGAAAATTTAAACCAAAAAAATGCCAACAAACTTGAAATAAATCTAGGGGACCACTTATGAACATGCAAAATTATCTAATAGGGGCCAAATCTTAACCACTTTGACTAGGCACTCCAAGATTCTAATGTGGCTACCACAAGTCAAATTATTTGTCTAGCTTGGCCAATTTCATTGGAGGCTCCCTAAAGATCACCTCTATTTAAGATACTAGTCTCTAAGAGATCTATAAAGCTACTTTCATCGAGGCCTAAATTCCTAAAACCTGGTTGATGCTCATAGTGGACTGAGTTGATAGGTACAACACCACTTGGGCTCCTTCTTAGTTCACCTTGGCCACTTTATCCCTCATAACTTAGTCAAATTGATTTATGTTAACTCCAAATTCCCCTTGGTCTAGTAGAGTGCCATCCAGGTGGAATAACATAGAGATATTGATCTTCTAAAAGTCAATTAGTATCTTCTTCTCTCCCTCTTCCAAGGGTTCTTTAGCATTATAGGCCAAGATAGCCACTCCTCCATTGCCACTCTCATGTTCTCAACATAAGTTTGGTATAACCCCAAATCTAAGGTTGACATTAAGCTTTGGGAACATCCCCTTATTGATAAATACCTACAAATTTCAACACTTCTCATCAATCTCTATGATCCTCCCCATGTAGGCCTATATCCTTTGTATAATTGTATCAGTCTTGGCTTGAGTCCCTAATAATTTATAAAGGATTGATAAAATTATTAGGAGGGTTTCCTTGACCTACCTAATTAGTTTGACTAGGAATGTACTCTTCACTTAGGCCTCAAAAGTCTAGACTTGGCTCTACATGTCCTTAAGGAGCTTCTCAAACATGTCATAAGTAGATCAGAGGATGGATAGTGGGTCTTAAAACATATTATTTTCCCCAGTAGTAGTGCTCACTTTGGAGAGGGAAAATAGATCTTGATGGTTCTACCATATCATCAGGTTCCCCTCCTGGATGAATATTTGAGTGATCATCCTCTTCATGTTCCTAAAATCTCTGTCAAAACTCCACTACACATCTGGATCACCTTGGACATCTATATATGATGCCTATGACCCCAAAACCATCCCTTAGGTTGATGGGGGTGTAGGAGGTGTGGCTAAAATTGTGGTGAATGGTGGAGGATGAGGTGGAGGGGAGATAGAGGAAGTGGAAGGAGTGAAAGAGGAAAGGAGTGGAGGTGGAGGGGGCATGGGGGAGAAAGGAGGGATAATAAAATGGGAGGCCCATGGAAATATTTAAGATCACATTTTTTCTTGGGTGAGGTTCACTTGAGGCAATATTTCACCTAATAATGGGTTATGAAATAATAAGGATGAGATAGGCTAGTTGAAAGTGAAGCCAATAGGGCCTTGGGTAAGGGAGAGAGGGGGCCGATGAGCCAATCAATGGGCTACTATTAATAGGGTTGGAGGTAATGTCAAGACCTATTTATGAGGTGAAGTTAGAATTGAAGGATTTTAGACTAGATCCAAAGGATGAGTTACCTTATGTTTCTTTTTTGGCCTCTTCCTTGGATTGGTTCTATGTGATGCAATGGATAGTCCAGCTATGATGGTAGGGGATATAGGGGTTGATGGTATAGGAATTAAAACCATAGAGGGGATAATTAAGATAACTAGAGTTGGGATTGGGAAGGTCCCTACTAGAGGAGGAAAGATCCCAAAAGTTGTAGTCACACCTATTATTGAAGGAACACCTAGGGGAGGCACCAAGAGGACTTTAGGTTGTGATATGGGTAGAGCGAAAGGAAAATTAGAAGTGAGGATAATCATAAGGACCAAAGCTAAGGGTATTTGGGTGAAAAATGTAGGGGAGACAATGGGAAATAAAGGGGGAGATGGAGGTGAACTAGTAAGCACCAAAATAGGGAGTTGGAATGCAATGCAAGCAAGGGGTGGAAGTAAAATAGGAGGAGGTGGAAGAGTGAGTAGGGAAGATTGGATGGGTACCTACTAAGTACCTCGATCAAATATCACTCCTAAAATACCAAACATGTTAAATATCAAAGGTTAAAACACTGGTGGTTGAGTGGTATGCACTTGGGATGCCTCATATCATGTAGTCTAGGTAAAACTCTATTAGGGCCTAGTCATTGGTGCTATTAGCAGAGGCAGAGGTAAAGCATGAGGATTTGAGGCCACTTGAGGAGGTGGAGGTATAACATGAGGAAAAACTAGAGGAGGTGTAAGTGGAGTAGGAGATGGGGCTAGAGATTGAGGAGGAGAAAGCATCAGGACATCCTATAAGATTCTATAGGAGATGGCAAGAGCTATTGGAGATAGGTCCTCCACAGGCTGAGTAAGAGTAGAGGGGTTGCTAAGGGGCCTACCTAATCCTTTTTCCCTTTCTTATTCCTATTATTTTCTATTTGAGATAGTACCTATTATTAATTATTGGTGTTTAGATAGAAATCATTATCATCCTTGGCTTGATGGTCATAGTTGATGTTGAAATGAGTTGAATATTAAGCCAAGTGGTCAAAAATCACCCCTTTAGGGTCCCACTACTAAATCTTGAATTTTTCCAAGGTGAAGGAGTCTCACTTGGTCTCCATATTTTGTATGAATGGTAAGTTCATATAAATGTACCCCCATATTATGATCAAAAGTGGAGGGCATGCCTTCTATTGATGTTGTACATAGAAGTTAAAGATGTCATTCACTAGTTGATAGGTGATCTCTTCCTCTACTAGGTGGTCAGGTACATAGTATGGTAGGTATAAGGCATCTTGGAGGAAGCCTATGAATTGGATAACTATGTCATTTTTATATATCCATTATTCCCATATGGCTATGATGGAGTCTCATATTATCTTTGAGAGTCGAGGCATGGGAGCTTCATTGACCACTTAGTACACAATCGGGTAGAAGTAATCATAGACATCTCAAAAATGTTGTTATAACTGGTGGCCATAGATCTTATAGATGACCACATGGATATTTGGGCCACTAAGAACCCATGTAGGAAAGGATAATAGGTTAAATGAGAGCATCCAATAGATGACATTGAGCATGTATCTCATCATGTAAAATTTGACCCCATTTTAGGTGTATGCGATGGCATGGACCAACTTGATGTTGATCAAGCCTCCAAGGTCTAGGTGTCAGAGAGAGTCAAGATCATATGTAATAAGGGCACCCATAACTCATTGACATGTTGATAGTTTGAGTCTCCTAATAGCCAATTTAATAGGATCATGCCTACTTAGACCTCCTCTTAAAAGGTGCAGACCATGTAGGCATTGATCTTTTCTTTTTTAACCCGCTTGGAGTCTAGGTTCCTAACCCAGTCATGAAGAATGTCATAGATCTGGTGATCATTCATCTAGACTAACATTGTTGCTACATCATATGAGAATGAAAAGTCTGAAAGGGATTAATTCACCTTGAAGGCATTCTTGGATATGTTGATAATTTAGTGCTGAGAGGTGGGTGAACATACCCAATCATTAAAAAAATCATACACGTGGATGGACTTGTGGAAGATATCATCTAATAGGTTGGTATAGGGTAACACCTTTGGTTTTGATTCATCTTTATGAAGTCTACATATTTTTAGGGCCAAAGGGCATCCTTGTATTCAGCTAGCTAGTCATCAACATTATCATAATCCTTGGGGACCTAATTAATTACTTTGAATATGTCATTGTAGTACTTGTACCTAGTTAAACTAACATGGAAAGTGGTGTCTAAGTACTCAAGACCTACCTTTAGTTTGGAGGATGTAGCATCCATTAGAGTAGGATAGAGGGAAAATTAAGAAGCATTTAGGTATTGAAGGCACAAGATATTGGGGTTCTATGTAAATTTGAAAGCAAAGAGTCTAAGATTTATTCCATTAATAGTTACCATTACATGGTGACCTCCCATTGGGCTGGGCTCTCCTAAGATATGACACCTCTAACAAGTCTAGGGGACTTGCCTCTTTGACTCCAAATGATGTGATGACTACACATTTGGTTGGGATCTCCCAAGATTTGACATTAATGATAGGTCTTGGTGACTGGCCTCTCTAACTCTAAATGATGTAATGACCTCCCATTAGTCTGAGCTCTCCTCGACTATGACATCTCTATTAAGTCTATGAGATTGGCATCTCTGACTCTAGATGATAAGGTGAATTTTCATTGGGCTAGACTCTCCTAGGCTTTGACATATCTGATAGGTTTGGGTGACTAGACTTTCTAACTTTGAATGACATGGTGACCTCCTATTGAGCTAGGCTCTCCTAGGCTTTGACATATTTGATAGGTCTGGGTGACTAGCCTTTATGACTCCAGATGGTGTAGGGACCTCCCATTGGGCCAAATCTCATAAGATATGACATATCTAATAGGTCTAGGTGACTGACCTTTCTAACTCTACATGACATGGTAACTCCTCATTAGGTCATGCTCTCTCAAGTTATGACATCTCTAACAGGTCTAAGTGATTAGCCTTTCTAACTCCAGATGATGTGATGACTTCCCATTGGGTCAGGATCTCCTAAGATTCACAAAATGATGAAGTAAGAAAGATAATAAGAAAATGATTTCATTAAATCTTACCCATCAAACACAGATAACTTGATTTACCATAGAGGATAATGAGTTTGTTGTTTCAAGAAGGGAATTAGACTCCAAGAACACCTCCTTGTGAAAATGAACATGTAATGTTACTGCCATGATATGATAAAAGAGAACAAACATTGCTTAGTTTGTTTTATAAAAGTTAAAAAAAAGGCATGTTACTACTTGAAAAAAATCAAGGCAATGTATATTCTGAAGTTTTGAGTAGGTGTTGTCAATGAGAATAAAAGGGATAACTCTAAAGGTTTGGTTCATGAAATTTTCAAAAGGGTCCCCCATTTTGGAGAAAAGGTGTCATGTTGTCCACAATAATATGCACCTTAGATATGTCTCATGATGAAACTATGTATAGCAATGGTACTAATATATATAATTCTACCATAAATGTGTAACTGAATCATATAACTTTGAATTTTGGTTAATTTGAAACTATGTAAGTGTGGAGACATGTTTCCAAAACATGCCACCATTATAATCTAAAACTAAAATTTAGTGTGTAGAGAACGTGTTTCCAAAACATGCCCCCCACTATAATCTAAATCTAATAACTAGTGTAAGTGACAATGTGGAGAAATACAAAAACTAATATAAGTGCCAATATGGGGAACATGTTTCCAAAACATGCCCCCAATGTAATCTAGGTATGCTTTATACTAAATAAATGTGGAGAAAATGTTTACAAAACATGCCCCCACTGAATCTAAAACTATGATAAATGTGGAGAACATGTTTATAAAACCTGCCCCCACTACAATTTGAATATGTGAAGCAACATAGAAATATGTCTCTATGGCATGCCCCAACTAATATCCTCCAATTTTGAGGTGAGGTAAAGTAACCATTGGTATTTTAAATATCTCAAAAGGATAAGATAACCATATAAATTATTAATGCACCATGTAGTATATAGAGGGAATATGTCTAGGTAGATATATCATTGAAGTATAGAGAATGTGATCACACCAAGTCCTAAGATGCATGATTTAGATCATGGAAGCATCTAGAGAGTAATAGTATAAGCTCAATAAGCAACCAAGCACACACATAATACAACTCAAAATCAATTCAAAATATAATGGTCCAAAGAGACCTCAAATAAGGGATATGTTCAAATGTCACACACTCGAAGGGACATGACTTAGTCAATGTCTATAAAATAATAAATGACATATTCAAATGTCAACATACAACAAGCCATGACATACTTAAATGTCAAAGAGGTAAACAAATGCATAGAGGTCACAAACAATGGAGCATATTCAAATGCTAAAAAAACAAGACAATAACAAGGTAATACACTCAAGGAAGTGCATAAATGAGATTATAAGCAACCAACATAAACATATCATACTAGTCCCTAGATATATGTGTTAGTAAAAAAATTAAGTACATAGCATATAAATTACACTACGAAAGATATAAGCATGGGTAAATACATATATGAGCTTAAAAATGATAATGTAAAGTGATCATATAATGATATAACTTGGATGTATCATGATCATATAGGTGGATGCCCCCAACATCTTGGTGATGTGAGTAGAATGAAAATACAACATCCAAAAGTGTATGGATCATGTATTTGTGTATCCTTGAATTAGTCTCAAAATATATGTGAAACATGTGTATACAGGAAGTATTGATATTTCATCTACCAACATGGAACCAAACAAAAAAAATATGTCAAGGAGATAATAGGATATGTAAATGCTGAACATATTTTTGGATTTTTGATTTTTTAAAGATTTTATTGGTATTTATGGAAATTTTGAAAGTAAAATAATATCCTATAATTGCATCCAAAGGGTGTTCATAGGTATCTTCCCACTGTGAATTTGGTGTAATAAACTAATGATGCTGATGAAGAGTGTGCAAAGGTTTAATATTTGGCATTATAGGATATATTATGCTTTATGTATGTTTAATAGGATTCTATGGTCATGAATAAGTATTAAGAGTATGGGTTTTTGGAACACATCACTAAGTGCTTTATGTTTTCTTTGGAATAATAGTAATAGGAACATGTGTAGGTGCTCTGGATATTTGAATATGGTGCATAGTAGATAAGCATTATGTGGAACCCACTATGGATACCTTATGTAATGGTCTCTCAATTATTGTCTACTTAATATGGAATTACATGTTTCTTATCCTTTTGAGGAATATCAACCATAGGATATTTGATAATTAATTTCCTGGGTATAAACTTATCCTATTTAAGTTGATGTTCATATGGAATTTTGGAAACTTTAACTATCTGATTAACATGAATGTATTTAACACACCCATGTACTATAGAAAGTACTACTTAAAGTGTATGTATCCAAGGTCATCCTAATAACATATCAAAGACACCCATGGAAGGTATAAATGAGAAGGTATTAACCACATGGGTAGAAGCCACTTGTAAAGGCAAGACAATCTCACAATAAACTATTGTGAGGTCCCCTAAAATGCTCTAACTGATTTGGTCTAAGGATGTAAATCATGATTTATATAACCTAGATGCATAATTAATGTCATGATAAAAACATTCTCACTTGAACCATTGTCAATCATAACACTATGTATAGGATGGTGGTCAAGGTATCCTTGAATGAATAAGGCATTAAGATATGATTCATCATCCCTAATCTCACTATCATCAAAAGTAATGAAGGGCATCTAAACCATAGGAGATTTATGTTATGCATAGGTACCAATAATCCCATCTAATGGGTAATCATGATGAGACGGAGGAGGGTGCACATTATATGCCATTTTAACTTCTAAATATTTTTTAGAATGGTATTTCAAAGGATTGTTAAATATTTTCTATTTCTTGTGGTGACCAGGTTGTGAACTTGATTCTTTTGGTGGATCATCAAATGTAATATTTTGGTCATCAATGAAGTTTTGGATCTTATGCTTCAAGGTAAAATATCTATTCATATAATGCCTATGGCCTTGGTGATAGTCATAATAAGCATTTGCATCATTCCCTTTGGGTAGAGGTATACTCATATCAACCTCTATAGGATGAGGGAGAGATATAAGATGACACTCTACAAGCCATAAGAGTAATGAAGTGGGAGACTTAGGTAAGCGTGTAAATTATCTCTATGGTGTATTAGATAATATAAGCCAATAAGGTTGTTGTGACACCACATTAACCATGGTATTTGTTTATTTTTTAGGATCAAGAGGTTTGACCTTATAACTTGGTTTGATAGTAAATTTGGTATTAGATGTATATATAGTCAGTGTATTTGCTACATATTTAAGTTTTTTCAATGACATAAGTTTCATTTCACAATCATGAATAATGTGGCATAATTCATTGAAAGATTTATTTTTTTTGGAAACAATATACTCATGTAAATAAACAAGCAAATTTTGCTTGAAAATATCTTGAATCTCTTTAGCTACCATATAATTGGTCATTTTATCCAACTTTGTTTTGTACCTCAAGACATACTCATTAATAGGCTCATTGGTTCCTTGTTTGATCATTACAATTTGGGCATAAGAAACCTTTTTGATAATGTTAATAGAGACATGTACCTAAAGTTAATCTGCAAAGGGTTTAAAGACATTTATTAATTGAGTTGGTAAATCATAAAACCAATATAAAGCATAATATTTTAAACTCCTTGGAAATAATTTGGTAAAAAGTTTGTCATTGGAGGCATAATCAAGGCATGCTGGATAAAAATATCAGGGATGTTGTTCAATATCACCCTTGCCATCATAAAATGTGAAGTTAAGTGCAATAAAACAAGTTGGTAATGGGTGAAAATATATATCTATTGCAAAAAGATTGTGCAACACCTATTGTGAATAAATAACATAAGGATATTTCATACAATTTTTTTCAATACTTGTAACCTTAGTTTTTAAAAGTTTAAAAGTTTGTACAAGAGCTTGCACCTCTTGGTATTTTAGGTTAGATATTTGAGAAGTCACCAAAGGAGGTGTACCCTTAAGCTAGGTAGATATAAGAAATGAAACTAATATTTGGGTTGAAGCATTTTGGTTTCCCATGTAAGATGTTGTAATAGTAGTTTTAGGAAAAAAAGTTTGGAAGACATACTCTATGCCTCGACTAGATGTAGGTATTTTGATTGGTATGGAATCAGTTGTAACACCTTCTAATAAGTCACCATCACTTGGTGGGGAAGCCTTAGCCTTATCATGCTTACTTATTTAATCTCTTATAACATACAAAAATGCATCTATTAAGCCCTTATTATTATTATTGAGATGAGTGATCAATGCTTCTTTATCTATCATTTGAAATCATGTTTTTTTATTACTATTTTCCATTGCTTAGATTTTTTTTAGAATTTGAATAGTAAACTAAAACCCGAGTTGACTAAAATACCCTAGGAATCATTTTTTTTGCATTTATATGTATTGGGTTCACCAAATATTTAACCCTAAAATCTATATTAAAGAGAATATAGGGATAAATGGCTAGAGATAGACTAAGGTACAAGTATGGTAGACTATCTCTAAATCAGACCAATTCTTTATGAAACTTAGATAAAACATATCCTAAATTTATTATGCTGAGATATGTTAAAAATGGAAAGTATAACTCTACTAGATATTATAATGATAATGAATGTAAGATACTAAGATAATTTTGATGCTAATAAAGATTTAGATATAGAACAAGTAGAAATTAGAATGGATCTAGATTCTAGAATAGTCACATGATTCTAAAAATTATATCTCTATAGTTGTAGACACTTACGTCAGCTTGGGATGGTTATGTTGATGCTACTATCTAACTTGGATGTAGGTGTCCAATACATAATACCTACTAAAACTAGATATGATAACTTGGATGCTTCTAGTTTTTGTGTCACCTTCACTTTAGTGTATTTAAATTTGGGTCATAGACTGTCACTCTTTGTCAAATAAGAAAACCCTAGAGATAACCTAAATACCCCTCTATCAATGATTGTCACTGTATTCATTTTTATAGTGGTTGTGAGAAAAATGGGTTAGTGGACACATGGTGTAGAGATAACCTAAATACCCCTCTATCAATGAACACTACTTATGTAGCCAATACTTCAAATAAGGCCTAATACTTATGTGTTTATCTACTACATATTTTCTTGTGTGTGAATCATACAATGCGTGATAAGAATGTACAATAGTGACCTAGCTTGTAAGTTGGAAAATATAGCCCTTAAGATACTCCTTCACTATTTTAGACCTGTAAATGTGATATCCCTATGATTGATATAGAAATAGGAAAAAATAAGGAAGCTTTGGTCACTTGAGTGCTTGATCGAGTGCTTTTAGTAAGTTTCCTTATGAGTTGCTCGGTGTTTCCAGGTGTAGAATGAATGAGGGTTGATATTGTATTTATACCAATCTATTTAGAGAATATCTCACATTAAATCTCTTAGGTAGATAATAGGAATACATTTAATTTTAGAATTATATGACTTTAGGGCACTAAACACTCGTGTTGAGATAAGACACTTGCGTTAATGCCATCATTTTACTAGGACATAAGTGTTTGGGCAATTGGAAAATAGGTGAGGTTTAGAACTTGAAAATATGGAAGTTAAGTAGGTTTATAACATTTTTGGCAAGATAGAAGGTTCATGTCATCAAAATGACATTGGTTAAACTAATAAATAAGCAATTAGGCACAAAGAGATAGTGTATGCAAGCCTTTTAGTAGTAGGAAAGGTTTAAAAGATGAAGTTACATCCATGATATGTTTTTGCCAAGTGTAAAAGACTAAGGTGATATATAATTTATATATAATGTCTACATTTCCTCCTTTAATATAGTAATGCAATTGTTAATTTAAATGAAAAGAAAGTTGTTAAGTGTGAAGTCACTATTCACAATCACTATTCATGTGATGAGGTGGTAGTGGTGAGTTGGTAATAATAATGTAGAAGATGTGGAAGGTGATACATGTAATGATGAAGAAGGTGATATGGCTTATTAATGATGTGGCATGGCCCATAGAGGATCTCCCATGTGATCATGTCAATGTAAATGAAGTGGGGCATAACACTCCAATAAGAGAGAAGTTTCTTAGTCTTTGATTACTCACATGTTGTTTTATTTTTGGTCATAATGATACAATAAAGATATGGGAACCTATCTTAGTTGGATTCATGATTTATCATGTGGGAGAAGTTAAAAGGTGGTGTAGAATCTTGTGTAAGCATGTGTGTGCACATGGGATAGTGGGCGACATTGTCACTATTCCAGATTGAGGTCCATGTGAAGTAGGGCATAATATTTAGAAGCACATGGAGGAAGTTAAGGGACATCATGAATATGCCAATTACTTTTGACCCTTGTGCATGAAGTTAGACATGCCAAATAGTGATCATTTTGGCCCACATGGAAATGTGGCACCAAATTTTATCTCTCCCCATTTTCCTTCTCTCTTTCTCCTAATAATTTGTAATTATATATGTAAAGGATATCATTCATTTATATATATATTATCCAAGTAGTGTATGAGAAGAGTGAAAGATCAGTATGTCTTTTTAATAAATCATGTTGTAAGCTTTGTGTTAATTTAGGAGTTAACTTATTTTAATCTTGGTGAAAGCATGTATGAATTAAAGACAAGATATTATGAGAGATAGGATAGGATTTAGTGATAGGGTGTTTTCATGAGCATATTCTCTATGTGTTGTTGTAATATAAAAGTTGATCAATTTATTTGTGAACTTATCCAAATTAGTGAACCACACAAATCTTTGTATTATGGTTTTCATGATTTGTATTTTATTTGTTCAAATTTTAATTTCTATTTTACATAGTTCTCTCTCTAAAATTTTGAGGATAATTTTTGCATGCATTTATCCTAACAAGTGGTATCAGAGTAAGGTTATTTGTTGTTGAAGATTAAGTTGTATGAAGCTAAGGATTTTAGATTGAGTGGGAGCTCTTGTAGATGAAAAATCAAAGGTGGATAAATTCAATGGATATAATTTTGGTTTATGAAAGCTTTAGATGGAGAAATACTTCTTTTAAAAGAACCTCTACTTGCCATTAGAAGGTGCAGCCAAGAATCCAATAACAATGCCAGATGAGGATTGGGAGTTGATACATAAAAAAACACTTGGAACCATCTAGTGAAGCCTAACATCTACAATTGCATTTAAAATCTCTTAAAAAAACACTACAAAAAGTCTTATGAGCACACTAAGGAAGTTATAAGAAAAACCCTCTACCTCTAATAAAATTTTATTAATGAAGAAATCTTTTAATATGAAAATGGATAAAAATGGTTTAGTATAAATCATTTGAATGATTTTAACATGGCTATAGGACAATTGAATTTTGTTAATATTGAATTTGATGATGAATTTAGGGCTCTTCTTATTCCATGTTATTTTCTTGAGAGCTAGAATAACTTGGTCATGGAAGTGAGCAACTCTATCTCAAATAATTCCAAACTCAAATTTGAAGATGTGGTGGGTGTGATCCTAAGAAATGAAATGCAAAAGAGAAGCAATGGTGAAATTCCCACATCAGGAATTGCATTGTCTATGGAGAATATAGGAAGATAAATGAATAGAGGAAGTGGAAACAATGGAAAATCAAGGAGGACAAGATAAAAATCAAGAATCAAGATGTAATGCTAGCACTATGGGAATCTAGGACACACAAATAAATATTTTTGGGTTCTTTGTGAAAAACCAACCAAGGACAAACAAAAAGGTAACAAATAGGCAGATGTAGTAGGTGAGGTGTTACAAGATGCACTCATTCTTTATTTGGATAATATTACTAAATCTTGGGTTCTAGATTCTAGAGCTTCTTTTCATGCCACTCCTAATAAACATTATTTTAGAGATTATGCTCAACGAAAATTTAGATATGTTTATCTTGGTGATGAAGAACCTTACAACATTGTTGGAAAAGGTAGTGTTAACATGAAATTGTACAATGGAAACACTTGGGTGCTTAGATGTTAGGCATGTTCCAAGTTTGAAGAGAAATATAATTTTTATAAGACAATTTGGTAGTGATGGTTGTGTGGCCACTTTTACTAGTGACTCATGTAAGGTTACCAAGGGTGATCTGGTTATTACAAGAGGTAAGAAGGTGGGTAATTTATATTTATCCATTGTTATTTCTAATGAATCTTATGATATAATTACTTTAGGTATAAATGCAATTTTGTGGCTTTACAAACTTGACCACAAGAGTGAAAATGGAATGAAGATTCTTCACTCAAAGGTGAAATTAACAGGTCTAAAATAATCTAACTTGGAATTTTGTGAGCATTGTGTGTATGGGAAATAAAAACATGTGAAATTTTTGAGAGTTGGACCAACCAAGAAATAGAGGAATTTAGAGCTTGTGCATATAGATATATGAGGACCCCTCATATATCTTCACTTGATGGTTCAAGGTATTATGTTACATTCATTGATGATGAAACTAGGAAGGTTTGGGTTTATTTCATTAAAAAAATATGATGTGTTTGGTTCATTTAAAATATGGAGATCTTTAGTTGAGAATGAAATAGGTTTAAAGCTCAAGTGCCTCAAGTCAGATAATGGTGGAGAATACTACAACAAGGAGTTTGATAACTACTATTTAATAAATGAAATTCATATGTAGAATATGGTTCTAAGAACACCACATCAGAATGGTGTGTCAAAAAGGATGAACATTACCATCATGAAATGTACTAGAAGCATGAAATTTCATGCATGGTTACCATTAAAATTTTGAGAGGATGACATTGATACATTTATGTACCTAATAAATAAAGGACCTTCAAGTGCCTTGGATAGTGGCATACTAGAAGAGGGTTGGAATGGTAAGAAGGCCAACTATTCTTTTTTGAAATCTTTTAGTTGTGAATATTTTTCTTATATTGACAAAAAGAATAGGTCCAAATTAGAGGCTAAATCTTAGAAATGTAAGTTTTTTAGCTATGGTACTAATGACTTTGGATTTCAGTTATTGAATGCGGAAGATAAGAAAATCATCAGGAGTAGAGACATCATCTTCCACGAGAAATTCATGTATAGGGAATAGTTACTAGAAAACAAGCAATAGAAAGCCAAAAATGAATACATATTGTTGGAGGACATTACAAATGAAATGTCTCAAAGGTACTAGTGTAGAATATGCAACAATAATCAGAAACCCAAACCCCTATTGTGACAAGATCTACTAGAGTAAGTATACCACCTAAAAGGTTTTCTCTTTCTTTTAATTATTTGTTACTTACTAATGGTGGTAAGATAGAGAGCTTTGAAGAAGAAGTGCAGTTTGATACCAAGGAGAAGTGGAAGCAATAAATGGATGAGTATGAAGCTCTCATGATGAACCAAATGAAAAGAAGGCATTACATAACAAGCGGGTATATAAGATTAAGGAGGAATATGGTGATAAAAATATGTACAAAGACAAATTGGTGGTAAAAGGGTTTGCATAAAATAAAGGTATAGATTTTGATGAAATAGTTTATCCTATTATTAAAATCACTTATATTAGAACTATTTTGAGTATAGTTGTAGTTGAATACTTGCATTTAGAATGGTTGGATGTAAAGACTACTTTTCTTCATGGGGATTTGGAGGAGGAGATATACATGGAGCAGCCATAAAGTTCTAAAGTCAATGGTAAGGAGAATTTTGTTTGCAAATTGATGAAGAGCTTGTATAGCCTTAAGCAAGCTCCAAGATAATGGTATATTAAGTTTTATAATTTTATGATGGAACAAGGTTATTTTGGATTTCATTTTGACCATTGTGTGTATTTTAAAAGACTTGAAAATGGTAGTTATATTATCTTGATTTTGTATGTAAAGGACATGTTCGTGGTAGGTTCTAGCATGTAAGATATTAATGTACTCAAGAAATATTTGGGTGATTATTTTCCTATGAAGGATCTAGGTAATGCTAAAAATATCTTCAAGATGAGAATAAATAGAGATAGAAATCATCAGAGGTTGATACTATCATAGGGAGAGTACATCAAGAAATTGTTGGAGAAGTTTAGTATGCAGAATGGGAAATTAGTTAGGACACCTTGGGTGGGCCACTTAAATTTAACAAAAGAATAATATCCAAAGACATAATAAGAGAGGAATCACATGTCCAAGACACCTTACTCATTAGTAGTTGGTAGTTTGATGTATGTAATGGTGTGTATGAGGCTAAACATTGCACATGCAGTGGGAGTGGTGAGTAGATTTATGAGTAATCTAGAAAAAGAACACTAGCAGGTAGTGAAGTGGATTCTGCATTACTTGAGAGAGACCACAGAGGCAGTGTTCAATTATGGTGAATCAAATATTATTTTATAGAGATATGTTGATTCTGACATGGTAAGAGATTTGGATGGTAGGAGAAGAACTATCAGGTATGTGTTCATTGTGGGTGGTATAATGATAAGTTGGATATCATGTCTAAGTAAAGTGGTGGCACTTTCTACCACAAAGGTTGAGTATGTTGCTATTATATAATAAAACAAGGAGATGATATGGCCGTAGAGACTGATGGAAGAGTTGGGACACAAATAAGGAAAAGGTATAATTTTTAGTGATAGTTTAGAGTGGCATTCATTTAGAAAAGAACTAAACATTTCACTCCTAGACTAAACATGTTTAGTTTAGGTATCACTTTATGTGGTTAGTATTGGAGGAGGAGCAACTAAAGTTAGAAAATATACATATGAGTGAAAATTATGTAGACATGATGACAAAGGTAGTTGTAAAAGTGAATTTGAAATTATGTTCAACTTTAGTTGGTTTTCATGGATGAATAAGATTAGAATGAGAAATTAGATTAGTGGATATAGAAATGGGAAGTTATGAATATTAACTTCAAGTGGGAGAATGGTTAAGTGTGAAGTCACTATTCACAAGCCACTATTCATGAGCTATTCACAACCACTATTCATCTGATGAGGTGGAAATGGTGAGTTGATAATGAATATGTAAGAGACATGGCAAGTGATGTAGGTAATGATGTAGAATTGACCACAAAGGATCTCCCATGTGATCATGTGCATGTAAATGAAGTGGGGCATAACACTCCACTAAGAGACAAGTTTCTTGGTCTTTGATTACTCACATGTTATTTTATTTTTGGTCATAATGAGATAAGGAAAATATGGGGCACCTCTCTTAGTTGGATTCATGATTTGGCATGTGAGATAAGTCAAAAGGTGGTGTGTAATATTTTGGAATCATGTGTGTGTACATGGGATAGTGGGGGACATTATCACTATTCTAGATTCAAGTCTATGTGAAGTGGGGCATAAAATTTGGAAACACATGAAGGAATTCAAGGGGCATCATGATGATGCCAATTAATTTTGACCCTTAAAAATGGAGTCAAACATGCGAAATAGTGTTCATTTTGTCTCACATGGAAGTGTGGTACCAAAAGTTCTCTCTTCTCATTTTCCCTTTCTCTTTATCCTTCTTTTTAATTATATAAGTGAAAGATGTTATTCCTTTATATGTATTATCTAATTAGTGGATGAGAAGAGTGAAAGACTTGTATGTCTTTGTAAGAAACCTTGTTGTAATATTTGTGTTAATCTAGGAGTTAGCTTATTGTAAGCTTGGTGAAAGCCTTATGCATTACAGACAAGGGATTGTGAGAGATAGGAGAAGAGTGAGTGACAGGGTGTTGTCACAGGTGTATTTTATAAGTGTTGTTGTAATATAATAGCTGATCAATTTATTCATGGATGTAGCCAAATTGGTGAATCATGTAAATATTTGTCTTATGGTTTTCATGATTTGTATTTGATTTGTTCAAGTTTTAATTTATATTTTATATAGTTTCTCTCTCTACAATTTTGAGGATAGTTTTTGAATGCATTTATCCAAATATAAGGTGTACCTAGGCATGTATAACACACCTTATATTTGGTAGAGTCTAATTTGAGTGCTTTGATAGTGACTGAACTACAACTAAGAGCATGTTATAGTATATAATTAGTGTATATAATATTAAATTGAAAGAATTGAAATTAAAAGAGAGTAAGGTTTATGATTACACTTGTGTATTGATCCAATCATCTTACTTATTGGTAATTTAATTTGAAATATGTATAATTATGAATCACTAAAATCAAGATTAATAAAATATATAAACCTAGAAAGTGCATATATCTAAATAGGTACAAAAAGAGAGATTGGAGGACACATGCCCCCAATCTTGGAGAAAAGACGAGTTTCCACCTGATAATTGAGATTAGCTCAACCATGCAACCTAATCATACTTATAACCTAATGAGTGTGACATAATTTTCAATATTTTTTTTTCAATTTAAATTACACCTAATGGATAGGGTGCCTCAATAGTTTGTCATGACCTACATGGGAAAATTTATAGTTTGGTAGTTGTGTATAGAGGCGTGTGAAAGGCACATGTAGGGGGATTAGGAAGTTATCCTAGCACATACTTATGCAAGGAGTGCCAAGTACTTGGGTGATTAAATTAACAAAAACATAAGGAATACCTCATTAGTAGGTAGCTAGAAGAGGAAGAGGAAAACATCAATAGGCATTACCATTGCCACCACCATTGCACTAGGACCCCACACAATAGGATCCTACACAATAATGATAATAATAGCCAATGTGTAGAGATGATGAGGAGCTTGAGTATATAAATCTAGATGAGGACCTTGATGTATATGAGGTCAAGTCTATGGATTTTGAATCTGATCTAGACTAGAATGAGGATGACTTAGGTAAACTATTAATTTGTGCACTTCATATTATTACTTGATACTTTATTTTTATACTTGATTACTTAGCTGCTTTATTGATTTAATTTTTTTACAACTGAATTTGATGTAAAATCCTATACTTTGTGATTTTAGACAATTCAATCAAATGGAGGGACATGAATAGGGATACCCTGATCAACCTATTTTATCTAGGCACATGTATGTCTAGAGATGAGTCACTTACATATCCTAGATTGCTTATTGGGATAAGTAGGCATATTTTGATGTCTTCACTCTAACTTACCATGAATCTATTATTTTAACCAAGTTGAGGGTGGATAACATCACTCTTGAGGAAAAATTCAAGAGAGTATAGGCCTTGGTAGACATGATGGTATCGATATTCTTCTAGCCAACTGATAGGAGGTACAACCTCACATGGAGGTGCCATTGAGGGGAGAGACATGAGCCCTTGGGATAGAGAGGTAATTTCCTAGTGTGGTACCTATAGGATATGCCATAGAAGCCATAAACCTTGTCATTATTCCACATAAATACCCTCCCATAGGCGGAGGCTAGGATCTTGAGACCATTATGATATGTTTTTAATTAATTTTTAGCATTTTGAGACACACTTTCCATATACAAGGGTAATTGTATATGATATTAATGTTGGTACAAAATTGAAAAATATTATGATATATATAGTTAAATTTAGTTTACCTCATGGTGAAATATCATCATGTGTTATGGGATTTAATTTCCATGTTTTGATTTTTAGTTTATGCATTCTAGATGACTATGCATGCGATGATATATAATGTATTTCTATGTTTTTGGTATAATGCTATAGATAATGCTTACATATGTGAAAATAAAATGTATGTAGATGATTTTATGTGATATATATATATATATATATATATATATATATATATATATATATACACTAACAATTATTTTGTAGGTGATGACCAATTTTTTTTCACATAACACATGAATTTAAATTTAAAACAAGGAATGAAAAGGGGAATAGGATAAATGTGAGATGATAAAGAATGAATACCATAAATCAAAATTTAACATGAAAAATTAAGATGAAATAATCCTTATGTAAAATTGGAAGAATTTAATTCTTGCTAGAATTATAAAATATTGACTTTATTATATTCATCTAGATATAACTAGCCCTAACAATGTTAGTAAATGGGATAAAGTTACTCCTTTTTAGCATACGCATGTAGGCAATCTTTTGGAAGAAAAATTATTTCTACATTTTTTGATTTAATATCACTTTTTCATTTATATTTTAATTTTATTTATGACCCCTACACTTAGTCTCATGTGACTAGGAAGACACATGGGCTCATCAACAAATGATAGATGTAGGAAGGGCACTTCTCCCCAATGCTAACCCCATGCAACCAATAACATGCAGGGGATCACCACCAAAGGTTAGCAAAGTAAGAGATATGTAAAATTTTACTTTTATATTTGCATAAGCTTTTAATTTTCATAAGAGTGTCTAATTTTATTATTTTTAAGGACTTTACCCCCAAATCTTGGCCCCATGCAAACTAGTAAGATGCAAGGGATCATCACTGAAGAACAATATAGGTGAATAAAGTTACCAATTTTTTAGCATGATAATTTTATACTTTATAAGGAATCATAAATAAAAATCTACCATGGATGAGCTTCTAGACTAAACTATAGGCCAACATTCTGTAAGTTATGTAAGAAGATGTAGGGAAAAGAGGTGTGCTTTGCTCATAACAACTAAGGCAAGAACCAATGTTATGTTGATTTTGAGAATATATTATATGAGATAAAAGGTTAATGTGAGAATGGAATGATGTGATATGATACATTTTGAAAGTTTCATGTTATGTGAATTAACAACCAAATAATCATAGAACAAAACATACGATATGGAGATGAACACACAAACTATGAAAATACAATGTAAATCAGACAATGTGATATGCAATAAATAGATATAGAATCCTTTTAGGTGCAAAAAGTTCAAAGATTCACTAAACTCTTTGCCTTCTTGGGTACATAATCGATAATCTCCGTTATTGAAATCTTTGATCACTATGTAAGGGCCTAATAATTAGGTCTAAATTTCTAAACTTATCCTTTATTTTTGTCAATCCAACTTTAAAGCCTAAGGACAAGGTCTCCTATTTGAATTGGGTGATCATGGATTCTTTTAATATGTTGTATACCCATATGATCAACATAGGCAATTTCAGCTAGTCATGCCTCTCTGTACTCTTCATGATCAAGGAGGCCCTAAAGAAAAATGCAAAGGCTAGGTATCTCTACCTCTAGGGGTAAAATATATTTAGATCCAAACACCAATGAGTATGGGGTTACCCATATGGGAATTTTAATAGTTGTCCTATAATCCCAAAGTTTTGTATAAAGCTATAAGTGCCAATCTCATTAAAAATCTCTAACTATTTTGACCAATATTGAATTAAGGGTTTTGCTAGTGGCCTCAACTTAGCTATTATCTTATAGGTAATACAAAGAGTTTGAGTGATGTGATATAATATTTTTTAACATAGATAAAAAACCTTAAGGTTTTTGAAAAGAGACCCATTATTAGTAATAATGACATATGGGACCCTGAATCAATAAATGATTTGGTTTAGAGAAAAATTTACAATGACTAAAATAGTGACAGTTGTTAATGACATATATTTTGCCCACTTAGTAAAATATTTAGTGGGCATGATAATTAAATGATTACCAACTAAAGAAGTAGGGGAGAGATTACCTACTAAATCTAAGCCCCAAGTGGAAAAGGGACATGGAGTGACTATGGGCTGTAACACTCTACTAGGGACATGCATATTGTGTGAAAAGTGTTGACATTTCTCACATTTGCACACACAATCAATGACATCATGGTTTAAGGTGGGGTAAAAATCATATGAGTAGTCACTTGGACACCAAAATATCCACCAAAAATGTTAGTATGATAATGAAAGAGGACCCTTTATAAATCCTCTTGGTCACCACACCTGAGTAACATGTTGTCAAAGGCTTTGCAATAAAGAACTATGTCTAGAATAACATACTTGGATGTGATGATATGAAGGCACTGCTTCTGCTATGAATTGGAAACTTTAGCATAAGTGCATTTGATTAGGTGGTTAATGATATTCATGTACCAAAAAAAGGAACTACTAATAGGTTTATCTATGTAGTAGATCAACTCATCAAGAAAGTTTGTATCAACTAGATCTCTAACTTATAAGGGATAATCAACCAATCAATAAGTGATGATCTATCCCTTAAATTTTTTTTTGAAGTAAGTTAACTCCATCTCACTCAGGAGTGTGATAAAATACCCAAATTTACTAGTGAGGGATGGTTGGGTCTAAAAGTATGTAAGGATTGAGATCTCATGATGACTCTCATTTCTTAATTCAACATATAATTCCATAACTATTTAGTTGCAAAAACTATATCTAAACATTCATTTTTTGCTTAAGTGTACCATGACTTGTAATTGATGATAGTATAGATAATGAATTAAATGGAATGTTAATTTACAACATAATCATCTTCGGTGAACATGAAGGTGAGGGATACTTCAATCACCCTAATGTAAAGTATCAAGGGACTATTTAGCTTGGGTTCCATAAGTGTGGGTGGAGACATGAGTAAATGTTTTACCACTTTGAATACCTCTTGATAATCATTTATCCAACTTAATACACTTGTATTTTTAATAAATTTATTTCTTTTATGGAATGCATATAAATGATCAAAAATAAACTATCAAATATCTCCCAACTTACCCATAAATGTTATGATTCCTAATTCATCTATAGGGGATCATTTCCATAATCACACAGATCTTGGCAAGGTCGATATCAATCCCATGTTGAGAGATGATATATCCAAGGATTTTTCTACATGTGATTTTAAACACACATTTTTGATATTTAAGAGTAATACCATATTCAATCAAGTGCATTAAGATGGTGCATAACACCTCTAGGTGATCAGTTCATTGCCTCACCTTCTGTAGAAGGTCATCTATGTAAACCTCCAATGTCTTGTGAATAAGATTATGGAATATATGGGTCATGGCCCTCTGGTGTTTTGATCCAAATTTTTGATACCAAAGGGAATCATGACATAGCAAAAGGTTCCCCATGGTGTGGTAAAGGAGGTCTTACTTTGATCCTCATTAGAAATGCAGATCTGATTGTATCATGAGAATCCATCCACAAGTAATAAAAAATCATATCTAATCATTAAATTAATAATGAAATTTATGTAAGGGAGAGGAACATAATTTTTTGGACCTACTTTGTTGATATCTAAAAAATCTATACATATCCTAATTTTACCATTCTTTTTGAGAACAAGGACAATGCTAGAAATACACTTGGAATAATCCACTAGTTTGATAAATATAACCTTCAGAATATTTATAACTTCCTCTTTTTTCATTATTATGACTTTAAATCGATTGGATTATTATTTTATTTAATTAAATCTACATCTAACATCATAACTAGGTTGTGGACAACTACTTCAGGCTTGATGTCAACTATATCAATGTAAGAGAAGGTGAAATCTTTTAAGATCTTAGTGAGTAATTTCTTGTGGTATTCTACTTCCTATGTAGAAAATGAAGACATAAGCTTGAGAATTTTGGGACCCTCCTTTATGCTAATGTTAATGTCAATGGTTTCTTCAATGAGGGAGGCATTTCCCTCTTCAAACATGTCAAGGGATGAGGGAAGATTAGGACCTTCTTCCTATATATTAAAAACTTTGTGCTCATCATTGGAGAATAAGTAATACTTGATTTATAAATAAGAATCATAATGTTTATCCCCGAAGGCTGATGTGGGATAAAAAGTGATGGAGAAACCCTTATTGTGGTGGAAAGATGGGAGGTCATCATAATCTCAAAACAACTCAAGAATAACCTCCTCATTCTCAACTAAGTTAAAGACTAATAAAATGTCATTCTTTATAATGTGGGTAATGGTTTGATCACTTGAAGTCTTTCATATAAGTTGTTTTGTCCTGACTGAGATTATGAAATTGGACTCCAATATAGTAGGATGAGGTTTGAATTGTAAAAATAAAGCATCCATAGATTTAACAAGATGGTTTCCTTCCCTAGGGATTTCCTATATAGAAATAAATTAAAGTCCTAAGCAATTTAATGCACAATAGTTTTATATAGATAAAGATGTCTAGATTTAGTTTGATATACCTTAGAGAGTTAGTTGGAAACCAACTATGAATTGCCTTGGATCCTTAGGTTGTGAATGCCCAAATGTTTTACATTGAGTATGAAAGTCAATAGGGATTAATATTTGGCCCCATTATTTTTACACTTAAAATTATATCTTGAAACCAACTTTTATGACTCATCCCTTAGGAAAAATTAGAATAACTCCTACCCCTGCACCTAAATGACACTTGGACCCATCATAGTATAGGACCCATTGATAATGTGTAAAATTATTCCCACTCGGTAGGATTTGTTATTCCTCTAATATATAAAAAATATGAACGTTGATCACATATCTTAAACCCTCCTAAGGTTCTTGGCCTCAATACTCAAAATAGTGATGAGTCCTTGCCTATTTTGGGGTAAATGTAAGAGTATATGGAAATTCAAAAGGCTAACTCTTGTGATTTGATTTAAGGAAATAAATCACTTTTTAAACTCAAAAAGATCACTTCTAAAATTTGAATAGAGGCAGGTAAGCATTTATAGGAACTTAAAAGGTTGCTTACTAGGATTTATCTTTGGTGTGGGAAGTACGTCGATATAGTTATGATGAATTTTTGGAGTTAAAAGTATGCCACCATAGTAATGATCTTGTTTTAGGGTGGAATTTTTAGGAAAACAATTGTGAAACTTATAGTACTATTAGTAGGACATGGGTAATTCCATTTTTTCCATTGTTATATATGAGAAGGCTCATAATAACTTAGTGAGTGTTTCTCTGGGGGCCACCTTCTTCACTAGGGGAGAGAAGGCCTCTCCTTAATAATTCATTGATAAGAGTGAGACCCAATTTTAGTCTCTATGGTAAATATTACTAATGTATGAATCTTATCCTTAATAATGACATGATTGGGGGAGAAGGAATGGTTTAACTGCATGTTGGGGAATTTAGAACACAATGAAAAATACTAGGTGTGGGTCAAATTAGAATAATTCACATCTCAAGAGGAAGAAAAAAAATGGATCAAGAACTTTGGAAACTTAATATTTCCCTATCATAGCATGGTATAGGAGAATGCTCCAAAGAGGTTAAAAAGTAATAAGATTAGTATGCAAAGTATAAATTTACCTTGTGTGATTGAGCATTGGATGATTATCATGGTAGTCATAGGACATGTTGTTATGGGTGAACCTATTCATTCTATGAGAATTATATCATTCACAGATCCATTAGGCTAGCTAACCCCTCTTAGAATCCCTAGGGAAGTTATAGGTTCCTAACCCTCATGGGTCAAATGGGAGGATATGTGGTATGTTATTTTCCAAGAGATTGATGATATCAACTATAGACATGGTGAAAAATGTAGACACATAAAATTTGACACCAATGGCTTCATATCAACTTTAGAAAAATTCTTACCAATCACTAAACATCTAGCCTAAGAATTTCTAAGATTTTCAAATTTGGCTTCATAACCATGAAAATAAATCAATTTGGCCCATAAATCAAATAAATTGAACAAATGCACATTAAATTAATCAAATACTTGGAAAATGTGCAAAATCCTAGCAAATATTAATTAAAAATCAAATCCTAATCAAGTCCTAAATGAATTCATCCATGAACAAACAAATCAATTATCAAAAAGGAAAATTCAAATATCAAAAATATCATAAAAAGCTAATCATTACCTTTTGTAAGTTGTCCAAATGTAAAATATCTTTAAGCACACATATTCATGTTAATCATGAGATTTTAAACACCTTGTAATCCTATTGGGGTTAACTAAGCCAACCAAAGTAAGGATTTAACTCATTCCAAGTCATTTCAAAGCCTATAAAAACAAGCCTAGAGCTCTTCATTTAGAGAGCTTGGATAAAGTAAAGTTATAATGCAAGATTTGATTCATGAAGAAAATGCATGGTGTTATAATGCTAAAATTGAGCCAAGACAAGCCACTTTAAAACCATATCAAACACAAAACAATGAGCATGATGCCAAGAGGAGATGGAGATCGATAAGCCCCATTGATGAAGACCTTTTGAACACAATCTAAGCAAGCCAAATGAAGAAGCCTCTTGAAGCATTCAAGGAAGGTAAGAAAGGTATGTTTTCTTACATTTTAGTTGTGCTTTATTCATTTGTGTTTCTTCACCATGCTCCTCCCTTTGATCTAGGTAAGGTAGTGTTATGCATGTTAGTGTGTTATTGCTTTCATTTTGATTTGATTTCATAGATTTCATTGTGAAGCTAACATATGGTATAACCACCCTCATTAGATTCCTTGATCACAAATAACACAATTGATGGGACCTAATCATCCCATAATAAGGACATCAATATGCAGATTCTAAATTTTCATATGAATGCTTGAATTCCTTAAAAATTAGGGTTTTTTCTTTGATTTTTTATACTCCATTTTTTAATTACCCTTAGTTTTGATAGTGAATCGATGTTGATTCTCACAGATCGATGCCGATTCTTTTTATGAAGAAATATGACATGGTAAGAATTGGTCTTATTGAATTTCTCTTCTATTTGCTAGAGTTGTTCTATTTCTAAGGGCCTATATGTTTTTATGCTGACCATTTTAATTTAGACTTTGGTGTTATTTCTTGGATTTAAGCTCATATTGCTAACCATTTTCCTTGTGAATAAAAACATGTTTTTTGTTTTATGTGTTTTTATAGACATGATTGAATCATTATTGATTCATACAAAATCGACACTGATCCTTGCATAAATAAATGTCAATTCACTATGTAAAACACAACAAACCTAAGAACAACTTTTTCAAAGTTTATTTGCTCATAACCAAAAGTGATTCTAAGTAGGATGTTATTATCTAACAATTGCAGGTCATGGACGTGATTTGAACACACATTTACTAAATTTTTGGCTATCTAACATTTCATTTTGAAATTTTATTATGGGAAACATTTTGTGTTTTATGTGTTTTTTTAGATAGGATAAAATCAATGTCAATTCAAATAGATCAACACTGATCCCTATATGAATTGACGTCGATTCATTGTGTAAAAACATAGAGCTAACCCAAGAGCACATCTTTCAAACATCATTTACCCAATCAAGAAAGTGATTCAAAGTAGGGTGTTATTATCTAACAATTATAAGTTCCAGGGTTGATTGGAACACCATTTTTCTTGTTTTTACTAAAGAACATTTCATTTTAAGATTGTAAAAATAATCTAGTCAAATCTTGCACATTTTAATTTGGGTCTAAAATGAACATGTTATATCTTACACATTTGGTATTTGGTGCCTAAAAAAACATACCATGCTAAGTCTTAGAAAAATTTCAAATTTGGTGCCTAAAACACATGTTTAAATCTTGAACATTTCAAATTGGTGTTTTAAAATAAACTTAGGATAAATATAGCACATTTGGACTTTTGGGCTTAAAACAAACCTAGGTGCTTTTGATTCATTTGATTTTATGAAAATATTCTTTCAATTTTTTGCACTTAAACCAAATGGCTAGTAACGAACAACATCACATTTAATTTGGTGCTTAAAAATCAAAATTCACTCATAAATTATTTACATACTTTTTGTTTTGCAATAAGGATAACATGTGTATGCTCTCCCCCCATCCCCTATAGGGAACTCATGGGATCAAAATCACCTTTCCATTGCATTTTAGTGCCTAGTCCAAGGCATAGAAATAAATTTACCTAGGATCTCCCCAAAACTCACATAATATTAGGTGATCTAAAATCAACCCTAAAGTCTTTCTACTCATCTTTTATTTTCATGCTTTTTGGCTTGTGAAGGGGGTGTCATTGCCTCTCACAAGTTCTCTAGGGAAGCATTAATTTGGGACTTAATCTCTTGGCAATGTTTCAACCCCTCTCTATGGGGGGGGGTGTATATAAATTGGGATTGCTCCACTAGGATGGTGGTTTGAGTGGTTAAACCATCTCCATTAGTGGAAAGTTAAGCCTAAGACATATGATCAATATGGAAATCATACTACATTGAGTAATTGATAGATGTAGTGGTTTTGAAAAGGACAAAACCTTTTCACAACAAGTCGATTGATGCAAACTCAATTGATGTGATATATATCTTGGGTGCATATGTGAAAGTGTGTACACATGGGATTAATCTAGATGGTCAAAAACTTGTAGGTTTTATTTAACCCCACTTTACCACACCTTGATAGGATTTAGGAAAATATACTTAGTTGTATTTTTGTCATTAATTCTTTATTACTTGATGTGTTAAATCTAAATTTTTTTTTGTTTAAGCCATGTCATGAATGAATCTTGTGTCCAACATTAATCCATTATTTAAGGAGGTGTTATGTTATCCATTTGACACCTTGATTTAACTTAGAAAACTTTTGTGTCAAAACATTGAGAGTGGTACTTGATTGAAATGGGTACCATTGTGCTATCCAAACCATTCCAAGTCTTTTGCCTTAGAAGTATTTAAAACAAAACATCATCACATATTTTAGAAGTGATAACACCATTACAATACCCAAATTGTTTCAAAAGAATCATCTTATCTTGTGCCTCAATTATCATTATTTGATCCAAATTAGTTGAGCCTTGTTGAATCTTTGTTTAGCACAATCATGTTATTCAGATTAACCTAGCTTATTGTCATCAAACCCTAGTTTACCTTAGTTGAGTTTTTGATTAACTTTTACAAATTTCAGATCTAAACATTAATTGATTTTTACTTAGGCCTTGATATGTAGGGGATGATACTTAGTTTTTGTTCTTTTGGGTTGCATAACTTAGGTTAATCCATTACTCAAATTTGGAAACTTTATTATTTGTGCTTTTGTTTGATAGAATTAGTCCATCTTCAAAGTGCCTTTTGTTTTAAATTTTATATCAATCAGATCATGTTTATGTCTAGAATCAAGTGCCTAGTCTTTGCCAAACTATTCCAAGTTTGTTACATTAATCATCATCATCCTTTGTTTCAAGTCTAGATTTTAATGCTGTGTTTGGCCAAAAGTCCTAGCACAGCCTATTTGAGCCTAGCTTTTGATTCACATTTGGGTAAAATACCTAACAACATTTCTCTTTCCTAGTTTAGACCTATTTGTAACATGTTTGGACATTAGAGTTTGGAATCTTTTTTTTAGTTCATTTTACTTGACCTTGTTTATGTAAAACATTTAATGTTAAATACTTGATGTTATACTATTTTTATCAAGTCTTTGCATGGAATTTTTGTAGATACAAACACACCCTTGACCAATATAAATCATTTTTTAGCCCTTTATCTTTTTAGATAGTTTTTCACAGTTTACAAAACTCTAATCCATCTTGTTGTGAAACATTCATCATTTGATTTGGCCATGGATCACTACACATGTGGTAGAACTATGTACAATATAGGATTTAAAAATCTTAGCATGCAAGAAGACTTTATCCAAGACTTTTATAGAGATGATGTTGTTTGGGACATATATTCCTATCCACCATACAACACTCAAATAGGGGAACAAAGTCAATTTCCTTTGGCTAATTATTTGGTTAGTACACCCCCTTACACAAAGCAAGATCAATAATAGATGGCCCAATATTTAGCTAGCATACCTACTATTTCAAAAAACATTCAACATAAACCATATTAAGTGACCATGCTATTAGCCTATGATCGCAATAGAACTATAGAGGTAAGGTAGGGAAATTTGTCAAATCTACCAAAAGGACCTTATAACATGTTTTATAATTTGAACAATGATCAGGCCTCTTCTATAAACCCTAATTCCATAGTACCAATGTCCTATCTAGATCCACATATGCTTATCACACAAAAAGGCCTCATAGAGGATCAATTCATGCAAATGTAGATAGCATATTAGGCATATCAAAACCTAGCACATAATTTTAACAACCTGGTTATGTCAACTACACCTCTTATTTTGTCACTCCCTTCAATAAGAGTCTGATTTGAGTTGACAAGTCAATAAAATTAGGGTTTAGACCCACTTACACAATTTTTTTTGTCAAGAACATGTTCAATACCCCAACTATCAAGGAAGTGTATTTTACTTGTATGCAGAATAGTGAATAAAATGTAGTGGATAATAAGCAAGTAATGTCTAATACAAACTAAAGTGGTGTTAATACACAAACATAGTCAAACAAAAAATATGCCTTTACCTAGCACCATTAGTGGTTCAAAATCTCAAGGAGTATGGGTTTATACATCCCAACCTCAACCAAATACCTCTAATCCTTAGCCAATTGCTTCTTCTAGTACCCAACAACAAGGATTAAGTAGTCAACCATCAACCAGTACCATGCCAAGATAGAATGTGATGAATCTTACTCCTCCTTAATAGGTGACAAGTAATATTTTTCAATATCAAGCACCATTCAATCAACACATGTAGTAGAGGAAAACATATTACTACATCAACAAGGGGAAACCAATGTTCTACCTCACAAGGTAGCAATGAACATACCTCTTTAGTCATAAACTAATACGTTGATCCAAAACCAAATGATGTCTAACCAATAACATGTAAATATTAGTCAATGAGAGATGTTGAATCTCTAACATGTATTTACTTCCCAATAGGGATTCATGCAACAAATAGGTTCCAATGTTCCTCAATTACCTATTAGGCAATAGTTTCCTTTCATGCAAAACATGCCACAAGTTAAAAGATAGGGTTTTGGTTCACAAGTTCCCTCTCAATAGCAAGGTTCGAATAGTAAAAAACATGTCCCTATTCAACCAAAATAGGCACAATATAGCCATAAACCACCATCCCAACCTTAATATTCCTAATATCAGGACTACATACCTAATCGTAACTAAACTATTGTAAAACTACAAGTGTAATTTCAGAAATCACACCTTAACCCACACATCCATATTCTTATTCTATTTCCTAGCCAATCCAACATACCCCAATAAATACCTCTATGATACCTTAGTCAAATTAATCCACTTGTGATTGCTCAACCATCTCCTCAGACCAATATTGCCACAAGTTTCCTCGAACAAGAGCTATAACAAATGAATTATGCAATTACCACCATCTATGTAAGGAAAAAAACCAGAAATTTTAAGTTGGATGATGTATGTTATTACCATTTCAACATGGAGTACCTACAGATACCATTTACTCTAGGGTATGATTCACCAAAGTTTTACAAATACAAGGGGAAAGGTGACTCCAAAGCACATCTGATAGAATTCTTTGTCGCATGCCAACCAATGGCCTATAGTGACATATACTTATTATTGTTGTTTCTGAGAAGTCTAGTAAGAAAAGTATTAGACTGGTTCCTAAATTTACCAAAGAATTTAGTTTTTGATTTCAATGATATTTTGAACAAGTTCTTGCAACACTTATCTTATAATCTCAAGCATGAGATTTCATTAGTAGACTTGACACAAGCAAAACAAAAACCAAGAGAAATCTTCACAATCTATTTTCAATGATGGAGAGCCCTTGTAAGATGATTTACCCATAGTCTACTAGATAAGCAACTAACCATTGTGTTTACCAAAAATCTACATAGTGAGATATCTTATTATTTGGAGTTGCAATATACACATACATTCAAATGAATCATTGACACAAGTTTAGTGATCAAACAAGCCCTTATTAATAAAGAGATCATTAAACTAACCTCATCAAATTAGAACAATGGCCATAATCAAAACTAGAATAGTGGATAAAATCAACATCTAGTCTAAGCACAAGCATCACAACTAGCATAGGCTAATAACAATGATAGACCTAAGTAATTTAATTAGAATAATAATGTTATAGGAAATGGAGTAATAGAGTCACAACATGTCTAAATAGTGCAATCACCATCTGCTCTACCTATGCCACCTTTCTAGTTTAATCCTAACCAACAACCTTTTTAGTATCCATAACACATGTATAAAGCACAACAACCTAGACTAGCACTACAAATGCAATAAATGTAGTAAATGCCTATGCCTTTTCAAAACCCTCATCCTCTGAGGAGAAACATGCCTACTCATCATGATTTTATTGACCTTGGAGAGCCCATTGAATTAGTCTTTTGAAAACTCATATCAACTAACTTGATTATATGGCTTGTTCCAAAATAACAAGTTCATGAGGGCACTAACATGCCAAACTAGTATAGGCCAGAATAATTTTGTGATTTTCATAGGGTCAATGGCCACATTTATAGCATTGTGTGAAAATTAGACATGTAATTCAAAATATGTTGGAAAATGGAGAGATCACATTAGATTTTAGAGCTACCACCTCCGATCAGAGCCTTAGAATTTATCATAATCCTTTTCCCCAACATAACAATAAACAACAACATCACAATCAACAAAAGGAGCAACCAATGCAACATCAAAAACAATAGTATCAACAACCAAGGTTGAACTAATGGACTCAACATAACAAACAATAGAACCAATAACATCAAAACAATGGACAAAACCATGGTCATAATGGTGTGACCAACTAACAGACCTACCATGCAGTTGCACATGACTATAAATCGGTTGTAGGCCATACTATAGAAGGTCACATTACCACCATTTCCATTAATCCTAGACTAAGTACCAATCAAATAAGACCTTCGATAATCATTCCCAATCAACCTAACCCTTCTCGTAATCCTTCTTTGACTTTGGACTGCACACAAGTGCACTAACAAGTATGGATTCCCATGTTAGGACCTTATACTAATAACTCATCATTATCTTGTGACCACACACAAGTGCATAAAAAACTAAGACTCGTATTATCTAGTCCCCTTTCACCATAATTTAATAGCAACAATGGTATTATATCTAATCCTAATTATAAAATCCTAACTCAGTGGTCAAGGATTACCATACCGGACCCACAACTATCTACCACTTCACCCATCATCTAACCAACTATTCTACCTCAAAACAAACCATTTACCATTTTCCTAGAAAATATGTTTGACATTTTGGAACAATTGCAAAAGGTGCTAACACTAATATCTATTTATAGATTTGTTGCGTACATCTACTATCCATAAAAATAGATTGACAGAGTTCATTGGTCAATCCATATTTCCAAATGACATATCCCTTGAAAAATTTCAAGCTTTGGTTGGACACTTAACTCCATCTCAACAAGTAACCTTCAACCAAAGTGATATTTCATCCCTTGGCCTGTTACATAGTAATCCATTATACATTAAAGTTTACATAAAGAGGTACAAAGTGAAATGTGTCTTCAAAGATAATGGACCAGGTCTGAATATAGTGTCTCTAAAGCTCATCAAGCTTATTGAGTACATACTAGTAGATCTTCAAGAAAAAATAATCACCATCAAAGCTTATGACAATGAATAATGAGAATCATAAGGAACCATCAATTTACTAGTTATCATTGGGCCCTTGACCCATGATACACTTCGCCATGTGTAATATCTTGATTTGTCATACAATATACTTTTGGGTAGACCTTGGTTACATGAGATTTATGTAGTCACATCGACACTGTACTAGTGTATCAAATTCTTCCATTTAGGGATGGAGGTTAGTATTTCAAGATATTTGCATCCATACAAGCATTACAAACATCTATAGGCCTAGTTCAAGAGCTATAATTATTAGTTCAACATGAATCCAATTTCCAAATAGGACAAAGGTAAAGCCATACTTACTGATTTATTAGAGGCCAACTGCATTGACCCTAATACCCTTGATTCACTTTCCCACATATTACCTCCTGAAATGTCCAATAACTATAACCATCTTGGATAATGGCCCAAGATAATATTTGACAAATGACATATTTCACATTACAAACCTCCCACAGAACCCAAATTCCTTTAGAAGACCAAAAGCCAAACCACTCATACAATGGTAAAGAAAGGGAAAAATCCATTTGCATAGTCTAATACCTATCACATTCATACTAGCCTATGGATAAGAGAAGGAGCCTCTCGAAGGTGATGAATCATGGTTATACAATGACAAATTGGTTGATTACTATAAAAATGTAAAGTATCCTATTTGTAATCAAATCATGGAGAACCAAGACTATGAGGGAAGAAGTCTCAAGCTAAAACAACAAGGAATGATTGAGCTAATTTATATTACTAAGTACAAAGGAACCTATGGAATTGGATTTAAACTACCTAGGGGTGACCCCACGTATCTCATTTAATTTCCATTACTAATGACTAGTGAAGATGATGTTGGTAGTGAAGCAGAGTCTGATCATAGCCAATTTAATGAATTAGCCCACACTAATCTATTTGATAATAATTCCATTTGTACCCTTTATCAAGTCATTCATCATAATCCATTACCATTATATGGTCCCTGACTAATAGACTTGGGCCAAAAAGAATCTAACGTACTGGTTGATGAGTTTTAGATTGATGAAGCTTTCTATGATTTTCTAGGCCTTAGGGACACTATTTCGTTGGGAGACCATAAATCAAAGTTCTCAATCAAACTAGAGCTTGAAGCCTATTTTGGAGAGCAGGTGAACACCCTTATCCAAATGCAATTAAATAAAACATTGAGGTCCCAGAGTGAAAACCTCTTTGAGGTGCTTTTTGACCAAGAAAAAAGTAAAGATAAAGGCCGGTCTAGTGGTGAAAACTTATTTTAGGCACCATTAGATGGGTGTGTTCAAATCTCTTAAAATTTAGACTAGGAGACCACCAAAAATGAAATTGTTTATGGGTCTAAGCTTAGTCTTGAACAAGAATAGGCTTTTGATCAAATCATTCAAGATACCAATGCTGATAAAATTATCTATGAATTTGACTTCAATCTTGAAGCATAAAAAGCATTTGATTGCATTATTCAAGAGTTTCCAATAACATTTATTACATGGCCATCCCTCCCCTTTAGGGGATTTTGATTCATCATGTCTAGGAGAACTTGAAGAACCAGTCCTAATAGAGGACTTTGACAAGGCCAAGTAAGTCAAATCTTTGCCCACTATTCTTAAATATGGTTCAACCCTTCTAGTGTAAGATACATTAGAGGTTAACATTGGGATTCTAGATGACCGAAAGTGGATTAAATTATGTGCATCCCTCATTAAGGAGGAGTGTGAATCCCTTACAACCCTATTGAGGGAATTTATAGATATATTTGCATGGGCATATTCTAACATGCCTAGTTTGGGCCCCACCTTGGTCGTTCACCACCTTTTGGTACATCTTAATTTTAAACTAGTGAAGCAAAAATTATGCAAAATACATCCTCACATTACTATATTGGTAAAGAAAGAGTTGGAGAAGCTCTTAGAAGCAAGATTTATTAGGCCAATTGACTATTTTGAATGGATTTTTAATGTAGTGTCACTTAGTAAAAATACATAAGGAATTAGAATCTATACTAATTTTAGGGATATTAACAAATCTTTCCTTAAGGATGGATTTTCATTACCAAACATTAACATGAGTTTTTCCTCCACTATGGGTTATGAGATGCTTTCACTGATGGACAGATTATCACGCTACAATTAGATTTGAATAGCACCAGAAGACCAACACAAGACAACATTCACCACTATATGGGGAACATTTTGTTATTATGTTATGCCATTTGGTCTTAAGGATGTAGGGGCCACCTATCAAAGAGACGTGATAGTCATATTTCATGATATGATGCATGACATTATCGAAGACTATGCTAATGACATACTAGGCAAATCAAAGACTAGGGCCAATCATCCAACAACATTGAGGAGGATATTTAAGCAACTCCATGAATACAAAGTTAGGCTCAACCCTAAGAATTGTGTGTTTGGAGTCACATTAAGTAAATTGTTTGGATTTATTGTGCCTTGTAGGGCAATAAAATTTGATCTAGCCAAAGTATGAGTCATAATAGAGATGCCACCACTAAGTAATTTGAAGAAACTCCACATTTTACAAGGCAAGATACAATCCATCAGATGCTTCATTTCTTAATTGGTTGATAAGTGGCAACCATTTACACACCTACTAAATAAGGGTGTAACATTTATTTGGGATGATGATTGTCAGAAAGCTTTTCAATAGCTAAAAGACTGTCTTGCAAATCCACTAGTTTTATTGCCTCCCATTCAGGGAAATCCATTATTTTTATATTTATCAGCTACGAACAATGCCCTAGGGGGAATTATAGCTCAACATAATGACACTAAAAAAGAGCATGTAGTGTACTATTTAAGTGATACACTGGTAGTGTATGGATAAAATTATATGCCCATCAAAAAATATTGTTTAACTATGGTCTTTGTAGCTCAAAAACTATGGCATTACATGTTGAACAATAAGAGCATGGTCATTTAAAAAGTAGATCCACTCAAGTATCTACTATTAAAAGAAACTTTACAAGGCTGCATGGCTAAATGGATCATGTTTCTCAATGAGTTTGAGATAGATTATGTGAACTAGAAATCTATCAAGGGGAAAGTTCTTATAGATCAGCTTGCTAAAGCACCCCTTGCAGATATAAATCCACTCACATTCCAATTTATCAATGAATCCATCATGACCATCATCAAAAAACCTCTTGAAGAGTAATACTAAAAGCTGTATTTTGCTAGCTCATTCATAGTACATGGATCAAGGGTAGGTCTTTTGTTTATAACACCACAAGGGGATCTAATCCCTAAGTCATTCAGAATCAACTTTCCTTGTACCAATAACACGTCCAAATATGAAACACTTATAATAGGGCTTTAACAAGTAGTATAATGGAATATACATCATATAAATATTTATGGTGATTCATAGTTAATCATCAACCAAGTTACAGACCATTGTTAGACCAAAGATGACAACTGGGTTCCCTATAAAGCCATGGTTGACACTTTCAAGAAGAAGATTAATAACATCCAATTTGAGTATATACCAAGGGAAAATAATAGAACATCGTATGCCATGGCTACCATTAGATGTTTAATTTGACAAATAGATACAACCAAGGAATACTAGTTTCTTGTTGAAAATCTGTTAGCACCAACTCATGAACCTTCACTTATCACAATGATCTATGATATTATTGGTCCCAGCTCTACTTGGTATTCAAACCTATATGCCTATTTACATGACCATGTTTTACCACCATACTTATCCTAATAAAAAATCAAAGTCTTCATCCATAATGCCCAATGTTACACCTTACTTGGACCAAGCCTATACCACTATAGTTTTGATGGAACTCTACTTCATTATTTAATTTTAGTAGAATCTATACTAGTGTTATGGGAAGTTCATAAAGGAGTATGTGGATCCCACACTAGTGGGGTAGTCTTGTCCAAAAATATCTTACATACTAGTTATTATTGGCCAACAATGGTGTTTAATTTAAATTTCATTATTATTCAAAAGAAGGTAGTAAAACTAGAAATATATGTCATGGTAGGAATACCTAATAAAAAGGGTGCACACATTAAATTAGAAGATTGTGAAGAGCTCCTCTTTGGCTTGAGAGGATGACCTGTATGTAAAAAATCACTAAAACAAATATGCTGGTTAGACAAGTAGCTGGGTGGATTGTCTAGTGCTAGCTAGATCTCAGAATTGAGAACTTACTTAGGGGATATCAATCCACTATTTTAGAAAAATTAAGTTAATAAAATAGAAAAAAATTACTTTCATTAATGATCAAAAGATACTAATATTGATAACAAGAATTGCTTGATAAAGAGATATGCTAGAATGATCAAATTAGAGATAAAATAATTAGTGCTAGTACTAATAGGTCAAAATGTGATTTAGGAAATCTAAAAGGGGCATGTGAGTGGTTAGAAACACAAAATTGTGAATTGGTTTAGGTAAAGGAGGTGAAATTAGCTTACTAGGTTTTTCTGCCATAGGTGACCATTGACGGTTGGGCTGATTGTTAGCAATTATGCTTGACCATCAGTTGTTATATTGACTGTCGATGGTTGACTATGCCAAAACTAGGTTTGATCAATAACAGGTTGACAAGATTCATAAATGAATTATGGGGGTCGAGTGAAGGTTAAATTGATTGCAAAATGGAAATAAAGCACATGAATAATAACAAACAAGGGCTTGTCTTACCAAAAGTGGGTTAGATGAGTAATTGGTGTGGTTAACTTGTAGGTAGGATCTAGATTGATTTTGATAGAGTAATGGTTCTTGGAAGCTTGGTTGAGAGGTGAAGGTAAGTCAAATCTTAATATAATGGCTTGATAACATGTATGATGTTGGTCGAATTGTAAAAGAAAACTTTGAGTACCCGATCTCCTGATAATAATTGTAGATATTTTTTCTCTTACAACTCTCTCCTTCTTATAGGCAAGGGCCAAAGGTTCAAGAGGGAGTATAAATAGGGCTTCTAAATATAATTCATCCATTTAATGCCTCACAAGGAGATTTAGATGACTTATATTTAGAAAAGGTAGCCGTAAATTTGCATGGTGTTTGCATGTAGGAGGTTAGATAGTTGAGCCTGATTGTCGATGGTTGGGCTAACCATTGACAATTAGTCTGACCATCGATGGTCGAGGCTAAACATCAAAATAGCCTAAAGGACCATGTTTAAGCCTAGTAAATCTAAACTAATTAAAATAATCCTAGGTAAAGAAAAAAGGTCTGAGGGCTCTACTAAAGGTCATGACACTTGGAAATACATGTGTAGAATTTTAGTGTCTACATTTTCCCCCTCTTTATTATGTGGCTTGAATTAAAAAGATATAAAATAAAAACAGAAGTTGGGTAAGGTCAAGGTTACCCCAAGTTAGGAAGAGGTCTTTCTCTTCAAATTGAGATGTGATGAGGTCAAATAAAATTAGGTCGAGGTCTGATAAGTGGTAGGTGGTAGGGTGAGATGTAGAACCTACAAATAAAAAATGACTAAGTGTGATAGTGTAGATCATGAAAAGACTAAAGTTGCCAATGTTAATAAATAATAAGGTTGGTGTGAAGAAGACAATTGACTAATGTATCATGTGACTATTGTAGACATGGCAGTGGGATATACTTGTTAGTCTTTAAGGTAGATTTAGTGTTTTGTTGGGTATCCAAAGTAGGAAGTGCTCCCATGAAAACACCAAATGGGTCAATGTACGATGGGTATTAGAGGTAGGAAATTATCTCATGAAAACATAAATGATCTAGTTGTTTCACTAGGTGGTGTAAAAATGTAAATAGGTAACCTAACAAGGTTGATTGGTGTAGTCAAAAAGACCTAGGCAAAGTCATCACAATACATGCACATAGTTTGGATAATAGGGTCATCATCGAGGTGGATGTAGGAAAATGGGTGGGTTGGGGTATGATCAAGCTGACTCCACATGCACTAAGTAAGTAGATGCTACCTACATAGTGAAGGGGATTTAACATCTCATAACAACTTCAGGTCAAATGTAGTTCTTACTCAAAGGGTAGTGTTGAGTTTGATTCTTAGGTGAATAGGTCATTGAGATTACACATAATATATGACTAATTACTAAAAATGCTTGAGGACAATGGCCAATGTCAAATTTGATGTGGTTAAATAGGGTTAGTTAGGAAAGGTTTGATTTGTTAGAGGGTAAGGGTCATGCTTTTGATCCTATAAAGAGAAGTTCTAGGTTGGTTTGTGTTGAAAAATGTGATAGAAAAAAAATATAGGCCCCTCACTATTGAAGGTTAGGGGCCAAAAGGGTTGAATTTTGATGGTCACCCTGATCGTTGATGGTCAAGGGGAAACCCTAGAAGGCCAAAAAAGATAAAAATTAAAAGTGAAATGTAATTTTCATCATTTATCACTTTCACTTCATGTTTTTTGCTCTATCAAAATTTTCATCCATTACTATGATGCTTTGGGATTGGAGTTTGACCAAGGTAACCACGAGGTGGGGATTTGTGATTTGTACTTGCATTGATTGAGATGGATGGTGGAGGAGGGTATAACTAGGTAGAGGGACTCAGGATTTGACCATGACATCGCTTGAGGAATAAGGTAGGAGCTGTTTTAAAATTGATGTTTATTTATGTTAAATGGAAATGAATGGGTGTACTAGTGTAATTAGGTTAAAAAACCAATCTATTTATGTTTGGGGGGGTTGATTCCCTAGATTTAGGTTTTCATTAAATTGATATATGTGTTGCTTATTTTGGTCAATTGAATGGTTGTATGGGCTAGGTAAGGGCAAGGTAGAAGGATTACGTATGTTTTTGTCAAGATCAATATGCTTTTGATAGGGTTTGAGGTAGGGATTTACCATCGGTGGTCACACTTAATGTCTATCGATGGTTTGAGCCTAAATGTCGATGGTTGAATTCTTAATGGAAAAAGGTTAAACCTAGATTTCTTTTTAAATGTATATATACTAATGAAAAAAAGATTTTTGTTTAAAAAGTCTTGTTTGATAGATGGTGTGGGTGCTAAGTTATTGAAGGGGGTAAGGTGTGTTATGTGAATGATGGGTTAGGATGATTTGGGAAAAGGTGTCAAGTAGGCAAGCTATATTATGTGGTTTGTTAAAGAGGGTTAGGTGTGGGTTTAATTGGTTTATAGGTTAAATAGGGTATTTGAAGGTTATAAATTAGTTGTTGGGTAGATTTGTCTAAGTTTTATAGGTAAAGATGTATCTTTGCTTAAATTATTTAGAGGTAAGGTGGTGGGTATGATAGGTTAGTTTGGAATAGGTTGAAAATTTTGGGTGTATGCTGGTTCTGATATCAAGTAGGAAAACCAAGTGTGCTTACTCACATGGTTATTTTACAGGCATGAGACTAGATCCAGCTAAGGGATTGAGTCCCTAGGATCTTTGCCAAGATGTGAGATGTGATGACGAATGATGAGTAGTGACACATAAAGGCCATCAAATTAGGCATGATGTGTCATTATCAGCATGTACTCTGTGACCTTGCCATGCTTATCATGCTTATCAAGAGATGGGACCTCATGAAAAATACCTTTTAGTTGTCGACAGGAGAGATTACTATTCTATTAGAAGATGTTTCTAGAATTACCAAATTGCCTATTTAAGGGGATTTGGTATATCACATAGAGAGTGAGGAGAGAGACTACTATATGGAGATCATATATGGTGATGATCAGATGGATGCATAGTTTCATGATGTTGGGTTTGGTTATGGTCACTTATATCAAAGGGCACATGGAGATAGGTGTTTGTTTATGATGATGATGATGGCACTGATGAGCTTTGTGCTACTACATTTAGTTGGTGGTCACTTCCCCTATTTGTTGTTTGGAGTTTTAGTAGAGATGTTTCTAGGGAGGACTATGTTTGGGTGGGCACAAGTGTTATTTGTGTAGATTTATAGGGAGTTATAGGTTTTGAAAGTACATCCATGCTATGGATTAAATGTGGGGCTTATTTTGCACTATTGGGATTTTGAGCACATTCAAGTATTGAAACCCTTGAGGCTACTAAATGATACACATACATCAATTGACTATGTTGTCAGCTTCATGTGCTGGATGAGAGTGGTGGCTTACATAGGAGCAAGTGGTGGGACCATAAATATTGAGTGGTTTCATGATATATTGGAGGGTCTAGTTCTAGGGGATGTTACATGGTGACTGTTGACATAGTGGATTGCACCCTCGACAGGAGGCTGAGCTCCTATTTTCCATGCATCATAATGGAAACTCCCCTCTTGCCTATGGGTCTAGAAAAAATAGGGGGAGAGTCTCTAGATAAGAGCTAGCTCCCTTTGATGTATCTCTATGGTGAAAATAAAACCTAAACTAAACAGTGATACACCAAAAAAGTTTGATCTACTTAGCTTAAACCTACACTTTCCACCAAGAGCAAGTTAACATACACTTCATTTGATAGGAGAAATTCTTCTGCATTAGTGAGCTAGGGGTCCATGGAGATACAGGGAGGAAGAACTACTAGAGGCATTCTAAGACACACTTTGGAAGCCTATTTGCATGCACCTATACTCCTCTAGGGACACTTCTAGCTAACCTGCAAAGGAAGAACTCATAATACACTAGACATGTTGGAATCATTGTGTGAAAGCATAAAGGGAAATGACTTAACATAGGACAAAGCCATAGACATATACAAAAGTGAAAACTCAAAATGGAGGTAAAAATGCTATGTCTTGATTCAAGGTAAAATCCGGTAGAGCTCTGCCTTACAAGCCAAGAGATCCTTTTATCAAAATGAGAAGTTTACAATAGATAGAGGAAGAAAGAGAGGAAGTAAAGGCACCCTTTGGAAAAGACTTTGGCACCTTCTTACAAGTTGGCCTATGTGCATTGAGAGCATTGGGAAGAGGAAGCTGCTAAAAAAGGATGTTGTGTCAGCTCCCATTTTAACTTTAGGCATTTAAGATATATTAAACATCATGTGTGAAGAGATAGGCCACACCATTTGTCTGAAAACAAGACTGCTCCTTCAAGGTTTGTCTACACATCAATGTAAAGTAAAGAAAAATAGGTTGCACCATTCACTATTTTCACCCCTTGATGACCACTTGGCAGATACTATGTCAACCGTTGGAGTAACTCCTTGAGTCAACACCTTCCTTTGCCACTTAGATTATTTTGTCCATTTCTACACTTTGTCTCTTCCAGGCTTTATCTTTTTTGGCTCCTTCAGCCCTTGGGGGCTATCTTCTACTAATTCTTTGGCTCTTTGGGCTCCCTCAGGTTCACACCTTTCATTAAAAAACCAATGGTTGTTTCATTTCTACAAAGTTGATGTCTGTGCACCTGTCATCATTTGAAAGCCAATGGCTAGTCCATGATGCTCAACTTTGACATCTATGGGCTTGTCAGCCCTTGGTCAATTCCTTCGGCTTTTATTTTCCTTCAAATTTTGTCTTTAGAACCCCCTGAAGGGAAGGTGTCCCTTTGAGCCTTGAGAATGGTCCATTTCATGGTCTCTGAGAGTCCCCCGTAAGGGTACTTTCCCTTTGGGGTCCTTCGGGTGGCCTTGGTATTCAAATCCTTTAGACAAAATGTATGAAGAATATATTCCTTTGAATGCTTAGTCCTTTCTTTCAGGCAAATTCCTTTGAACAAAAGTTCGAAGGAATTCCTTCAAAATTTTGTCTGGAAGAATTTGTCTTGTCTTTTGCTGCAGAAAATCTTCTTGAAAGACATTATTTTTTGCCTTATGAATTTCTTCAGACAAAATGTCCGAAAGAATTCCTTTAGGCATTTTGTTTGAATAAATTCTTCATTTCTTGCCTTTGAACAAATCTGAAGGAATTCCAACTTTTTTGCCTTATTTTTTTGAAGGAAGTCTTACCCTTTCAATCTTCTCTTTGATCCCTTCGCAAATGTTCCCTGCCCTCTGCAAGGGCACTTGTCCTTCTAGCTTTGAGAGACTCCTTTGAACCTTCTGATTGAATTGACTGATTAAAAAAACAATGGTTCAATGGTTTAATGGTTCAATACTATATTTTTCTCATTCATTTGACCACTTGAATCAACCACTTTGAACCAACTGATTGAATTGACCAATTGAACCATTTGTTTGAACTAGCTGATTGAACCATTCAATTGAACCAACCAATTGAACCAACTACTTAAACCAACTCATTGAACCAAGTTGACTGAACCAACTCTTTGAAACAAGTCATTGAACCAAACCTTTAAACCAAGCCAATTAAACCAAGTCGTTGAACCAAGCCGATTGAACCAACTGAGTGAACCATTTCTTTAAACCAAGCTGACTGAACCAAGTCATTGAACCAAACTGATTGAACCAAGCCAATTGAACCAAGTTGTTGAACCAAACCATTGAACCAAATTTACTAAACCAACAATGGTTCAAAGTTCAAGTTCAAAGTTTTTGGAAAGATCATGTCATTGAACCCGACGTTGAACCACTTTTTCCAACCTTAAGGAAAAGTGTCTTGAATCATTTTCACTCTCTTTCCTTGTGAATATCTTCAAACAAAATTTCTGAAGAAGCTTTGTAAAAGCCCTTGTATTCTTTGAAATGGTTCATCTTCTATCGAAAGACTTGTGCAACTAAAATTGTACTGGCTCAAAACAACAGGGGAAAAAAAGGGGACCAATTTTGGCCTGTAAGACCAAAATGGTCACCAGTGACCATATGTTGGGTGGTGATAGTGGGAAAGATTTAGGTACCACACCATAGGGCTACAAAGCTAGATGTGGGTGTACAAGAGGAAAGAGATAGAGACATAGATGATCCCATTTGATTAGGTGCAAAGATAGTTTGGTCTAGTATAGGGGATTCCACCTGACACTCCTAGATATAAGAGAGGGGAGGCTAAGTTTTTGCTTTTTGAGCCTCAGCTAGTAGATGTAGCATGTGATTTTGAGGAGCTACTAGTGGGGGGAAAATTGATGATGCAGACATCGTTAATGGATATATGGCCCATTACCAAGGGAGGTACACTATACTAGATTTTGGAGGGGGTGATGGAGGCCACCAACTCATGAATGTTGATCCAGGGGTAACATAGGTGTAGGGTGACCCACAAGTAACAACAACTCTAATAGCAACCCAAGCTTAGATAGTTGGTTTATAGGGATAGGTGTTCACACTAAAGGGCTAGATTATGGCACTATAGGGACAAGTGGGGGTTATGATGGTGGAAAGGGACCAGGTATGGGCCTAGATTATCATTCTACAGGGGTAAGTAGCTAATCTTTAGGGATAGATAAGCACATTACAAGGGTAGATTAGTGTGGGTGTGGTAGGTATAACAGTAGGAGGGCCACTAGATTCAATGCCATGAGCATAATATCTAGCTACTGTATAGGAGCTTAGATACTATGAGGTGATGGTGCTAGATTAGTTGCCTTATGCCATGAGATTTGCATAGTATAAAGCTAGTTTGGGGGGTGGGGCCATGCTAGCTACCCCTAGGTAGTGGGCTGTTATAGTTTGTCAAATAGGGTTCCCAAGGGGACCACCATTAGGTACATGTGTAGCTGGGGCTAGTGGTAGTGATGCAGGTGGTTCAAGTATTCTAGGGTCTTGATTGATATATGATATTAATGATATGTATATGATTTTTGATTCCATCCTACTTGTCAATGTAATGAGATGTATATTTTAAGAGAGAGATGATATTGATACATTGTCACATGTATTATTTTGACTATTCGATGTATATGATATATGGAATTTAATGTTTTATGTGATGCTCATGTTTGTGATTTATGGTTATGGATGCTCATGGTTTATGGCTATTAAACTTAGTAGTTTAGACATGTGATTTGTATAAATTTGAACTATGATGTTTTAATTTTGTTGGTTGAATATTTTGTCGATTAGCGTACTGATAAACAAAATAGGTCTAATCAATGAAAGTAGGAAGATTGATCATCCAAATGTGTAGGTTTACCACATCAAAAGGGGAGTAATCTCTCATCTCATTAAGGGGAGGTTCCCTATATATATATAAACAAAAAATAATACTCAAGGGTAGGACAAACCATCCATCTCTCTTTTTTTAGAGATGATGTGTGCAAATCAAAGGAAAAACTCAAGGGAAATGACAAAAAGCACTAATCTTCTTTCATAAGTACTATTTAGCAAACCATAAGAATACTCTTGATAGTAAAAGCAAAAAGTAACCAAGGACGTCGTAACCAGTAAATTGAGATGTAGCACAAAGTCTCCACCTGAATTGTCCAAGAGTGAGATACGAAGGACAATGAGGGCACAAAGTTGTACCAAGGTCCTTTACACAAAACTTAAAAGAAACCACACTAAAGGAAATTATGGGGGCATAAAGTCTCTCCACAATTGACTTTAGGACACCTTCCTAACTACTTTCACTAATTCTGCTTGTTGAATTAAAGGAACAAAAAATATATTAAGGAAAAAGACATAAGAACAATTTCCCCAACAATAAAGATATCACAACACAAAGTCTGAAAAGTCACTTGCTTTCTTATTCCAATAACAAAATATGATCAACAATCTGAGCTCAAAGTCTCAGTAATGCCTTCCAATTTGGGCAAAGTTTCATTTTTGATTATTAGAGAGTGATCCATTTACAATAAAAGAGAGTCCATTATATAGCCTCTTCAAAAAGGACTCGAGAATAGTAACACATCATGTTGCATTAAAATTTGTTAAGGAGACAAGCTAGAATTTAGGGGCATCTACCCATTTGCTTTTCTCAATGCAGAGAAACAAGTCACACTGTTGAAAGTTTGCATCTTTCAATGTCCACCTGGCGATCTGATCCTTCATCATTCCTTCTTTTTTGGTTAATTGAATCGGGTCCTTGATTCAATTCAATGTTCTATTCCTTAGTCATTTCCAGCTGGTCTTGGCCTTAAAGCCTTTGAATGCATTCGGGTCCATAGATTTAAAACTACTAGGATCAATGGCTATTTCATTGTCATAACTTTGACATCTATGGGCATGTCACTACGTTTTCAATGGCTAGTTCACTGTTCTTGAATTTGAGGTCTTCGAGCGCATCACCCCTTGGTCCTTCAATTTTCCTATTTTGTATCCTCCCAAAGTGAAGGTGACCCTTCAACTTTGGGGGAGTGTCCTTTAAGTTGGTAGTTGAGAGTCCCCCACAAGGGCACCTGCCCTTTGAGGTCCTTTAGTGGCCTTTTCTTTGGAGTCTCTCGCGGACATTCTTGAGGACTTTTCCTTGGGCTTTTTCCTCGGGCTTTCTCTATGGGCATTTTCCTCGAGCTTTCTCTGTGGGCATTTTCCCATGGACAATTCTCGCAGACAAAAAGTCCACGAAAAATTTCTCGTGGACAAAAAGTCCACATAAATTATTCCAATTGATTTGTTCTTTGCCTTCAGAAATTCCTTTGGGCTTTTTCTGCCCATGGCTTCTTTCTCAAATTCCTTCAAAATTTTTGTCCGAAGGAATTCCTTTAGACAAAAGTCTAAAAGAATTGTTTCTTGCCTTAGTCAAAATTTTGAAAGATCTTTACCTTTGCAGCTTTTTTGAAAATGACCCTTCTGAAGGGTGCTTTTGTTTATCAAGTGCCCTCCACAAGGGCACTTGTCCTTTGGGAGGCTCTTTTGAATTTTTGCTTTGAACTGCTCCTTTGAACCACTCCTTCCAACCAACTCAATGAACCAAGCTTTGAACTAAGCTTTGAACCAAAATGGTTCAAGCTGATAAACCCTTTGATTGAACCAAAAGCCATTGAACCATTTGATGAACCAACTGAGTGAACGAAAGCATTAAACCGCTTCGTTGAACTAACTATTGAACCAAAAGTCTTAAATCGAAGCATTGAACCAACTAAGTGAAACGAAGCATTTTAAACCAACTGACAAACCATTTGATTGAACCAAAGCTATGAACTTTGACGATTGAACTTCGCAGTTGTGTTGAGAGATTTTTAACCTATTAAACCAAATGTGTTAAACTTGTTGAACCTTGAACCTGAGTGGTTCAATGGTTCAACAGTTTAATGGTTCAAGCCTTGTTTAGAAGCTTGCTAATAGACATTTTTGATTAAATCTGCTTACAAAAGCTTTTGAACCTGTAGAAATGAACCTACCTACAAAGTCCATAGAAACCAAGTCCATAGTTTTCTCTAACCTTGAAAGAGTCCGTAGAAATCAACCTGTAAAGCCCATTGAACTTGGCCTGCAGAGTCCATAGATTTTATTTTCCTATAGAGTCCGTAGATTTTTGAGAAGCTTGAAAAATGAGGAATTTGAATGTCCAAGACAAATTTTGGAAAGGGAAGAGACAATTTTGGTTTGGAGGACCAAAATAGTTCAAATGTTGTCCCAAAAATGAGTGATATTTTTGGGGGACAACAGCTGGCTCCAGTTGGGGAACTTCCATCAATTGTAAAAAGAATTGAAGGGAGTAGAATCTATAATCTCCAGTGTCTTCATGTGTACCATTGGGTTATGAAGTCATGCTACCCAAAAATGAAAGGCTCCAAAATGAAAATAAACAAAACAAAATAGAATGAAAAACTATGCAAATATACATATGTACAAATTTAATGATCTAATACTTCAAGAGTTGAAGTGTTTCATATGCTCCTCATTGTGAGGTAGTGAAAAGAGTGTGCCATCCTGATAAACCATCAAGAAGACATTTTGTCTCCAGGAATGGTGATGGGCGAATGGAATTTTCCACCAGGAAACCAATATGCTGTGTCTTCCTCTTGGCTTTTTCTTCTTCTTGCTCCATGGTAGGACATGGTCTTCAAACTAAAAACCATAACTCCTTACTCTCCCTGCTAAGAGTTCCTTTTGCTGACTTTGAAATATAGTAGTATGGTCCAGCACCATAACTTGCTGTTTTACTGGTCTAGTCCAACACATGATTGGATTGTCCACATAAAACTCTTGACAAACCATCAACTTAGCATCTCCTTTGGTGTGAAGGAGTTTGATTTCTTCATCTTGAGCAGTCTTCAATTTGAGCAATAGAGATCTGCATCCAACTATGTTGTTGGTGTTGCTGACTTGCAAATTGCATGAAGGAAGAATATCTCCTTGAGGAGATATCAACAAAGTTGTGACTCCATCATTGGTGGAAGAATTGATGCCATTGGATTTTAGGATCTCAGCATCATCAGAAGTTGATCGCCTATCAGATTTATCTTCATTAGAGATGGAAGATCTTTCCTTATTTGTATTGTGTCCTACCAATTCTCCTAAAGTCTTGTTTCAATCAATTCTTGGATTGTTAGCTACAAGAATTTCATCTATAGAAATATGAACATCCTCTATGGTCAAGAAATAATTACCCCTGCCTGAAGACTCAAATAGAATTTGTGCTGTAGGGAATGATGTTTGGGAGACCACGTATTTTGCCTCTTTTTTAGGGAGAAATCTCTTAATTATGCCTTGGATAGGGATCCTTGCTTTAGACAAGTCCATGCTTAGTTCTCCTCCCACATCCTTACAAAAATTTCATCCAAGTAAAATACCATAAGATGCTGGGACATCAGCCACCAAGACAGTCATCTTAATTCTCTTGTCTAAAAAGGCTGCAAATGCAAATTAGGCATCTTTAATTTGCCCTAGTAGTGGTACTTGCTTGTTCTCCATGGAGAAACATCTCCCAAATGTCTTGTTTAGTGTGAGGTCTAGAGACTCAGCTACTTTAGCATGCATGACATTATTAGATACCCTGGAATCAATGATGCAATTATTGAGCTGATAACCATTTATCAATAAGGAAACATAGAAAGGTTCTATTTTCCTAGGGGCAGTTAGAGGAGTAATGACAAGATTATTTGGAATGGGCATGTTCTTTGGGGAATCAATAATTATTTTCTTAACCTCTTGTCTTGTAGGGATGGTTTAGTTCTTGACACATTGGAACAACCTATCCAATTAATCAGGATTGGACTACAAATATTCAAATTCAGACATTTGTATTTTTGTCTTTTTGACATGATCGATTATGTCAAATGGTTGAATTGAGTTAGGTACAGAGGAAGGTATTTTAACCTTTTGAGTTTTAGGAGGGATGGGAAGAGGGATGGTTTGCAAAATTGAAGTAGAAAGTGAGGGTGAAATTGATGTACTTACATTTTGGGTGATAATCAGATCCTTTGATTGGAAAGGCAGAGTGGTTCCATGCTTAGCAATTGTAATTGTTGGTTGAGGTTGCTCCTCTGTCTTCCCTTTATTAGATTTTTAGATTGATTGGTTCTTGGACTTGGTAAACACTGCATATGATCCATCAATAGCTTCTCCTTTGCTTATGGGTTCATCTTGGTAGTTTAGGAAACTAATGTGGGAGTCACCAATTGATTCTTCTTGATCCTCTATGAAGAGATCAACATCATTTTCTTGTTCAAAACTTAGGTTGGAAAGAGAAAGCATGTTTTATTTCCAAATATCCAATTGCTAAGTTAGTTAGAGGAGATTCAAGGGCAAGTTTCCCTTATGGGGGAGGAAGATGATCTAGTTGCCCTTAATTCCTGGCAATATTGCCTTGATATGACTGATTTGGAAATGTCCTTCTTGGCATATCTTTGTTTGAAGGAGTAGAAGACATTCCTTGTGCCATTTGTCTTTTCAAGGCTAGCACTTCATTTGCCAGATTTTACACCATTGGATTAGTGGTGCCTGTAGATGAATATTCAAAAGATGATGAGGATCTATTTCTATTTAGATCTCTTCTTATCTTCCCTGCTAAGATGAAATCATCTTCTACCTTAGTGGCCAAAAGTTGAGCTGTAGCAAGATCTATTTGACCAGCACGTCTCAAAAGAAAACTTACTTTAGGCAACTGAGAATTAATGAAGAATCATTTGAGATTCTCAGCTGTAGGTCGAGTAATTATAAGAATTTTGTTCCTCAGTTTGTCAAATTTGGCTATGAAGTCCCTCATTGGTTCATGAGGCTCTTTCTTCATCTATGTAAGTTGAGCCAAAAGTGCATGTGCATCTTTTGTAGGTTTGAATCTGGCTTAAAACTTAGCTTTGAGGGTATTCCATTCAGTTATTGACCAAGCCTATAAATGATAAAACCAATTTGTAGCAACACCTTGTAATGTTTCTACAAATAGCTTGACTGCTACATCTTCAAATTCTACTCCAATTACGCCACAGGCTATGCTAAAGGCTACAATGTGTTCATCAGGATGAAGTTTCCCATCACCATAGAATTTGGGGAATTTCTTCCTTGAACTGCATGGAAGCTCATGTAGAGGTGGAGTAAGATTGAGAGGACCAAAAGCATTACCCTAGGGGCCTTGAACTACCATTATAGGATTATGAAAAGGAGGAATAACAAATCTTAGAGGGGTAATTATTGGCAAAGCTTTATCAACAATAGAAGTGGATACTTCATCTGGCAATAGAGATCTAACATTAGTAAGAGGAAAGCTCTTGGTTTATTGGAGATGAGATGGTGAAGGAAATAGATCAAAATCACTTTGTTGTACCAGCTCGAATACAGGGTCAACAATACCTTTAGCCCTTTGGCTTCGTGTATACCTTGAATATGCCAGATTATGAAACAAAAATGGAAAAGAATTGACCTTGCTTTAGTTTGAAGCTTGAGGCTTTAAACTGTGCATTCTTTCCCAATTAGTGTGGAGGTGACTGGTAAGACTATAAATGGATAATGGGTTATAATCCCTAACAGAGTCACCAAAAATTGTTGATTGAATATTTTGTTGATCAGCATACTGATAAACAAAATAGGTCTGATCAGCCAAAGTAGGAAGATTGGTCATCTAAATGTGTAGGTTTACCACATCAAAATGGGACTAATCTCTCCTCTCATCAATTGGAGGTTCTCTCTCTCTCTCTATATATATATAGAAAATAATACTCAAGGGTAAGACAAACCATCCATCTCTCTTTTTTCAGAGATGATGCATGCAAATCAAAGGAAAAACTCAAGGGAAATGATAGAAAGCACTCCTCTTCTTTCAGAAGTACTATTCAACAAACCACAAGAATACTCCTGATAGTAAAAGAAAAAATTAACCAAGGACGTAGTAACCATCAAATTGAGATGTAGCACAAAGTCTCCACCTAAATTGCCCAAGAGTGAGATATGAAGGATAATGAGGGCACAAAGTCATCCCAAGGTCCTTTACATAGAAATGAAAAGAAAACACACTAAAGGCAATTATGGGGGCACAAAGTCTCTCCATAATTGACTTCAAGACACCTTCCTGACTACTTTCACTAATTCTGCTTGTTGAATTAAAGGAACAAAAAATATATTAAGGAAAAAGACATAAATTTTTTTTCCCCAACAACAAAGATATCATAGCACAAAGTCTAAAAAGTCACTTGCTTTCTTATTCCAATAACAAAATATGATCAACAATCTGAGCTCAAAGTCTCAATAGTGCCTTCCAATTTGGGCAGAGTTTCATTTTTGATTGTCAGAGAGTGATCCATTTACAATAAAAGAGAGTCCCTTATATAGCCTCTTCAAGAAGGACTCGAGAATAATAACACATCATGTTGCATTGAAATTTGTTAAAGAGACAAGCTGGAATTTAGGGGCATCTACCCATTTGCTTTTCTCAATGTAGAGAAACAAGTCATGCTATTGAAAGTTTGCATCTTTCAATGTCCACCTAGTGATCTGATCTTTCATCATTCCTTCTTTTCTGGTTAATTGAATTAGGTCCTTGATTCAATTCAATGTTCTATTCCTTAGTCATTTCGAACTGGTCTTGGCCTTAAAGCCTTTGAATGCATTTGGGTCCATAGATTTAAAACTACCAGGATCAATGGCTATTTCATTGTCATAACTTTGACATCTGCGGGCACGTCACTATGTTTTCAATGGCTAGTTTGCTGTTCTTGAATTTGACGTCTTCGAGCATGTCACCCCTTGGTCCTTCTTCAGTTTTCCTATTTTGTATCCTCTCGAAGGGAAGGTGACCCTTTGAATTTGGGGGAGTGTCCTTTAAGTTGGAAGCCGAGAGTCCCCCGTAAGGGCACCTACCCTTCGGGGTCCTTCAATGGCCTTTTCTTTGGAGTCTCTCGCAGACATTCCCACGGATTTTTTCCTCAAGCTTTTTCCTCGGGCATTCTCCACGGGCATTTTCCTTGGGCTTTCTCTATGGGCATTTTCTCATGGACAATTCCCATGGACAAAAAGTCTATGTAAATTATTTTGATTGATTTGTTCTTTGCCTTCATAAATTCCTTTAGACTTTTTCCACCCATGGCTTCTTTCTTGAATTCCTTCAAACTTTTTGTCTGAAGGAATTCCTTCAAACAAAAGTTTGAAAGAATTGTTTCTTGCCTTAGTCAAAATGTTGAAAGATCTTTACCTTTGCGGCTTCTTTGAAAATGACCCTTCTGAAGGGTGCTTTTGTCGATCAAGTGCCCTCCACAAGGGCACTTGTCCTTCAAGAGGCTCTTTTGAATTTTCGCTTTGAACCACTCCTTTGAACCGCTCCTTTGAACCAACCTGATGAACCAAGCTTTGAACCAAAATGGTTCAAGTTGATAAACCCTTTGATTGAACCAAAAACCATTGAACTATTTGATGAACTGAATAAGTGAACTGAAGCATTGAACCAACTATTGAACCAAAAGTCTTGAACTGAAGCATTGAACCAACTAAGTGAAATGAAGCCTTTTGAACCAACTGATGAACCATTTTATTGAACCAAAGTGATGAACTTTGCCAATTGAACTTCATAATTGTGTTGAGAGCTTTTTAACCTGTTGAACCAAATGCGTTGAACCTATTGAACCTTGAACCCGAATGGTTCAATGGTTCAACAGTTCAATGGTTCAAGCCTTGTTTAGAAGCTTGTTGATGGACATTTTTGATTGAAACCACTTGCAAAAGATTTTGAACCTATAGAAATGAACCTACCTACAGAGTCCATAGAAACCAAGTCCGTAGTTGTCTCTAACCTTGAAATATTCCATAGAAATCAACCTATAAAGCCCATTAAACTTGGCCTGCAGAGTCCGTAGATTTTCTTTTCCTGTAAAGTCCATAGATTTAAGCCTATAGAGTTTGTAGATTTTTGAGAAGCTTGAAAAATGAGGAATTTGAATGTCCAGGACAAATTTTGGAAAGGGAAGAGACAATTTTGGTCTGTAGGACCAAAATAGTTCAAATGTTGTCCCAAAAATGAGTGATATTTTTGGGGGACAACAAATTTTATGCATTGTTAGATGGGAAATGTTATGGATGGATACATGTTATGGTTCTCATTTATGGTTATGTGTATTGAATTGTGAATGGTATATGATATGATGTTTTGCTTATTGATTTGGTTTATGGTGTAATAACATGTTTAGAAGCTTACATGATGTGATGGATATGTGAATGTTTGTAGTTGGCTACTATATGTTTACATTATGCTTGGCTCATTGGTGGATAGATGATGTTGCTTGTTGACATAGTTCATGATGTTCATGATTTTGGTATATTGTTTGTTGTTCATGTTTATAGGATTAAAGAGACTAATAAAATATATGAAAAAGAACATGACACCTTTTCATTAGCAAATATTGACATGAAACCCAAAGTTGGATTGGTTTAGTAAAAATATGACTTTAAAATGTTTCGCATTAGCATGCCTAGGTTGATAAATAGGGACCTTGATAACATTATGTCAAGTGAGCTCATAGTCCCACACATATGATATGTAGAGGGATAATGGGTGAAATTGGAACTATTAGTGAGATTAGTATGCTTTTTCTATAGATGTCCAATGAGGTGGCATAAACAAGTCTATGTCCATATATAAAGTGTAGACTAATTGATGTGGGAAGTCTACTGACGAGATCTGATTGTGGTTTTCCCAATTTTATTCCTATTTAGGAGAGTTGATTATGGCTTTGAAAGAATTATTGCTTTTGCTCTTTTAATTGATTTTTACTTTTGCTTAAGGGTCGAGGAAACTTCTAAGAAATTGATAGCTTTGACTAATGCTTTATCCATCCATCCTTCAAGGGAGTGGTCTAGATTTATATGGTTAGCCCAAATGACTTTGATATCTATCCTTAAAGGGAGCAATTCACTTTATATTTTGTAATTTTAGAATGAGTTTCTAATAGTTGTCATTCAAAGGAGCAGTCTATGGATGTTATGGATGACCCATAGTTTGTTTTTGCTATTTGATATATTTTTTGCTTTTATTTGAGTTTTCTTGGTATAGACTTGTTCATACATGTTCAATGGATTACCTTTGTGAAGGCAAAACTAAGCTGACATGGGGTGTTAGTAGGTGAAAAGGAGGTATAGGTAATAATGACCATAGGAACCAATCTCAAAGAGATGGGAAGAACTATGAGAATCATGCCATGGATAGAGCTGTGGTATCCATAGTGGAGATTGGACTATGATTGTGATGGATAATCACATGAACCCATGTTAGTCAATTTCCCCTAAAAAGAGGGAAAATAATGTGGTTGCAAGGGATGAGATTAAGTTAGATAAATGATAATTATGATCCCTATCTAACAATAAAAGGGATGTAGATGCAAAGCATTGAGAGGCTTAGGTTTTGGTTTACCTTCAATAGAGGACAAATGATAAACCCCTGATCCATACTTGTGGGTAATGGTGTAGGGTCCAAGCTAATTGAAAGCAAATTTGCCCCTTTTGCTTTTCTCCATATTAGTGACATTTTGGTTTTCCTTGAGGACAAGATATCTAATGTTGAATTCTTAGAATTTTAGGTGTTTGTTATAGGCTTATTTGATTCATTATTGATATACATGAAGATGGGAAAAGGTATCTAAATGAGATTCATCGAGTAGCTCAAGTTGGGATAAATGTTCTTGATGGTAATCATCTTTCAAAATGAGGTCACACAAAGATATGCAAAGAGAAGGTATTTATATTTCAAGAAGCAAGATGATTTCTAATCCAAAGATGAAAGCAAAGGGTGTAGCATCAATAGGGGTTCAGATGCTAGTACAATATACCCATAGGTCAAAGGGGATGTATAAGTACCAATCCTGACTTGAGGCATTGACGATTTGGTAAGCATGTTGTTAAGGGTTTTGTTAGAGGCTTTAGCTTGTCCATTTCCTTATGGGTGATAAGGTGATGAAAATCTAAGTTTAATAACAAATACATCACAAAGGCCCTGAACTTGTTTATTTTTAAAATATTTGCCATTGTTAGTGATGATCTTATGGGGAACACCAAAATGGTAGATGATATGATGGGTGATGAATTCAACAATCTTTTTAGCTTTTATTGAGATAAGGGGAATAACTTTTACCCATTTGGTAAAATATTTAGTTATGGTAATGATAAAATGATACCATTATGAAGAGTGGGGGTTGATTTCACCAATAAGGTATAGACCCCATTATGAGACCAAAAATCTATAGACAGACAAAAGCTATTACTAAGTGCATGATGTAAATTATCATGTTGTTGATAATTAACACACTTTTTCACATAATCATAGCAGTCTTGGTTGTGGGCTAGTAATAGCCTAGGTAGAGGATGTGCGTGGCCATAATGAGGCCACTAAGGTGACCCCCATATAAATAATCATGTGTCTCCTTGATAGCATGAGAGGATTCTAGACCATGAAGGCATCAGAATAGGAGGCCATATATGCCTTGTTTGTATAAGATTCCTCCCATAATGGTATAATGGGAGGTGCTCTAAATAAATTCCCAATAGGAATTCTTGAAGAGGATAGAGGGAATTATGCCAAGGTGAAGGTAGTCAAAGGTTTTCTAGTACCAAAGGTCAGACATGATCTCCTCCACACTAAAGATGGTTGGAGTGTTTGTTTTGGTGTAGGAGGGATTAGTTAGGTGATGGACAATGATCGATAGTTTGGAGTCTGAAGGTGATGATGGGATCTAAGAGGCAAATGAAGCCATGGTATCAATAAATTTGTTGGTAGATCATGGGGTGGTTTGAATATGGTAGTGTTTGAATGAGGTTAGGAGTTCTATCACTAGTCGCTTGTACAAACATAAAACCTCATTCTTACACTAGTAAATATTGGTAACTTGGTTGACCACAAGCTGGGAGTCACTAAAGATATTAATTATTTTGAATCCTAAGGATAAATAAGTTTGGAGACTTGTTACTAGGGATTCATATTTAGCCACGTTATTGGTGCATTCAAAGTTGAGTTTAAAGGATAAGGGAAGTGGTTCATTGATAAGGCGGATAAGGACAATACTAGCTCACACACCATGCTGACATTTAGAACCATCAAAAAACATGGTTACTTGATTGGTAAAATATGATTGAGATAATTTTGTGATGGACTCATTTAGAAATTCAAGAGGGGGAGATTGGTTGTTCGCTAGGGGTTCTTTGACCAATTGGTTGGTGATAACCTACCCCTTAATCAATTTTTATTGGAGAAACTCAAGGTCAAATTTATATAAAAGTATGAGCCACTTAGCCATACGTTAGATCTAGTATGGTTTAGAGTGTATTTACTTGAGGGGGTCAATATTAGTTATGGAAAAAAATTTGGTTAAGGAGGTAGTGGTGAAGTTTGGTGGCCACAAAGACTAGGGCCAAACATAATTTTTAGTATGTGTGTACCAAGTCTAGTATTCAACCAGTGTATGGCTAATTTAATAAATGACTTACTCTTTGTGTTGTTCATCTTGATGGGTAAAAATTAACCCTAGGGAGTGGTATATGATGGAGATATAGAGGTAGAAAGGTTGATCATCCTTAGGAAGTGTAAGGTTAGGTGGAGATAGCAGGTACTCTTTGAGTGCATCAAAGGCCTTTTGAAAATCAACATTCCACTTCAAAGAGACATACTTTTTCAAGAGGTGGTGGAAAGGCTAAAACTAATCAAAGAGCTAGGAATGAAGTGATGAATGGATTAAAGTTTCCCCTGTAAGCTATAGAGTTGTCTAAGATTGGTTAGAGGTAGCATCTCAAGGATGGCTTTAATTTTGGCTGAATTGACTTTGATTCCTCAAAGGGAAATAATGAAGTCGAGAAGTTTGCCTGACAAGACCCAAAAAATAATTTTTTTGGGATTGAGGTGGATGTGATAATGGATAAGTCACCCAAAGATAATATTAAGAATGGCTAAATGGTCTTTTCAAAGCTTGGAGTTCCTAATAAGGTCATCTAAATAGTCTTCAATGATTGTTTGGATAAGGTCATGAAAAATATATGTCATGGCCCATCGGTAAATTATGCCAACATTATTAAAGCCAAAGGGCATGAATTTATAACATAAATTACCCCATGGGGTGATGAAGGTAGTTTTGTGCTAATCTATAGGGGTAATTAGGATCTTATTATAACCCAGGAATCCATCCATGAGTGACAACATCTCATGGCCTACTATAAGATTAACAAGTTGGTCAATGCTAGGTAGGGGAAAGTCATCGTTTGGGTAGGTGAGGTTGAGGTCATGAAATTACACATAGATATGTAGTCCCCTAATGGATTTAGTGATAGGTAAAATGTTTGAAACCCATTAGGGATAATCAATGGGTTGAATGAAGTTAACCAAAAGGAGGCATTAGAGTTCTTCTTTAACAAGGAAGGATATGCACAGATGCATTCAGTGAAGTTTCTATCTAATAGGTTTGGCATCATGAGTGGTGATGATATTGTGGGTGGAAATAGATGGGTCAATACTAGACATATCAACATATGACCAAGCGAATGTGATGTTATGCTCATGGAAGAAGGTTGAGTAGTCATGTAGTTCTTTAGGGTGAGAGTTTGGCAAACTTTGTTGACATGGGGGTTGTCTAGAGTGCTTATGTCAATGTCTATGTTAGATTCATACAACATTTTTGAGCTCTATAGAGGTAAATATTTGTGGATGAAGGAATCTAATGCACCAAGGTAGGTGAGAATAACATCATCATCTTGATACTAAACGATGTTGATGGTAGGAGAGTCTTCTCCCATGAGCTTAGGATGGATCAAAGGGATGGATATGGGTACCCCTTCCTTTTGGTAAGTTAGGGGGTTGAGGGTAATCTGTTGACAAAAAAATTTGGGTGGGATGATGTCTTCATCCTCACTCTTAGGTTGAGGGGATGTTGGTAGGGAAGGGCTATCTTTTATAATAATGGTGGTGGTAGGTTTGTTGTTGGGTAGAATGAAGCTAAGACCATGTTTATCATGAGGCTTGTAAGTCTTAATCAAGGTCAAAATGTGTGGGCCATGCTCATACCATCCTAAACTAAATCCTTTTTAGGCACACCTATGAAGGTATAGTTTGGTGAAGTCAGGTTTAGCCAAGTAAGACAAGTTAGAGGTAAATGGTTGAGGTGAAGGGTGGGTAATGGAAACATTAAGTGGCTTATCGATTCCATAATAAATGAAGTGATTTCAATAGATATGAGGTCCTAAAGGGACAATGGATCCAATTTTGGGGTCTTAACCTAGGTGGTGGTTGAGTTTCCCATATTTTTGGGGAGTAAGGAGAGCATCCAGGGTGAAGAGATGGTATTCTTCGAGGGTAAGGCATTAGAAGGTAGACTCTAAGGGATTAGTGCTGGGTATTTAGTTTATAGAAATAGATGAACTAGTAGATGATTTTGTAGTAGGGGAAATAATGGCTTTAGCTTCTATGGGTGGTAAATTTTATGGTGCTTTAAATGGAGGTAGGAGAACCTCATTAGGTTGATAGGTCATATTGCATGCTATAAAAGGGATAGGGTCAGCTTGTATGGTAACCACATGACCTTCATGTAAAAAATTTACACAATGATGGAGGGTGGAAGGTACACAAGCCATGTAATAGATCTAAGGTCTCCTTAGTAAAATATTATACTGGAATTCACCTTTAAGCACATAGAAAAATTTGGGGAGCGTGTGAGGTCCTAGACAAATGTGAAGACAAAAATACCTAGCATAGTGGTCATAATGTCATTAAAGGATTTAAGGATGATTGATGTTTTGTACATGACATTATCTGGTAGCTTAAGTTGGTCATAGGCATAGGAAGAGATGATGTTGATACTGGCTCCCCCATCAATCATAACCTATTTGATATAGGTTTGGTTGATATGGGTAGTGATAAAGAGAGGAGGATCTAGGTATTCATGATGGATGTAAGGTATCCCCAAGTCCTTGAAGGAAACAAGGGTTGAGAGTTAGAGAGCATCGATGAAGGCCTCTATAGGTTGGGAGTCTCTTGGTTTGACCTTAATAGCCTGCATAGCCTCTATCATGGATTGGCAATGGTGAGGTGAGGTGGAAATGAGCTCATAGAGGCTCATATTAACTAAATTTTGGTGAAGTTGCTTAAGAATGACCCTCCTAATATATTTATAAGGATTATCCTTAGAGGTGCCTAAGATAGTTACTTTGGGTAGAGCCGAGGATGCAAAGGGTTAGATCAGGTTTAGTTTAGGATGATTAGGTAGATATGTCCATTGAATAGACACCTTGACTTTACCTTTATCCATTTTTTGTGATCATGTGACCACATTGATGGTATGGATAGAGGGGAAAGATATGATAAGAATTTGGGTAGGTTCCTCATCATTTTGAGGTGAGAGTGGAGGATCTGATATGTGTTGGTAAATGGCTAGTGGGTGCCTTGGTAGAGGGGTCAAAAGAAGCTCTTATAGTAAGAGATCATCCTCATCATAGATATAATGGATAATGGTTTGGAGAGCTTTATAGGTCTCAGTGTCATGTATAGGTGTCATACAATATGAATAGATTTGACTGTCATTATACTAAGCTAGTTTTGAACCAAGGGGTTAAAGGGTTTGATAAGAGGTAAGGTGAGGTGTGAAGATTGTAATAACCTTTGAAAAATGGATAAATAAGATTGAACGAGAGGTGGGAAAGGCCTAGGGGTTGTCATTTTGGGTGGTAAGTGGGGTTTCTTTGTGGTAATGGGTTTGGTAAGAGAAAGCTTGGGTGAGGTGATATTTCTAGGTAATGGTTTTGGTTTGGGCATGTTAGTAGTTGGAGGGTTTGAGGTGGATAGTTTGGCCACCATGAGTTTATGAAAAAATGGTGTATTAGACAAGAATTGGGTTAGTGTAACTAGTAGCAATGGATGACATATGTTAAATGGAATTTGATTTTTAGGTAGAGTTGATGGATGAGGACCCAAGATAGAGGGTAGGGTAGAAGAAGGAAAAACTCTAGGCATGTGGCTATTCAATGGTTTTGCTTGTTTGGTTGGTTTGGGTCAAATTTGGGTGGAGTTTTAGATGAGGTCAACTCAAATTTAAGAGATGGGAAGACCAAAATTTGTATGGGGAAGGTACCAAGGTTTGTAATAGGTTTGTTTTTTGGTTTGATTGTTTGAGGTATGATTGCCTCCATTGGTGGGGAATGTGAGGGGTTGGTAGAAGTTTTAATTGGTTTGAGAGGTGGTGGAAAGATGATATATTAGTTGGTTAAAGGTCTACTAGAAGGTTTAGGTTTATTGATGTAAGGGATGCCTAAATTTTATTAAAAGGTAGCTTGATCCATATATGGTTTTAGAGCAAATTCCAATTTTTGCAATAATGTGTAAAAAGGTTTGAATACTAGTTTTGCTTCATGGGTAGTGGATGCAAGAGATAGAATTATAGGTTAGGGATGCTAGTTGATAGGTTGGTTGACTTCCTGAGGTGAGGGAAGGTTGAGATAAATGGCTCATCCATGGGAGGTATCAATATAAATGCTTCTCCTTTAGGAAAAATATCCATAGGAGTAGTATTTTGTTGGGTAGTTGGTGGAAGTGGCAAATCAAGAATGTTTACTTGTCTAGATATGATTGTTGGTGTGGAATGTGATGATTCCAAAGCTTTTATGAGTGTGGCTAGGGAAAAAGGAACCTCCTCAAGCTGAATCTCTAAAGGAGGGGAAGATGACTCTTCTACCTTTGTAAGTGAGGTGGGGGAAGAGTGGGTAGATTGGATGGTTGGGTCCTCATGTGTAGGTGTATCATAGACCATGTTGACCATGTGGGTGTCATGAGAGTATTCAGCCTATGTGTCCTCATTTTTGATAGGGGCATGGTTGGGAAAGGGCTTTTTGAAGATGTTTAGGTCTTGATTTTGAGGGGCGTTGGGTTATCCAATGTGAGTTCCCCCTTGTCAATGAGGCTCTGAACAACATTAATATTGAAATTATTGCATCAATTGATGTCATGTATGATTACTCAATAAAAAGCATAAAGGTCATTTCATTGTACCAAATAGGTGTTTCACGAGAAGAATAAAACTATGGGGGAGGCTTGATGGGTGGAAGCTATACAATATTAGCTTTTAGTAACTTTTCCAACATCGAGGCATAATATTCTCTAAGTGGAGTAAATTATTTTTGGATGCTTTGGTTTGGGTTGTATGAGCTTTGGTTAGAGGGATTGGGAAACTTTTGTTGATTGACAATAGGTGGTGGGGCAGCCTTAAGGAAAATTACATTCCTATTTCCCTTACTCTTAGCCCTAGAGTTAGCTTAATTTTTTACTTTGGAGGAGGAGGCTTCATTGGTTTTTAAGGTAGAGTTCTTTTTTTGTAACTTCAGTTTACCCTCATCTATAACCCTATTATTTAACTTGTGTGCCATGATAAAAACTTCACCAAAAGTTTTAAAGCTTTGGATACATAGTGTGGAATAATTTTTCTTGGCACAAGCATGGAAAAGAATCTTGATCAATTCAAGCTGAGACAAGGAGAATGATAATAGGTTGATCAAGTTTCTCCAACAACCCACAAAATCAGCTATAGACTCATACTTAAATTGGCAAATAGAATAAGGCCAGTGAAAGAGAATTTATTGGATATGTTGATTAAGAAGTGATCCAAGAAGGTCTAATCTAATTGGTTAAATGAGAAGATGGAATGTTTGGTAATGGAACTATACCAGTCCAGTGCTAGGATAGAAAGAGACACAGGAAATGTGTGCTAGAGCAGGGCATCATTATAGGCAATCATGTAACAAGAATGCCTAAATGCTCTTAAATGTTATTGGGGGTCTTCCTTATTGTTAAACTTGGTGAATTTTGGAATCTCTAATTGGTGAAGGGTGAATGGGCTCATTATAGATTTGGTCATAAGATAAAATGTTACGGGCTCCCAAAAGGGATGACTCAAGAGTTGACATTTTTTCCATGATTATTTTCATTAAGTCTATTTGAGGTGGTACACCTAAGGGGTTATAAGGCATATATTTTGGTTGGGGAATATATTGATGATTGACATAAGGTTAGGAGATGGCCCCATACTGATAAGAGGTTATGAGAGGTTCGGTAGATGGCATATAAAGATAGGTAGTTTTTGGAAGTTGGGTAGTAGATATATACCCTTACGAGTTAGGGGTATAACCAAAGTTAGATGATGTTGGTAATTATTGGGATGCTAAGGTAGGTTGAGCTATGGTTGGATTGGTAATTAGGGGGGTGGTCATGACCTTTGTGTTAATAGGTGGTGAGGTAGAAGGGATAGGTACCCCTAAGCTTAGTAAAGAGGTATTAATCAATGGGTTAGGTTTGATAGAGGGGAGGTTGGAGACATTGATGGTGGGTGACCTAGCTACAAGTGGGACATAATGGGTTGATGGTTGGGTTGCCCCCAAGTAGAGGAGTCATTAGTAGGGGTGGATGGTGTAAGGGTAACAATTGGTTGGATAGGTTGGCTCTCAACCATAACATCAAATGGTTTAGTAGATGAAGATGCCTGGGTGGTCAAAGGTTGGGTGGTGGCCATGAAAATAGGGATACCCTCTATAATTTTGGATGTCATGCCATAAGGAGGGTTTTGAGGTGGAATTCAAACCCAAATATGGTGAGAAGAGGTGTTAAGATAGTGTTGAAGGGCCACTAGATTATTGTCTAAAAAGGTGGTAAAGTCCATGTCTCCTTAGGGAAATACCCAAGGAAAGGTAGGTATTCCCAATGGATGAGGTGAATCTTTCACATCAAATACATAATCCATAGATGAGGAGATATAGGATGTTGATTTAGGTGATAGGTTTTGTTCTACCAAGTCTCTTCATTACTGACAAGTGAGAACCATACAAAAAGTGGGAGAGAATACAAGAGAATAGACCCACCACTCAAACATAAAGAAAACAAAGAAAATAGTCAAGGCAATTAAGGAACACACTAGAAAGTATGTTTAATCTTGAAGTTAGTTTTAGGATCACTTTTGGCTTATGCCTTAGTTTATGAGAATGTGTGATAGAAGTTGGTTTGTAGATTAGGTACTATAGAAGAAATATATGGTTGGTTTTAGGATGTTTAGGTGCTCAAAAGAATCTATATTAGAATCAATACATGGCTTGGTATTGGGGCCTACCCTCTCACTTCACATTCCTACAAAAATAAGCGTGTCAGGTGTTTAGCCAATATATATTGATATTCAAAGTTTATACTCAACCAAAGAGTTGAGTTAGTTCTCCTCTTGGTGATGAAATCTAAATAGGATTGCTGGGTAGGGTAAGGTGATCCAGTAGGTGATGAAATCCTAGTTGGGCCTTGTCTCAAGTGAGTTAGGATATTTGATTGATTATGTGGTTTGGTTGTGTAACATAAGTGTCCTATGATTAATCTTGATGCTGTTAATTAAGCTAAATGAGCTAGAAGAAGTAGACAATTAATGGATGCAGTATGTTTTAGACCCCAATGAAATTTTGATTTCAATTATGAGCATAGATAGATAAATAAGCATACAAATGTGGATAAAAATAAAACCCAAGTAGAGATGAGGGTCCCATCGAGTGTGCCAAATTATTTCACTCAAATTTTGCTATTATTTAGAACAAGGTAGTAAAAATGGAAATATGGGTCATAGTAGGAATACCTGATAAAAAAGGTGCACACATTGAATCAAAATATTGTGAAGAGATCCTATTTGTCTTGAGAGGATGACCTGCATGTAAGAAAGCACTAAAGCTAATTTACTGGTTAGACAAGTAGCTAGGTGGATTGCCTAATGCTAGTTAGATCTTGAAAGTGAGAGCTTCCTTAGGGCCTATCAATCCACCATTTTTGAATAATTAAATTAATAAAATAGAAAGAAAATACTTGCATCAATGATTAGAAGGTAATTAAACTAATAACAAGAATTTATTGATAAAGAGATATGCTGGAATGATCAAATTAATGATAAACTAATTAGTGCTACTAATAATGGGTCAAGATATGATTCAAGAAATCTAAAAAGGGCCTATGAGTGGTTAGAAACATAACAAAGTGAATTGGGTCAAGCAAAGGAGGTTAAATTAGCTTGTTGGCTTTTTTTAACACAAGTGACCATCGATGGTTGGGTTAATCATCGATGGTTATGCTTGACCTCAATGGTTATGGTAACCATCAATGGTTGATTATGCCAAAAATAAGTTTGATTAACAATAGGTTGATGGGATTCATAAATGAATTTTGGGGGTCAGGCGAAGGCTAAATTGATTGTAAATTGTAAATAAAGCACATGAATAGTAACAAACAAGGGCTTATCTTACCAAAAGTTAGTTGGATGAGTAGTTGTCATGTTGACTCATAAGTAGAATTTGGCTTGATTTTAGTAGAGTAACAGTGCCTGGAAGCTTGGTTGAGAGGTGAGGACAACTCAACTCTTAACATAATGGATTTTTAATGTAGATGATGTTGGTTGACCTACAAAAGAAAACTCTGAGTACCTAAGCTCCTAATAATAATTATAGATCCTTTTTCCTTAAAACTCTCTCCTTCTTATAGGCAAGGGCTAAAGCTTCAAGTGGGGGTGTAATTGGGGTTTCTAATTATAACTTTTCCATGCAATGCCTCACAAGGATATTTAGATGACTTATATTTAGAAAAGGTAGATGGTAGTTTGCATGGTGTTTGCATGTAGAAGGTTAGGTGGTTGAGCTTGACTGTTGATGGTTGAGGTTGGACATCAAATAACCTAAAGGGCCATGTTTAATCCTAGTAAAGCTAAACTGATGAAAATAGGCCTAGGTAAGGAAAAAAGGTCTGAGGGGTCTGTCCGGGGTCACAACACTTGGAAATGCATGTGCAGAATTCTAGTGTCTATAAATGGATGCAAATGTAGTTTCATATGTTAAAATATGTGATAAATGTTAGTGGCATGCTAATCTGATTCATGCCCCTATTGGATATGGTCATTAGTGTCTTAAGTTATCATTGATTTCAAAGAGAGAATGTGGTACTAGTGCATGAATGACAAAGTAATTAGATGGATATATGAGAGAGATATGGCATAAGTGAAATTATATATGGAAAACCTGGAGGATCTCTGGTATGTTTTGTGATCTTTTGGAAGGAATAAAATGCATTTTCTAGTTTGAGAGAAGCTAGACCGTCACTGCATGTCATGCATATATGAAAGATCTGACAAGTTTGTACATTTATTTTAGGTACATAAAAGTCAATATTTGTTAAGAGATATGATAGAGATGTTGTATATAGTGTCAATAAGCTACCCTAAAAATTTGGAGTCTTGAAGTGTTTTCTAGCTCAAGTTATAAAGCTTCAAATATGCTCTAGCAGACTAGGATGGGTCAGTGATCATCAATTTTAATCACATTGAAGTATGAGGTCATTGGTATAGAATATCCAATGGTGGCTGATTAATAATACATATTGAGATCAATGGTAAAAATGAAGTTAACATGTCAAACGATTCATGCACTGGTGATAAGTTTCACAAGCTCGCTAATTTGATAGAAGATCAATGGTGAGCGATAGTTTATACAAATGAAGATCAATGGTATAGGACAAGTCAAGAGTGAACACTACACATGAGATTACCAAGTGGCACAAGCATAAGAGAATGTCAATAAAACGTTCAAAAGGCACACAAGGGTGCCAAGTGTCATAATCTTAGGAGTTATGAACAAGATCTAATGGTGAGCATTGCAAGATAGATACCGTGCTACTCAACAGAGATCGATGGTGTGTATGTGGTTAAGATTGGTAGAAAGCACAAGATGAGGTCAACATGTTCAAGGTTTAATGTTTGGATACTGGATCACTATGATTTAAATTTTGATCTAATTTTGAAGAAGATCGATGATGTAAGTTGAGTGAGTTAAATGAAGAGCACGAGATGTGTTCTAAATGACTAAGGTTTAACTATGATCATTTGGATTTAAATATTTGAATTTAATGAAATAAAGACCAGTGATTGGTTTTTAAGCTATAACTTTTGATCTATGCGAATTTTGATGTTACCAAAAAATATAAAGTTATAGAGGACTTCAAGGTGCATCTAGAAATATTAATTTTAATTTCTAAATGTTTGTACAATCAAATTTATTGAGCTCTAAAGTTTACTATATGTTCGTTCATGATTTACAAGTAACCTGATAAGGGTAATTAGTTTTTCTTGATGGTATTTCGATGTTTCAAGATGAGATAATTATTGGAGAGTGTTTTAGACTCCATGAGGATGATCTATGTAGATTATTAAGGTTTTATCAATCATATTTAGTATGATCAAAGGCTTAGAAGGTGACTGTGTATTTGTTCATGGTGGCTATGTGTACAAAATGTTATTTGAGTGAATTAAGCTTTAGTAGAAGGGTGTTGTGAAGGTTGTTATCACTTAGGGAAGACCTATAGATCATGTGGCATGGGTCCATGTATTTTAAAGTGTACATGTGTCCTTAGTTTTCTTGAAGGAGTGTCAAAGAGGTGAATGGGTCTTCATAGGACCTAAAAGGTGACTTAAGCCTATTTAAAAGAGGGTTGTGCTTAAAGGTGACCCATGTTAGATACCTTAAGGGTGAAGGCATGTGTTATGGCTAAAAATAAATGTTGTGATCACTATAATCATGAATAATCTATAAAAGGTGAAACCAAATGTGATGGTTTCTAGACTTGGTAAAATTCAAGTTGAGAGAGTAGAATTGAGCAAGTGTGGATACAAGCGAAGTAGAGAAACTTTGAAATAAGAGGTACATGTCAATGAGGACCATCAAAGAGTGAATAATATTAGTCATGTTTATCTAATTAAGTTAATGTATAATGACACATAGGTCATTGGACCTAATGAGCCTAAAAGAGGTAGTATGAGCAAGTTTTCCCTAGAGGTGACTTGAGAGAGATTTGAGGAGAAGAGTTCAAAGTGAGGACTATGTGGATAAATTTTTTTGGGTCATGTCTCTATTATGATTATATATTTTCTACAAGTTTGTTGTTGAGGATGAGAGAATAAGTGTAGAGTGATCCAAAAGGGTGCTTTGGATGCATTACTTGTGTGAGAAAAGTTGAGAAAGTGTGAAGGGTGAGATAGAGGTGTTATACATTATGTTTCCATTAGATTGAAATGTAATCAAAGTTTTGGAGTTGTTTATTTCATATGTGTTGTGTGGGTGCTAAACATCTAGATCAAGTGGGTTTTTATTCATACTTAGGGGTGGGTGCTCCTTGTGAAGAGGGTGCTTCACTAAAAAGGTCTCTTATTTGTAAACATTTTATAGGACAAGTAGTCCATGGTTTTTCAGGCTTGAGTGTGGGTTTTATTCCCCATGAGGGTTTCCCATAGCAATCATGTGTTGTGTGTTTGATCTTATATATGAGTTGGATATATGAGCTCTCTTATTTATGTTGCTTGATCAAGTTGTTATGTGTTGATTAATTAAGATTTTAAAGGTTAGAAATTAAATTTTGAAATATTTGGCATCACTAATTCACCCCCCTCTTCGAGATTGTACCTCTAAGAATTTTGAATTAAAATAAGCTTGATATGATGACTTAATCAAACCAAGTCATGTGTTTTAACAAGGTGTTGGATCTTCATGCATGAGCAAAGGGAGCTTGTGAGTTATGTAGGTAGACATGTCCAAAGATTAGAATAGTTCAAGTTCAAATTGGTGTGTGTCAAAGAACAAGATGACATGAGATGGAGCTTGATGTTAGGGGGAGCTTTCTAAGTTATGTGAGTAGCTTGTTAGGACCAAGGATCAAGAGAAGTCTAAGTTCAGATTGGTGAATATCAAAGGGGGATAAATTATTTTATATGATTGAAAGTATGTCAGTATCCTGAGCATATTGTATAGTTGTTTAATGCATAATATTGATGAGGTTGATCATGTATTTGTGTAAGAGTGTTTCATTGGCATGTTGAGGAAGAGATCCTTTGTCATTAATATTAAAGGGGAAGAAAGATTAGAATGGAAGAATTGTTTAGATTGAGAGAAGACATTTTAAGCATGGTTTTCCATCAATAACAAAGGGGGAGATTTTTAGACATGGTAATTAGTGTCTTAAGTTGTCATTGATGTCAAAGAGAGCATGTGGTACTAGTACATGAATGACAAAGTGATCAGATGGATAGCTTGGAGAAATATGGCATAAGTGTAGGTTTATAAGGATAAAGAAGAGTATGTGAGGCATCCATAAATGTCTTGGAGGAGCTCTGGTATGTTTTGTGATCTTTTGGAATGAATAAAATGCATCTACTAGCTTGAGAGAAGCTAGAACATCACTGCACATCATGCAGATATGAAATATACAATAAGTTTGTGTATTTATTTTGGGTAAATAATAAGTCAATATTAGTTAAAGGATACCATAGAGATTTTGTCTATAGTGTCAAGAATATACCCTAAAAATTTGGAGTCTTGAATTGTTTTATATCTTGAGTTATAAAGCTTCAAAGTTGTTCTAGCAGACTGGGATAGGCCATAGGCCATCAAGTTTAATCACATTGAAGTATGAGGTCATTGGTCTAGAAAATCTAATGGTGAGAGCTTAATCATACATATTGTGATCAATGGTGCATATGAAATCAACATGTCAAAAGATTCATGAATTGGTGATAAGTGTCACAAGCTCGCTAATCTAACAAAAGATCAACAGTGAGTGGTGGTTCGTATAGATGGAGATCAATGGTGTGGGACAAGTCAAGAGTCAATAATTCATGCAAGACTGACAAGTGGCATAAGCACAAGGGACTAATATTAAAGTGATTAAAAGGCACACAAGGGTGCCAAGTATCATATTCTTAGGATTTTTAAGCAAGATCTAATGGTGAGCACCATAAGATAAAGACTAGGCTACTCAATAGAGATCAATGGTGTGTATGTGGTAAAGATTACCAAAAAACATGAGATGAGGTCAACATGTTCAAGGTTTAATGTTTGGATAGTGGAGCACTACAAGTTAAATTTAGATCTAATTTTGAATAAGATCGATGGTGCGAGTTGAATGAGCTAAATAAAGAGCATGAGATGCGTTCTAAGTGATTGAGGTTTAATTGTGACCATTTTAATTTAAATATTTGAATTTAATGAAGGAAAGACCAATGCTTGGTTTTTGAGCCATAAATTTTTATCTATGAAAAATTTGATGTTGAAAAAAAAACAAAGATATATAAGACTTCAATTTGCATTTGGAAATATTCATTTTAGGGTATAAATGTTTGTACAATCAAAGTTATTGAGTTCCAAAGTTGATTGTGTGTTCATTCATGCTCTGCAAGTAACTCGAGAAGGGTAATTGAGTTGTTTTTAATGGTATTTCAATGTTTTGAGATGAAATAACTATCAGAGAGTGTTGTATACTCCATGAAGACCATTTGTATAGATTATTAATGTTTGATTAATCATATTCAGTATGATCAAAGGCTTAAAAGGTGACTGTGTGTTCATTCATGGTGGTTGTGTGCACAAAATGTTGTTTGAGCTAATTGATCCTTAACATAAGGGTGTTGTGATGATTTTTATCACTTAAATATGAATTATATATTGTTTTCCATGGTTTCATTTATTATAAATTGTTCATGTGTCCTTATTTTTCTTAAAGAAGTGTCAAAGAGGTGAATGGGTCTTCATAAGACTAAAAAGGTGACTTGGGCCTATTTGAAAGAGGGTTGTGCTTAAAGGTGACCCATGTTATATGAATTAAGGGTTAAGGCATGTGTTTTGGCCAAAAAGGAAGGTTGTGACCATAATAATCATGAATAATCTATAAAAGGTGAAACCAAATGTGATGGTTTCTAGACTTGGGAAAATACAAGTTGAGAGATTATAATTGAGCAAGTGTGGATACAAACCAAGTAGATAACCTTTGAAAGAGAAGGTACATGTTAGTGGGGATAATAAAAGAGTGAATAATATTAGTCATGTTTTTCAAATTAAGTTTATTTAGGATGACACATAGGTCATTGGACCTAATGAGCCTAGAAAAGGCAATATGAGCAAGTTTTCCTAAGAGGCAGTTTGAGAGAGATTGGAGGAGAAGAGGTCAAAGTGAGGATTGTGTGGATGAATTTTTTTGGGTCATGTATCTATTGTGATTAAAAAGTTACTAAAGGGTTATGGATAAGGATGAATGACTATGTGTATATTGATCTAAAAGGGTTCTTTGGATGCATTGCTTGTGTGAGCAAGGTTGAGAAAGTGTGAAGGGTGAAAGAGAGTTGTTATACATTGTGTCTCCATTAGATTGAAGTGAAATAAAAGTTTTGGAGCTATTAATTTTATAGGTTTTGTGTGGGTGCTCAACATCTAGAGAAAGTGGGTACTTCACTAAAAAGGTCTCTTATTTTTTATCATTTTATAGGACAAGCAGTCCATGGGTTTGTAGGCTTGAGAGTGGGTTTTATTCCCCATGAGGGTTTCTCACAAGAATCATGTGTTGTGTGTTTGATATTATATATGATTTAGATGTATGATCTCTCCTTTTTATTTTTATTGATCAAGTTGTTACGTGTTGATAAATTAAGAGTTTAAAGGTTATAAATTAAAGTTTGAAATATATGGAATCATTAATTCACCCCCCCTTTAAGTGACTATAATTCAATAGCCCCAACCAAGACTTTGAAACTAATGTTGAAACCATGGACATTTTATACATGGGGCCTCAATCTCATTGGGAAGATAAACTCTACCTCATTAGATGGCCATAAATATATCCTTAACACTGCATAATATTTCACTGAGTTAAAGCTATACCCCTCACTTACATGACTAGAAAGTAAATTTACAAATTCATCTTCAACCATCTCATCTACCACTACAATATCCCTTCCAACATTATATATGATAATGGAGGATCATTCAAAAATAAGGATGTCAAATCGATATGTGCCAAATACAAAATCAAATAACACTTTTTCATGACATATTACGCTCAATAATGGAAAGGCAAAAGCATAAAAAAAACTATTGTCAACATCTTTAAAATGATTGTCAATGATGCCAGACATGATTGAAACCTTCAGATATTCCATGCCCTCTAGGCATATAGTACTAATCACCACACTCTAATAGGAGCCACTTCATACTCATTTGTTTATGGTACTGAAGCCATTCTTTCCATTGAGGTTGAGTTACCATTATTACATATCTCTTTGAAGCATGTCCTAGATGATGAAGACTATCAAGTAGCTCACATGAAATAAATGGAGTTACTTGATGAGAAACACATAGATGCAATCAATAACCTTCAAGAATATCATAATCAACTTCGTGGCCAATACAATCATCATGTAGAATACATATAATTTGAGATTGGTGATCTTGTCATTAAAGAAAACCAAAAGAATACCATGGTAGAAAATAAGCATAAAGGAAAGTTTAAACCCAACTGGGTATGTCCCTTCATCATTATTATAGAATATGACACTGAAGCATATAGGCTCACCACACCAGATAGAGATAAACTTGATGAGCCTATAAACACTATACACCTCAAGTGGTACTACACTTGAGTGACATGATGTATTTTATATGAGGACCATTTCAAGTTGTATCATATTATCAACATTCTTATTTGTACCATAACTTTCCATCATCCTATCAGCCTACCATTCTATCATCTTATAAATTTGACATTCAAACCAATCCATCCTACCATTATGTTCTATCAACCAAAACATATTTTGATCCATCATATCCTATCTTGTTTGACCTTGGTTCATCCATTGATTTCACATTTTCAACATGAAGAATCAAATCAGTTCCATAGTTATTTCAAGCATTTCAGATAGAGGTAGTATTTTTGAGTAGTATAATAGAAGATTTGGTAGTTGTATCCTTCATTTATTTTTCCCTTATTATCATGTTTGTTTATGCAAGATTGATTACATCTGCCTACAAGGGAAAATCAGTGTTTCACTAGTCTTACTACTAATTATAATCACCTATGGGAAAATTAGTATCATTGATCTAATCAGTTGTATCCTAATTATAACTACCTATGGGAAAACTAGGGGCAACATTTGTTTATTATGCCTTGACGTACCAACTTTCCATCCCTATGTTTTACTATTCCATCATACCAACTATGCCTATTTTATTTGAATTGGCTACTAAAATAGTCAGATTCATCTGATGTCAAGTGGAACTATTATGACCTAGGGCCATTTTGGGACTATGTGGGCCATGCTCAATTCATGTTGAGTTTAGATCAGTCCCCCTTTTCATCACGTTCTCACTATTTTATGAGTAACAATCAAGTTTTCCATGCCTCATTATTTTGTGAGATTGGATTTTTTAGTGTCTCGTCATTCTTGATCAAGTTGAGATGATCCAAAATTCCAAAAAACATTTTCAAAATCATTTATAAAAAACCAAAAACATCGATCACTTCTTTGCCTTAAGGATTTTGGGAACCCTCACTAAGTCACAAGAAATCACTTGTCACTTAGTTTCCCCATCTTTTTTGGCCTTTTATCCCACACACTTACCATTTTACATGATCATTCTTATTTTTCTATCACATTGATCATGTTTGTTTTTCAATTATGATCATTTTCTTCCCATTTCTTGAGAGAACTACATTCAACCTAATGTTTTGTTCAATATATCATCCATGGACCTATGTGGCAATGTCCACTTGCCTAGTTCCTATGGAGACAACTCAACCACCCCCTTCATTTTCTTCTATTTCCCAATCATGTTTGTTTGTTATCACCTATTTTCTAGGGGCAATGTTCATCACATTATTTGTACTAACATTGGGATTAACTATTTTTTGTTTCTTTGTTTTTTAATTTTTTGTTTATGTGTTTATGTGCCTATTTATTTTCTTTTAACATTGTTACCTTGATTCAATCTATGTATATTCATTAGGTCATTCATTGTGCACTTATTCTTGAATCCATCCATATTCATATGTTAACATTGTCATCATGTTTTTTATCATTGATGCATTATTTTCCATTGAGTATTAGATCATGGGTATCATTCCTTATGCACATTAAAACCAAGTCCTCATGATGCCTACCATTAAGTGCTATAGAAAAATAAGCTTCAAGAGGCCTGTACAATAATGGTAGTATAAATATCTCTTCAACATCAATATTAGTAGTAATCTCAATCCAATCCCAATCATATCCCAAATAGAGTAATTAAACAATGAAAGAATTTCAAATTTTGTTAGTTCATATGAGTATCTCCCTACTAATAGGTTGCTTAATTCATCTTTATGCTCTATATCAAGTTATCATCATCACATTTTCAATCATCCACTATCAATCATGTTTGCCATAATCAGGGTCTAATGATTATAACCATCTTTGGACAAACCATCGTACACCATCCTACTTGCATTCTCAGTGATTTTGACTAACTTTGGTCAAATCATTGTGTTATCACCAATTTTGATCATTTACTTTCTTATGCCCACTTCGGTCAAGTTTTAATCTTGTTTGTCTATCCTAACTAGGATAACTCCATATTCTCAATGATTATAATTGCCTTTGGGCAAATCATTATCTTATCATACAATATTTTCCACTATTAGGGTATAATACTTATAACCACCTTTGGGACAACCATTTTACATCATCCCACTTGTATTGTCAATGATTTTAACCAACTTTGGCCAAATCATTGTGTTATCACCCCATCACTTTTCATTTGCTTAGTCCACTTTCTTCTTTCTTTTAAAGGACCATTTGCTAACACTTTTGTCAACCGCTCCCTCGAGGGGAAGCTACAGTTTATTCATAAACACAATAGGATCATTTTATTCTTTGAAAAGGTGTTACTATTTTTATAGCTTTCAATGCCTTACCAAATAGGGGAAAACTATAGTCACCTAAAATTGACCACCAATGGCTTCATACCCAACATTAGAACAATTTTTACCAACCATTAAACATCTAGCCTAAGAATTTATAAGAGTATCAAATTTGGCTTCATAACCATGAAGATAAATCAATTAAATTAAACAAATACACATTAAATTAATCAAATAATTGGAAAATGTACAAAATATTAACAAAGAGTAATTAAAAATTAAATCCTAATCAAATTTTAATTGAATTCATCCATGAGAAAATAAATCAATTATCAAAAAGGAAAATTCAAATATCAAAAATATCCTAAAAATCTAATCATTACCTTTTGTGAGTTGTCCAAATGCAAAATATCTTAAAGCACACATATTCATGCTAATCATGAGATTTTGGACACCTTTTAATCCTACTGGGGTTAACTAAGCCAACCAAGGTAAGTATTTAACTCATTCCAAGTCATTTCAAAGCCTATAAAATCAAGCCTAGAGATCTTCATTTAGAGATCTTGGATAGATTAATTTTATAATGTAGGATTTGATTCATGAAGAAAATGTATGGTGTTATAATGCCAAAATTGAGCCAAGCCAAACCACTTTAAAGCCATGTCAAAGCCAAAACCATGAGCATGATACCAAGAGGAGATGGAGATAGCCAAGCCCCATTGATGAAGACCTTTTGAGCATAATCTGAGTAAGCCAAATGATGAATCCTCTTGGAGCATTCAAAGAAGGTAAGAAAGGTATGTTTTATTGCATTTTAGTTGTTCTTTGTTTATTTGTGTTTCTTCACCATTCTCCTCCCTCTTATCTAGGCAAGGTAGTGTTATGCATGTTAGTGTGTTATTTATTTCATTTTGAGTTGATTTCATTATGAAGTTAACATATGGTCTAACCACCCTCCTTAGATTCCTTGATCATAGAAAATACTGGATTGGTGACTAACTCTAGACTAGCAACATTTCTAGCTATCACCACGTCCATTTTTTCTAACTTATGTTTTAACAAATCTTGAGGGAATTTAGATCTTTTCTTTAAGATAACCACTTTAGGTTTCACAAGTTCAGTAACAACAACCAACCATAAGGGTTTGTCACCCCTTTGGTAGGTAGATAATAGTCAATGTGCAGCCTAGGTTGATTATGCATGGTCTGTTATAGCATATAACTATGAAAACCTTTCCTAGGTGTAAGAATATGAGTTGTTGGAATAAGGTTAAGGAATGGCCTTCATCCTATGTATCCAAGGTCTTCTAAAGATCAAGTTAGAGTTGGTATCTTTGTCTATGACATAAAACTAAATTAACATCATTTTGGGACCCATAGTGACAAGGAGCATAATGGTTCCTATGGAGTTAGACATGAATATATCATATCCTTGTAGGGTGTTTTGAGTCATTGAATAGTTGGATTCCCCATAACCAAGATTTTTTAGGAAATAAAAGGGGATAATATTGATGACTGATCCATCATCAACCATAGCTCTCTTTACATAATTTTTTTAAATCCAAACCTATATAAATAAGGATGGATACCCATCCTTACCATCTCAGAGTTAGGAGGAATACTATGCAAATTAAATAAATAGCTAATGTCTCAAGATCCCTAACTAGGTGGAAACATATCTATATCAATGTGGTTGATCTGAGTTTGTAGTAGGGGAGTAATGCTAGATAGATACCCATTTCTTAGGGCATTGAACAAGGTCGATCAATGAGTGGCTTAGTTCTTGATTAAATCAAGAAATAAAATTTGGGAGAATGTCTTGGTAAGGTATGAGATCAAATCATAGTTCCTCACAGGTTTAGGGATATACTCAGTTTCTAGAATGTTTAAAGGATGAGGAGTCATAGGCTGATACTCTCTAGTGTGAGTAATTGTATTCACCTCTTCTTTAACTTATAATTCTACAAATCTTATAACATTTTGGTTTTTATTTGGACTCCTGATTGAGGAATTCCATTGATATTTTTATTTCCAAAGCTAGAATCTTCAATATTATGGGTGCATGATGCCATGGATTGATTACGCTAAATCAGGGGGTTTTGTGGGATACCTTATTATTAATTTTGGGTAACATGAGCTTGATGGTTAAAAAAGAAGTTTTGGTAGATTTTGAGATTATAATTCTAAGGGGTGACATGATCATTTTGAAGGTTTGGGGGTTTTTACTAGCATTCTTTAGGAACATATCTACAAATGTTTTCCTCTGATCTTCTAGGATACTTTGGATGAATTTATTATAATACATGAAGTTTCAAGTATCATGACCTATAACCTAGTGGAAAAGGTAGCATACATAGGGGTGATATTCCTTAGGATTTATGTTTTGTCCTTGTTTACCAAACCCTTATTGATTATTTCTTTGATAATAGAGTTAGTTTTGGAACTAAGGAATTGCTCAACATATTAATACTAGTTTTGGTGTTCCATGTTACATGGTGGTGGTCACATTAAATAAACTACTTGAACTATATGTGGGTGATTTTGGTTCGTATCACCTATATTATTATTGTAATTGGTGTTGTTCATGGGTTGATACTAGCTATTGTTCACTAGGTTTGGATTTTTACTTTGGTCAATGACACCATCAATGGTAGTGTTTTGGTTTTGATTAAGGATATTAGGACCTAAGTTGATGGTATTTTAAATTTTGAAATCCTCCCTTATTTTTGATTTAGGGTGATAAATGCATTCATTTATCTTGAAGTTTACCAATCACTATCAATGGATGATTGGTCAATTTTTAAGGTACTTTCAAGAACTTATTCATAGGATCAGTAGGGTAATTTTTTTACATCTTCCCTTCTCTCCTTATTAAGGGAGTAGAGGAAGAGGTCACATAGTTCTATTTAATCCATTTGGGGCACACTATAAGATGAGTGTATAACCTATCACAATCTCATGATGAAATGGGAAAATGATTCATTATGTTCTTATTCGATATGAAGGAATTATTGAATGTCAATCTTGAGAAACTTGTTCATGTCTAAGGCCTTAATGAATTTGGAAATTAATGATATTAAGGAATGAATAGACCCATTTGGGAGGTGACAATGAAAAATCTAAAGATATTCATTCTATATTTTTGGGGAAATTTTGGAAATAACCCCATCCCAAGGTAGGAGTTATCTAACATCTGTAGCATAAGCCTTGACATGTACATTGGGATATCCTTTACCTTTGAACTTGGGAAGGCCTGGTAGGGGACATGACAAAAGAACATCCCCATGTATATGTTGAGATCAAGATGCTTATTAAGGTACTCAATATAGGTCTTCATGTTGTTAAATTTAGTTGTTGACATGGTAGGATTGGATTGGAAAGGTGGGATTGCAAAGGGGCTAGATGGATAACCACTAGAAGGGATATAATAAAATTGATAGGGTGAATTAGAATAAGCTAGAAAGTAGTTATTTGGTTGAGTAGATTTGGAATACATATGAAATTAAGGAGGAATATTATTAGACATAGGAGGATTTATGTCTTGTTAAGGATGGGTATATGTAGTTTTTACATGTCTTGATGCTATGTATAGTGGAGTATAGCCCATCTGTGAAGGGGGCATATGTGGGAGGAACATAACTTATAAGGATAAATAATGGTGGATTGTTGGCCACCACATTGTTTTATAAATGTGGAGTATAAGTGGATATGCTTCCCATTAGGGTTTAGGTAGGATCTTGATAGGATAGAGGGACTTTAGAACTATCCAGGTTGGGGACCCCATGGGTAAGGATGTCCTTGAGGGTTTGGTTAGAGGCATAGCTTTGTGGGGGCATATACTCTTATTATGGTGGAAGCATGTATGTTTTTTGTTGTATTGGTATATGAGTCATCATTTATATGGGATAAGGATAAGTATGACCTTGTGTAAGATAACTTGGGCCCATCCCTTGACTTAGAGATTCTTGGTTGTTTTCTAGGTCATGAATGCAATCCACTGGGGTGTTGATGAGCTCATTTGGAAAAGTGATGGTGTTAAGCTTGGGAATCTCTTGTATAGGATGGATGTACATGAGAGGTTAGATATTGTGAAGAGGTTGGTTTAGAGTAGGAGCCTTAGGGGTAATGGTTTCTATTTATACCATCAGGTTGGAGGCCTCTTGGCTCTTGTTAGGTGGATGTGTAGCCACTTTCATGTGATTAACCTCCTCTTCCAAGTTGTAGATCCTTCTTATATAATGATCATACTTCTCAACACCTTCCAAATCTAGGATTTTTTGGCTAATTTATGATCTAGTGGATATTCAAGGAGTAATCTTACCTTATCTAGTGAGATTCATAGTATTAGAGTCATGATGACTACAAGAAGTTTTAGATATGTCCTGTAGCTCATGAATAAAGAACCCATTCCTAGTTTGGGTGTTAGGATGAGAATAATAATAAAAATGGAAATCTACATTTGTGTCAAAGGTAGGGTTGTTCCAACTCACCAACGAAGGCTTACTAGAGTTAAGTTGGTTTCTTCTATAGCCTTCCATATTTGCCTATGTAATATTTACACATATTCTTGGGGTATATGAATACCTATAAAATAAATGGAAGGAGGATGGAAAATGGAGAAGGGATAAAGAATAAGAGGAAGAAAGGGGGATGCAAAATATGGAAGTAATTAACATTGGGTTAACCAATTTATGTACACACAAATAACACATGCTAAATTATGCACTCAATTCCCCACAGCCAGGCTGAGGCAGTTGACATAATGGATGGGTTATGGATAGAATAATGTGTTAGGATAGTTGTTAGGTGGAATGGGATTTGGAATGGGTGGTGGCAAAGGGATCTCATGATGGAACCAAAATACCTCTATATCATCTTGTTTCTCATTAAGAGCATAAAGCTATGTAAAAATAGAGTTTCAAGGTCCTTTGGTGTCTATGATTACAATGAAGCAAATCTCTTGATCAATACTATGAAATCGGAGATGAGGGTGGTTAGGTTGAATGACCTATAGGATGAGGTCAACATTATCAAGTTGACCATGTCGAGTCAATGTCATCCAAAAATTTGAATAATATATGAGAGGATAGACTTAAGGAGAAATAAAAGGGTTGGAGGCAAGGATTTAGGCTTGGATCACATTATATTATCAACCTTTATTTTGGGGGAGGATGTTAATTAGTGGATTTAGATTTTTTTTTCATTTCTCTAAAGCATTGAGAGATTAAAAAATGAGGTGGGGAATTAGGGTGGAATGGAAAACCTATTTCCTAAGCTCATTTTTTATATAAAAAAATATCTTGACTATGGGACTAGGTGATCTAACCCTAGGAAAAGACCTCTAACAATACTAGGTGTTTCAGGAAGCATCATCCAAATGAGACTAGGCAAGGTGTAAGTGAATGAGATTGTCTTGGTTATTGATTATTTGAGTGTAATTGTTGTGTTTTTAGAAGCAAGGTATCAATTAATGGGATAATTTCATGGTTAGACAAGGATTTAGCAATGTATTTAGTTTTTTTAAAGGAATGTTTGACTTGAAAATTAAATGTAACTATTTGTCGAAATTAAATGACTTGAAAGTAAATAATAATAAGCAAATTGGAATTGAACAAAAAAATCATTTAAAAAAAATTATTTTTCAATTGATTTTGAATGCATGTAAATTAAGAGAGAGATCCGCTCTAATTAATAAAACATTGATTTTTATAACTTTTTTAGATGCAACTTAGATGAGGTTATCTTATTTTTTTGTGATTTTCTAAATAAAGTATGAATATACCTATGTGAAAACAAAAACATCTATCAATATGAAAATGATTCAAGAATAGTTTTAGATTCTAAACATAAAAATACTATTAAACTCTTAACACTTCTTTTACTCATGTGCAAGCAAAAAAAACTTTAAATATTCCTAGATTGGATGCACTAGCTATGAGAGATATTTTGTTTTAAATAAAAGGATTGTCTATATTTTGATTTTATGTTATTATGGGATAAAAAAATGTTCCTAGTTTATTCAAGGCAAGAGTAATCGGAATTGAAATAAAACCTTTTGTCTACTTGGGTTGATCTAGGTTTTTCTACTTGTTAGTGTATGTGAGAGAGAATGAAGAGAGTTTGTTTTTAAAACTAAAAAGTGATTATTGTAATGGATGAAAGTATGTGTGTTCTATTATGATATTAATCTATATCTTGGATGCAAGATTTGTATGTTATGAATGAAGCTAATGAATGCAAACAATCAAAGAGACTAACTATTTATTTTTTACAAAGACTAGAAAAGGAAATGATTCTTTTCCTATCAAATTACTTTTTATAGAATATAAATCTAATATAACAATAGAAAAATTTAAATAATCAAATAAAAGAGCCTCCAACTTTATCAAGGTAGAGATTATTTGAAATTATGTAGTATATGTTGTTATTATCATCAATATGCTAGCTTGTTTATATAGGGAAAGATTTTAGGAACCCTCTAACAAGGAAGATGAACCAATGGTTGTCACAAGAGGGGGAAGAAGAAGAGAGACACAATCCCAAATAAATATCAATTTATCTGTGGATAATTAAGTGCATTATTTGTAAATATTAGGTTACAGAATCAATGACACTCCCTTGCTTGCAATGATGTAATCAATCAGGAAAATAACATAGGTAGAGATTAAAAATAATGGTATCAATATGTGGCTATGAAAAGATTAAAAATATAGGCTACAATGCAAATTTATGGATCCAAAATTGAGCCAAAATTGGCTTACTTTTGGAAGAGTAATGGAGGTTGAATGAAAAAGTTTAACTGAGTTGAACTAGGCATAAAACTTAGGAGAGACTCAAAATGATTAAAAATAGAAAGGAAGAAAGCTAGGCTAGATTAGAGGTGAAATTAAGGTGGAAAAATCAAGAAAAAAAAAATCAATATTTGAAAACATGGTAAAAAATGAATCTTGGGAGCTAAATTTATAAGACAAGGAGAAGGTGACATAACCACCCCATTTTATAGGGAATGGTTACACAATCATTGGTTCTCATAATGGAATCACCACTACAAGTTAAATAACTACCACTAGTTTAAAATTAAACCACCCTATTAAGATGAAACATAAACCATTATGGTGGTTTTGAAATATAGGTGGTGGTTCTATAACTAGGAATGATTGTTGCATCACTATGAGTGGAATTTGTCATGTGTAAAAGGTTTTCAAAACTGAGCTATCAGAGGCTTTAAATGCCAAGAAAAAAGAGCCTAAAGGGGACTTCAAGAAGGAATAGGAAGGAACTAAGGTTTATTGGCTTGAAAAAACCTTGATCTGAGCATTCATGAGGAGATCACTACATCATCATGAGATGTCATTTTGGACATTTTACACTATGTAATTTTTTAGGTGTATATAGTGGGTTGTTGGGTTAGTGGCGATGAATGATTTTAAGTAGGTGGGTATTTTTCCATTAAAAATATTCCCATACACTTGTGTTTAGATATTATGATAATTAATTAATGGATATTAAGCATTGAGTCAAGTGATAGATAAATAAAACTTGCAAAGATTATGCATTATCATAAAGATGTGAAGATTTGATGTCATAATGCATCACATTTGAGATTGCCTATTTTTATAGTGTGTGTGAGTTGTAATTTATTTATTAAAATAAAATATAGGACATTATTGTTGTTGTTTATTTTTTTCCTGCATGTGTAATTTTGATGGTTGTGTGGTCCAAGGCATCTCTTCATTGAGACCATTAACCTTGACTACATCACACTCAACTTGAAAATTTGGAACATAATTAGTATTATCTTGAATGTTGATTTTCCTTTATATTTGGAGGTAATATCGGTATATGTTTTATATTTATAATTGAGCATATTATCATATAAAATTTTGATCTCATAGTTGTGAAGTGTAGACACTTAAAACTGGCCACCAATGGCCTTCAACAGGACTTTAGATTGATTTCTACCAACCATTGTAAATTAAGCCTAGAAATCACTAAACATCCCAAATTTGCTTGTGCATCATTCATAAAAAATAAAAATATCATTGAGACATTCCTAATTGAGATATATTATCGTAAGAAACAACCTCTCACAGAGTCATCTCTAATCAACCTGTGGCATCACAACATGCACTTTGGCCTATAGACCTATTAAGTGGGGCACATGGACATAAAGTCAAATCTTGAAAATGATAAAAAGCCTAATAAAAAATAATTAAAAATTCTAAACCAAATTAAATGTCTAGTTGAATTATACATGTGTAATTAATGAAATTCTAAAAAAGGAAATTCAAAAATGCAAATATCCTAGTTTTTCATGATTATCTTTTGTGAGTTGTCAAGTCTTGGAAAATATCTGACCCATGCATATTCATTGAAAATCATTAATTATTAACACATTTTAACTTTAATAGGGTTAATTAACTCACTTAGGTTAGGTTTGAACCCATTACATGTTTAAACTATACTTTAACTCACCTTGAGTTGGGGTTGGTTCCTAAGCCTATAAATATAAGCCTTTGCCTATTCATTTGGAAAGATTGGATATTATAGAGTTATAATGCATGTTTTTGCATAAGACTCATGAAAATAATGTTATAATGAAAAAATATTGAGCCAATACATAAATCAATCATAAACCACAAGCCAACAATGGTGCTAAGGAGAAAAGGAGGAAACAATACTCCATTATGAAAGATTTATTGAGCACAAACCGAGCAAGCCATGAACAAATCCTTTGGAGATATCAAGGAAGGTAAAGATTATTATTATTTGAATTTTAGTTAGGTTTTCGATTGTATTTATCCATTATGCTCCCCCTCAGATCTAGTCTTAAATATGTTAGCATGTTAGTCTGTTGATTTAATTATTTTATGAAACTAACACTTGATCCAACTTCCTCTATATTGTAAACTTCCTTGATCACAAATGGCATGACCAATGGGACATGCACCCAAAAAATTTCTCTTAAAGCCTTCTAGATAATTTTACTAATGATTTTCATGTCAAAATTTGATTTTGCTATCCAAAGAAGGTGGAAATTTTAAGTTAAAAGACATTTTCTGGAAAATCATGAATTTGTTCTCTAAACAACAATAGTACAACTTACACAGTTGATATTTCATCTTTATTTTTGTGATTTTGTCCTTAACCACCATAGTTTATACTAACATCTACCTATTTATAAGATAAATTTGTGATATTTAAATATTATGACTCTACAGTCATGTTATCTCAATGATGTGACTTCATAAGTCATGACATCATCCTTATAGTTACAATTTTATAGCTAACCACTAGAGGTTAGGTTAGACATCATGGTTAAGTTGAAATATATAAACTCTAAGAGATACAAATTTGCTCTACTAGTTGCGTTTTTGCACATAGACTAGTGATCTTGCATTATATGATCTATTTTCTTGAGATTTACATTATTACACTAATGCTTGCGATTTTGTAGAGTTACAATATTGCTTTGTGTATTTGTGGTTTTGATCTATGTAAACTTGAGAGCTATATTTTCAAAAATTGTTTGCTCATCCACTAATGTGATTAAAATCAGAAGGAAACCCTCTAATTTTTTCAAGGTCAAGGCTGGATTAGAACATAAATTTGCAAGTTTAAATACTTGAACACTTCATTTTGGTTCTTAAAATGAATTTCTAAATCTTGGAAATTTGATTTTAAGTTCTTAAAATGAACCTAGGTAATTTATGTTAAGTTATTTTATGCAAATTCTTACAAGATTTGCAAATTTAAGATAAGGTGCCAAAAAGGAATGTAATCAAACATTTCATTTGGTGCCTAAAATAAACATTCACGTAGATTTTAAATTAATTGAAAGTGTTTGTTACTTGTTTATTTATTCGTGCAAAATGAAGAGTGTGTGTATGCTCACCCCCCATCCCCTATAAGGAATTTGGATGATCAAAAGTGCCCTTTCACTTGTAATTTGTGCCTAGTCTAAGGCATGGAAAGAATGTTGTTTATGATCTCTTCAAAACTTGTATGGTTTGGGTGATCTAAAAATAACCTCTGCAGTCTTTCCACTTAGTCATTTATTTCATGAAATTTGGCTTGTGAAGGGGATTTCATAGCTTCTTCACAATTTCCTTAAGGAATCATTGACCTGAGGTTTCATCTCCCAATAATGTTTCAACCCTGCTCCATGGTAGGTTATACAAAATAGGGTATGCATATTATGAGAGCCATGGGGTTGAGTGGCTAACATCTCATTTTGTAATGAATCCCTAAGTCAGGGCTAGTTAACCAAGGGATTTTACTAAGTAGTACATGGATGGAATCACTATGCAAAGGAATAGACCCTTGTATAGTAAGTTAATTAGTATGAACTCAATTGATGTGAGGCGTCTCAAGAATTATCCATGCTTGGGAACATCTAGATGGTTAAAAATTTTAATTTTTAGACAAGCCCCACTTGCCATAGAAATATTGTTGATGTAGGGTGAGTATCTCAAAGGTCCATGTCATCATAAAATATCTTAGGAGATTATGGGGGGTGTAAAAACCCTACCACTTCATGTGCTTTTATTTTTGGATTAACACTTAAAATCTTCCCAAGAGAACATATATAGATGGATTTAAATAATACGATGTGACCTTGTTAGTTATAGGGCTTAAGATGATTTACTTAGTTATATTTGGTATTTTTATTTTACTTCGTCTTTTGAGTCTAAAAAATTTATTTGTCTTCCCACATCAAAAATAAATTTTTTGTCCACACTAGTCCATTGTTTGAGGAGGCATTATGCCATCTATTTGACATTGTGTTTTTTCCAAGAAACTTTATGTCAAAAACATTGAGTGTGCCACTTTATTGAAATGGGTAATGTTTTGCTACCCTAATCATTTCAAGTTTGTGCTTTGGAGTCTTTGAAACAAACTATTGTTTATATTTTTAGAGAGTGATAACACCATTATGCTGATCAAATCATTTCATAGACTTATCTTGTCTTATGTCTAAGTTTCATGTTTGAACCAAACCAAGTGTGCTTTTAGGATCTTTGTCTAGTGTTGTTGTTCTATTCAATTTTGTCTAGCTTGTTTGGTCAAAAATACTAAGTTTTCCTAAATTGAGTTTTTAATTAACCTTAACAAGTTCAGATTCAAACATTAATTGATTTCTATATAGGCCTTATCTAATTGGGGCTTATATACCGATATTTTTCTTTTGGGTTATGTAACTTATGTTAATTATTTACCCAAATTCAAAACATATTTGTTTGTGCCTTTATTTGAGAGAAAATAGTCTATCTCCAAGTGCCTCATGCCAATTTGATCAAGTTTATGTATAAATTCAAGTGCCAAGTCTATGCCAAAGTGTTCCAAGTTTTTTAGATTAAATATCCCTTTATTTTAAGTCTAGATTTTGACTTTGCATTTGGCCAAAAGTCTTAGCACATGCCTTATTTGGCCCTAACTTTTGACATTACGCTTGGCCAAAAGACCTAGAAACCTCTACTTTTCCTATAGTAGACCCATTTGGAGCACTTTGGACCTAGATTTTGGATTTTTAATTTTAATTCATCCACTTAACTCTTTTTGTGTGAGACATATATCATTAGACATTTGACATTAGATTATTTTATACCAAGTTTTATCATAAACCATTTTGGAGATACAACTCCATCCCTTTGACCAAGTTAGACCTATTTTAAAACTTTTATCTTTTTAGACATTTTTTTTTAGAATTTTTATAACTCTAATCCCTTGTTGTTACAAGACAGTCACTATTTATTTGACCATGTCTCATTATACATGTAGTGGCGTTATGTATAATTTGGGATATGGAAATGTTGTCGCACAAGAGGACTTTGTTCAAGAGCCCTACAGAGACGATGTCATTTGTGAGATGGATTCATATCCAGCTTACAATACTCAATTAGGGGAATAGAGTCAAGATCTTTTGGACCATTATTTGGTCAACATTCCTCCATACTCAATATGACCAAGAACATATGACACAATACTTGGCTAGCATACCAAGTCTAACAACAACCATATTATGGTACAATGCCATGGGTTATGACCCATACTTTTTTGAATATCACTTTTTCAAATAAGGATGAAGTCTTAATTAGAGCCACAGAGGTAGGGTCTAAGTTTTTGATAGACTTTCCCCATGAAAACTTGCCAAGTATAGTAAGAGGGCTTTACAACATGTCTTATAATAAGAACATTGAACATGCCTCTTCTAGTAATCCTCATACCATAGTGTCGATGTCATATTAGGACCATTGTATGATTATCATAGGAAAGGGACTCATGGAGGATCATTTCATGTATATGCATAAATCATACTAGACTTATTTAAACCTAGTGCACAACTTCAATAATATCACCATATCAAATGCTCCTCTTATCGAGTTAGCTCCTTCAATAAGAGTCTTAATTAAATTGATAGGCTAAGAAAATTAGGTTATAGATCCATTCATGCAAAGTAATTTGGTTAGGGACATGTTCAATTATGCCAACATTGAATAAGTATCTTCTTCTTCTATATAGAATAGTGAGTCAAACCTAGTGGACAATATGTAAGTACCATCCAATTTAGACTAAAGTGGTCTAAATGCACAAATAATTAGTCAATAAAAAAATGTGCCTTTAGTCAACACCATGTGTAGTTCACAAATGTAAGGGGAAATATCTTCTACCTCTCAACCACAACCAATTACCTATAATCCTCAACTAAGTTCTTCTTTGAGCATACAACATCAAGGATTAAGTAGCCAAGCAATGAACAATGCCATGCCTCAATAAAATGTGATGAATGTTACTCCACCATAATAGGTGATGAATAACATTCCATAATAATAGGCACCATTTAATGCATCCACAAAGGCAAAACATTATACCACCTTAACAGGGGCCAACCAATATTCCACCTTGCTAGGTAGTGATGAACATACCTCTGTAGTCGTAGACCAACATGCCAATTCAAAGCTAAATGATGTCTAATCAATAGTGTATAAGCATTGGTTAGTGAAAAATGCTAAATATCCAACATGCATCTATGTTTTAATAGGGGTTTGTGCAACTAAGAGGTTCTAATGTTGCACAAGTACCAATCAGGCAATAATTGCCTTTTATGCCAAATGTTTCATAAGATCAATGGAAAGGCCTTGGTTCTTAAGTTCCCATCAATCAACAAGGTTTGACTAGTTGGCAACAAGCCCCTATTCAACCTTAGTAGGCATAGTAAAACCATATCCCTCCATCTCAACCATAATTTCCCTAAAACTAGGCCCACATACCCAATCCTAATGAAAATATCACACTGTAGCATGTATAATTTCAATAATCATAACCTAATCCACATATGCATATTCCTAGTCCATTCCCTAACCAAACTAATATTACACAATAAATACCTCCAATGTACTCTGGTCAAAGTAATCCACTTGTGACCACGTAGATTCCACCTCAAGCCAATATTCCCATTGATTTCCTAGCCCAATAACTATAATAAATGAAGGATGCAATTACCACCATCCAGGAAGGGAAACAGACTAAAATGTTTAAGTTGGATGATGTGTGTTATTACCCATTCAACATGGAGTATCTAAAGATACCATTTCCTCTAGGGTATGAACCACCAATGTTTGATAAATACAAGGGAAAAGGAGACCCCAAGGGCCATTTGATGTAATTCTTTGTTACATTCTAACTAGTGGCCTATAACAACATATACCTTTTACTATTGTTTCCAAGGAGTCTAGAAAGATAAGCATTGGAATGGTTCTTGAAATTGCCTAGGAATTTAGTTTCTAATTTCAATGAACTTTCAGACAAGTTTGTGTAATACTTCTCCTACAATCTCAAACATGATATTTCATTGGTAGATTTGACACAAGACAAACAAAAGGCTGGTGAAATATTTGCAATCTATTTGTAGCGATGGAGAGACCTTGTAAGCTAATTTACTGATAGTCTACCAGACAAACAACTTACTGTTGTGTTTACCAAAAATTTGCATAGTGAGATATCTTACCATCTAGAGTTGCAATGTGCACATACCTTCAAGGAAATTCTTGACAAAGGTTTATTGATTGAAATAGCCTTTATTAATAAATGGATCATTAAACTTACCTCATCAAATCAGATCCAAAACCAAAACCAAAACAATGACCAGAACTAGAACCAATTCTAATTACAAGCACCACAATTAACACATGCTAATATTTATTTCAAACCCAAGTAGTTCAATCACAACAAGAATGTTATGAGAAATGGAGTAACTGAGTCAAAACATGGCCAAATGGTGCAAACATCATCTGCTCGGCCTATGCTACACATGCACATAAATCCCAACCAACAACCTCTTTAACACATATAATAAGCATAGTAGCCTAGACTAGCATAACAGATTCAAAAACCTATGCCTTTGCAAACCCCTCCTTCAAGGAGAACTGTGTCTACTCATCATGTCTTTAGTGACCTTAGAGAACCCATTAGATTTGTGTTTCACAAGATTGCCACAACTAATCTAATTAACTAGCATATTCGAAAGCACTATCCATAGAGCATTGACTATTTATACAGGTATAGGCAAAATGAATTCTAGAAGTATCATCGGGTCAATGGACATAATTTTCACTGTTGTGTGCAAATTAAATATTTGATCAAGAATATGTCAGAAAATGGAGAGATCACACTGTGGAGATTTCACATCTAATCAGAACCTTGATATCTACCAAAATCCCTTTTCACAACATACAAACCAATAATAACATCAACAACAAAGGTTAATATAATAATAGTATCAATAGCTGAGGTAGAACCAAAAAAATTAGTATCAAAACCAAAAGTGTCAAATGAATAGATAGAACCAAGGCCAAAACAATACCAAAATTAATAGACCTACCATGAATTTTCACATGACTACAACAAAGTTGTAGGCCATATTATGGGAGGTCAAATTTCCACCATTTCCATTAATTTGAGACCAAGTACTAATCAAATAAGACCATTGTTAATCAACTCCAATCAACCAACCCATGTCGGTGATCCTTTCTTAACTTTGGACCACATATAGACATACCAAAAAGTAGGGACTCCCACTTTTGAACCTTATATCAATAACTTGTCATTGTCCTATGACCATGCACAAGTGCACTAGTAACTGATACTTATCCTATCTAGTCCCCCTCCTCCATCATTTGTTAGCAACAATGGTCTTGTATCTAGTCTTGATTATGTAATCATAACTCAGTGGTTGAAGATTACCATATCAGGCCCACAACTATCTGCCACTTCACCCATCCAACTAGCCATTCTAGATAGGAACAAGCTATTTACCACTATACAAGAAAATAAGTTTGATATTGTGGAACAATTATATTACAAATCTCCATTTTGGATTTAATGTGTAAGTCTACAATCCACAAGGACATCTTGATAGAGTTCCTTTTTCAATCACAAGTTCCTAATGACATATCCCTAAATAAATTTCAAGCTTTGGTTGGACATCTATCTTTAGGCTAATAATTTAACATTCGACCAAAGTAATATGTCATCCCTTAGCCTACTACATAAAAATCCCTTATATATAGAAGTTGTCATAACATGGCATAAAGTGAAACGTGTCCTCATAGATAATGGATCAGGCCTAAATATTATGTCTCTAAAGCTTATTAAGCTTCTCAGGTACACTATAGCTGATCTCCAACTAGAAATGATAACCATCAAGGCCTATGACAATGAATAATAGGAATCATAGGGCACTATCAACTTGCCTATTATCATTGTACCCTTGAACCATGATACACTAAGCCATGTGTTAGACCTTGATTTGTCATATAATATGATTTTGGGTAGACCTTAGATAGATGAAATTCATACAATTCCATCAACATTTCACTAATGTATCAAGTTCTCCCATTCAGGTATGGGAGTCACCATCCATGGAGATTTACAACCATACAAGCATTAAAAACATTTGAAGGCTAAATACCAAACATATAACTATTGTTTTAGCCTAAATCTAGTTGTTAAGGACAAGGGAAAATAAATTCTTGTTGATTCACTAAAGGCCAATTGTATTGACCCCAATACCCTTGCTTCACTTTCCCACATGCCACCTCCTAAAATATCTAATCATTATACCATCTTGGCTAATGACCTAGGAGAATATTTGACCCATGATACATTCCAAATTTTCAAGCTTCCATAGAGCCCGAAGTCCTTTATAAGACCTAAATCCAAACCACCCTACCTAAAATGGAAATGAAAGGGAAAAGCCAAACTACATAGTCCAACACCTATCATTTTCATTTCAACCTTTGGCCAAGAATATGATCCACTTGTAGATGATGAATGTTGGTTGTATAATTACAAATTGGCCAATTTTTATATCAATGCCAAGTATCTTATATCAAACATAATCATGGAAAAGAATGCCTATGAAGGAGGAGGTCTTGGGTTGAATCAACAAGGTTCATTTGAGCCAATTTATACCACTTGGTACAAAAGAACCTATAGACTTAGATTTAAATCACTTGGGGGTAACCCCATGTACCTTATTCATGTTACAACATCAATGACTAGTGATGATGATGTTGACAATAAAGCAAAGTTTGATCATAACCCTTTCGATGACCTAGCCCATACTAGTTTGTTTAACACTAATGCCATTTGTACCCTTCGACCAGTTATTTGCCATAACCTACTTCCATTGTATTATCCTCAATTGATAGACTGGGACCAAAAAGAATCAATAGTGCTAGTCGATGAGTTTCATAATGATAATTCCTTCTAATATTTTTTAGGACTAAGGAAATGTTCCATTGGGAGACCACAACTAAGGGTTCTCAATTAACCAGGATCTTTTAGCATCTTTTGGAGAATGGGTGAACACCCTTAGCCACAAATAATTAAATAAAACATTGAGGTCCCAAAGTGAAAACCTCTTCGAGGCACTTTTTGACCAAAGAAATAGTAAAGAGAAAGACCAATCTAGTGGTGAAAACCTATTTTAAGTGCTATTAGATGGGGGTGTTCAACTTTTCTCACACATAGCTCAAAAGACCACCAACGATGAACTTACCTATGGGTCTGAGTTCAACCTTAAAGAACAACAAGCTTTTAATCAAATCATCCAAGAGTTCCCAATAGTATTTGTCACATGACCATCCCTACCTTTGGGGTACTCTGATTCATCATGTCTATGAGAACTTGAGGAGTCGTCCTAACAGAGGATTCTACCATTACAGGCTAGTTTAAATCTTTGCCAACCATTTTAGAAGATGGTTCAACCCTTCTAGTTGAAGACACAATAGAAGTTAACAACATGACTCCAAATGACCCTAAATGGATCAAATTAGACATGCCCCTCACTAAGGAGGAATGTGAAGTCTTTACATCCCTTTTGAGGTAATTTATTAATATATTTTCAAGGGCTTACTTTGATATGCCAGGTTTGGACCCTACTTTGGTTGTATACCACCTCATGGTACATCATAATGTCAAGACTGTGAAATAAAAATTACACAAGATGCATCCTCACATTACTATATTAGTAAACAAAGAGTTGGAAAAACCCTTAAAAGCGAGATGTATTTAAATATTTTATGTTTCTACAGTCCATAAAATAACAAGATATTTTTTTTGGAAGAAACTATGTTTGTTTTTAAAAATTGACATGTTTCAAATCCACTACTGTGATCCTTCATCAGGAAATAAACATATGTGAGAACAACAGTGCCTTGCATCTTAAAAACTAAAGAAAAATTGTTTTTGTAAAAAAGTTACCAAATAAAAACAATATAACCATTACAATAAGTTACTAAAAACAAAATAGAGATAAGATATTTAAGATAATAATAGTCAATTAATTAAAATATTAATTTAAAGCATATTATTTAAGAAATAGTAACTTATTATTACTATGTTATAATGAATTAAAAATGAGTAAAGAAGATTAAAATAAAATAAAACAAGAAATATATCTAGGACCAACAAAAATAAAGATAAACTAAGCCTAAAAATTAAAACAAAACAACCTATAAATATCAAAAGAGAGAAAAAACACACTAATTTTTATAAACAACAGGTTTTCAAGCATGAATAATCTCTAACCCTTCATCTCTATTTAAATTATTAGGGAGCTTCAGTATTTCTATGGATTCCCTTATCTTTTGCTTATGGTAATGATCTTCAACGACTAAGATTTTTGCATCCTCAATATTGATCGCATGTTTTGACTTGAATGAGTGTTCAATAAGGGCTGATTTTTCTTTTCTTTTGAGATGAATGTTAGCGAAATTTCTTTAATTATAGTTTTAACTAACCTACCTATCTCCCCTATATATGGAATACCACACAAATAATCAACCTTATAGACACCACTCCTAAGGTTTGGGTCCAACTTGTCTTCGGTATAACTTAACATCATGTGTAACTTATTGACATGAAGGAAAGTGGAGTGAATATTCTGATGATTTAGAATTTTTGGCTAGTTTATTATAAATTCTTTCAACATAAGGTAGAAAAGCTATATAACCTTCTACCAAAGACTTCTTATCTTTAGTCCTATTAACATTTTCTTTGACTTGTTTGATAGCCTTATCTATTTGTTTACCTGAGTATCTATTCAACCTAAAAACTTTATTAAGATGTTTAATTTCAAGATCAATGTTCTTTTCATCATACATTTTAAAGGCCCTAGTGATTAAGGTTTTAATGACCCACGCTTTTTGAGAAGGATGATGATGGGAGGAGGCATGTAGGTAAAGGTATGTGTGCATTTTTTTTCTATATACCTTCCTAGCTAAATAACCATCCTCCTCCTTAATCAAGAGGACATCTAAAAAGGGTAGTTGGTATTCCATCTCACTTTCTTTAGTGAATTATATGCTAGGATATAGATTATTGATGTGGGAATAGAAATCATCTAATTTATCTAAGCCATGTTGCAAACATAAGCTAGTGTCATCAACATATCTTTTCCACCATTTAGGTTTTAATGAAAAGGAATGAAGCGCTAAATCTTCAAATTTTTCCATAAAGAGGTTAGCCACCATAGGTGAAAGAGGAGAGCCCATGGACATGCCTTCAAATTATTCATAAATGATACCCTTAAAGGAGAAAAAAATAGAGTTTAAACATAAAGCAACAAGATTAGTCATTTCCAAGTTCATGAGATTGCGGACTACTTCTACTGCCTCATGGATAGGAACCTTGGTAAAAAGTGACACCAAATCAAAGCTAACTAACAACTCATTACTTTCAACCTTTTTATCCTTAATAAACTCTACAAAGTCACTTGAGCCACGAACAAAAGAGGAGGTTTTTCCTAATAGGTCATTAAGTTTATTAGCTAAGAATGTTGTAAGTTTATAAGTTGGAGAGTCAGTTGTGTCCACAATGGGTCTTAATGGAACTCCCACTTTATGAATTAATGGAGCACCATATATCTGGGGTAACTTCTTTATTGGGAATTAACTCCTTTTTAATAGAATCATCAAAGGAAGAAGATTTGATAAATTTAATGATGTTGCAAACTGGGTTACGATCAAGCTTTCTATAACTACCACTATTAGAAAGATGATCTAACATTTTAGTGTTATAGTCACAATGGTTAAGAATTACCATCACATTTTCTTTATCAGCATTGAGGATTACAATGTCATTGTTACTTTTCAGGGACTTAAGAACTCCACATTCTTCCTTGGAAATGTTGCATGAAGGTGGTCTTACTCTATGCAACGCCACCGCACAATCTTGTCTTAATTCTTATGCTAAGTTAATAGGAAGGTGTTTAAGAGCACAATCTATTCCTATAATGAAATCTTCTTTAGGTATGTTCTTAGGAGTAATAACAAATCCTAATCCAAAAAAAGTTAAAAGAGGACTTGTCTAAAAAATAGTTTGAAAGATTAACTACTAATTTGTTTTGCCAATCAATAATAATGTTGTAAGAATTTTCAAACGATTAATTATTAGTGATTGAGCTATTGTTTAACTTATTATTATTTGTATCATCAATATTATTGTCACTGTTGTCTTTACCAAAAGAATCAATAATTTTATTATTAACCTTATTATTAATAATATTATATTTATCTTTTTTCGAACTACTTTGTTTAATAATAATAATAATAATAATAATAATAATAATAAATATTATATTTTTCTTCAATATTATTATCACTATTGTATTTATCAAAAGAGTCCAAAATTTTAATAATAATAATAATAATAATAATATTATTATTATTATTATTATCATTTTTATAATTAATATTATATATATCTTTATCTAAACTACTCTACTGTGTTTATCAATAATTTCAATAATTTTATTATTAATAATAATATTATTATATTTTTTTTTAATATTCAAGTTTATAATATTATTATTCACCTTATTATTAATAATATTAATATTATTATCATTATTATTGTTAATCTTATATTTATCTTTATCCAAACTATTGTGTATATTGATAATGTCAATAATTTTATTATTATAAATAATTATATTATTATTATTATTATTATAATATTTTTCTTCAATATTCAAGTTTTTAATAATATTATTATTATTAATAAAAATATTACTAAAATTGTTCAAATTATTATTATTATTTATTATAATACTAATCGATTTCTCATTATAAAGGTGACAATTACTATCAAAAGTTTTATGCATGTTAATTTTATTAAAATCTTTGGTATAACCTTGAAAATCGGTGCCATTATGATTCTTATCAAAATCATTATTATTATTATTATTATTAGAAATAGAATTCAAATATTTATTATTATTATTTTTGTCATTAATATCATTACTACCATCATCCAACTTATTCGCAGCAATAAAAAATAAACCAGAATTTAAACACTTGGCAGAACTGTTGGAAAGAAACTCAGACCAAGAATGAAGGCTGGGATTATAAGACTTGGAAAAAATCCCCCCACGAATGTTGATGCAGAAATTAGAAACTTTATCTTCAGTGATGTTTCCCAATCTGGGCAACGCCTTAATTGATATCTCTTTCGTAGTTGACTGCTTCAGATCGCCAATAAATACTATGTTGATCGACGCTCTATGAAGGTAACTCGACAGCTTTGGATGCACAATGATCTTGACTATTTTTTGTAGCTCCAAATTGTGACTCCATCTCTGACACATCCTTATATTCCATTGAATGAGGTTGCATTAAGATCTGACTTAAACCTTTTTCCAAAAGAATACGACACATGGCTAAAGGGTCTTTCTTGTACTTGAAACTAAGTAAAGTATCAAGAAGAAAAATACGTTTTGGTATAATGTCTCCATGAGAAGAAATTTCATTTAAAATATTACTTTCTACTTGTTCCTCTAACCTCTTAATTTCATCCACCACAAGCAAAAATGATTGAGAAGACAAATAAATATGAAGAACCGTTTCTAACAGAATCTCCATTAATATTTAACACATCAAATTTAATATTATTATTTGATAAATCAAATCTAAAATTATTAATTGAAGAAGACTCACCTCTAATAGTATCTTTTCCCTGTACATTCTGTTTGTTGTTCTCCAATGTTGTAAATTTTTTCTTTTGTCTAGATTAATTATGAAGAGTACCCAATGCCAATAAATGTGAAAAACCATCAATCTTCCTCCATAAGTCTACTTTCAAAACGTTGGCAAGTTTTAAATGTAATTTATACAATTCATCAGAGAATTTACTCATATCATACCTTGTCCTGCCAATTACAAATCGAAGCAAAGAAAGACTAGCTCTATCAAAAATATACCTAAATCTAGTATTTTTCAAAGAATGCTTAATACAAGTCCAAGATAGAAAAATTCTATGATCCCTACAACATTTTAAGAATGCTAAATTTGTTGTTCTCTTAGCCAATTTAATTCTAAGCTTTTCAAAAAGCTTAACCTTGGAATACATATCCCTTCTATGAATGGAAATTATCAAAGATTTATGTTTTCACAGTCCATAAAATAACAAGAGATTTTTTTGGGAAGAAACTATGTTTATTTTAAAAAATCGATGCGTTTCGGATCCACTACTGTGATCCTTCATCAGGTAATAAAATTATTTGAGAACAACAGTATCTTGCATCTTAAAAATCGAAGGAAAATAATAGTTGTAATTTTTTTTTCAAATAGAAACAATATAACCATTACAATAAGTTACTAAAAACAATATAGAGATAAGATAATTAAGATAATAATAGTCAATTAATTAAAATATTAATTTAAAATATATTATTTAAAAAATAGTAACTTATTATTACTATATTATAATGAATTAAAAATGAGTAAAGAAGATTAAAATAAAATAAAACAAAAAATCTATTTAGGACCAACAAAAATAAAGATAAATTAAGCCTAAAAATTAAAACAAAACAACCTACAAATAGCAAATGAGAGTAAAAACACACTAATTTTTATAAACAATAGGTTTCTAAGCATGACTAATCTCTAACCCTAAATCTTTATTTAAATTATTTGGGTGCTTTAGTATTTCTATGGATTTCCTTATCTTTCGCTTATGGTAATGATCTTTAACTACTAAGATTTTTGCATCTTCAATATTGATCACATGTTTCAACTTGAACCAGTGTTCAACAAGTGCATGTTTTTCTTTTCTTTCAAGATGAATGTCAATGGAATGTTTTTTAATTCTAGGTTTAACTGACCTACCTGTCTCCCCTATATATGCAATACCACACGAATAATCAACCTTATAGACACCACTCCTAAGGTTTGGGTCTAACTTATCTTTGGCAGAACCTAACATCATGTGTAACTTATTGATAGGAAGAAAAATAGAGTGAAGATTTTGGCGATTTATAATTTTGGCTAGTTTATTGTAAATTATTTCAACATAATGTACAAAATCTATAGAACCTTCCACCAAAGACTTATTATTTTTAGCCCTATTAACATTTTCTTTGACTTGTTTGATAGACTTAGCTATTTGTTTCCCTGAGTATCCATTCAACCTAAAAACTTTGTTAAGATGTTTAATTTCAAGATCAATATTCTCCTCATCAAAATTTTTTAAAGGCCCTAGTAATTAAGGTTTTAATGACCCCCACTTTTTGAGTAGGATGATGATGGGAGGAGGCATGTAGGTAAGGGTCTGCGCGCATTATTTTTCTATATACCTTCCTAGCTAAAGAACCATCCTCTTTCTTGATCAATAGGACATCTAAAAAAGGTAGTTGGTGTTCCATCTCAATTTCTTTAGTGAATTTTATGCTAGGATATAGATTGTTGAGGTGGGAATGGAAATATTCTAATTTATCTAAGCCATGTTGTCAACATAAGCTAGTGTCATCAACATATCTTTTCCACCATTTAGGTTTTAATGGAAAGAAATGAAGCACTAAATATTCAAATTTTTTCATAAAGAGGTTAGCCACCATAGGAAAAATAGGAGATCCCATGGCCATGCCTTCACATTGTTCATAAATGATACCCTTAAAGGAGTAAGTGGAGTTTAAACACAAAGCAACAAGATTAGTTGTTTCCAAGTTCATGAGATTGCAGACTACTTCTACCACCTCATGGATAGGAACCTTGGTAAATAGTGACACCACATCAAAACTAACTAACAAATCAATACTTTCAACCTTTTTATCCTTAATAAACTCTACAAAGTCACTTGAGTCATGAATAAAATTAGAGTTTTTTCCTACTAGGTCAGTAAGTTTATTAGCTAAGAATGCTGCAAGCTTATAAGTTGGAGAGTCAATTGTGTCTACAGTGGGTCTTAATGGAACTTCCACTTTATGAATTTTCAGAGCACCATATATCTGGGGGGTAACTTCTTTATTAGAAATTAACTTCTTTTTAATATAATCATCAAAGGAAGAATATTTGATAACTTTAGTGACATTTTTAATGATGTTACAAACTGAGTTATGATCAAGCTTTTTATAACTACCACTATTGAAGAGATGATCTAACTTTTTTACAATAGTTATTTTCCTTTGATTTTTAAGATGCAAGTCACTGCTATTATCACATAAGTTTATTTCCTGATAAAGGATCACAATAGTGGATCCAAAACATGTCAATTTTTAAAACTAGACACAGTTTCTTCTAGAAAAAATCTCTTGTTGAAATGTATTCAATTGATAGACTATTCAAAGTAGATCTCAAATATTATACTAGTCAACAAAAATATAGAAGGAATAAGAATCTGCACCAATTTTAGGGACATAAATAAATCCTACTCCAAGGATGATTTTCCTATGCCAAACATTGACATGATTGTTGACTCTATAGTGGGTTATAAAATGATTTCATTGATGGACAGATTTTTAGGCTATAATCAAAATTGAATTACACTAGAAGACTAACATAAAATTGCATTCACCCTTTTGTGGGGAACATTATATTATTAGGTTATGCCATTTGGTCTCAAAAATGTTGGGACCACTTATGAAAGGGCCAGTGTTGATCATCTAACAACACTAAGAAGGATATTTGAGAGACTACGTGAATATAAAGTCAAGCTCAACCCTAAGAAGTGTGTTTTTTAAGTTAATTCAGGAAAATTTCTTGGTTTCATTGTATCTCATCAAAGAATTAAAGTCGATCCAGCCAAATTATAAGCCATAACTGAGATGTCACCACCAACCAATTTGAAGCAACTCTATAGTTTGTAGGGCAATATCTAATCTATTAGATGCTTCATATCTCAGTTGATCGATAAGTGCCATCCTTTTATACATTTGCTAAAGAAGGGTATGACATTTCATTGGGATGACAAATGCCAAAACACTTTCTAATAGTTGAAGGACTATCTTATAAATCTATCTATTTTGTTGCCTCCAATGCCAAGAAAGTTGTTCCTCCTATACATATCAGCTATTGACAAAGCCCTGGGGGCTCTTCTAGCTCAATAGGATGATAATGGAAATGATCATGTTGTGTACTATCTAATCCATACACTAGTATTATATGAGCACAATTATATACCCATTGAAAATCCTATTTAATTATGGTCTTCACATCTCAAAAATTATGACATTACATGTTGAACAATAAGACCATGGTCATTTCTAAAGTATACTAGATAAAATAACTTTACAAGGCCACATGACCAAATGGATCATGCTCTTAAATGAGTTTGAGATAGAGTATATCAAACAGAAAGCCATCAAAGGATAGGTTCTTGTAGATCAGCTTGCTAAAGCACCCTTTGAAGATACAAAGTTGTTAATATTCTAATTCCCAAATGAATCCATTATGATTATCATTGAAACACCTCTTGAGGAGAAATATTGGAAGCTATATTTTGATGGATCATTCACCACACATAGATCAGGGGTGGGCCTTTTGTTCATTACACCACAAGGGCGATCTAATTTCTAAATCATTTAGGATCAAATTTTTTTGTACCAATAACATGGCCGAATATGAATCACTCATCATAGGACTTCGATAGGAAACACACTAGAACATACAATATTTAAAATTTTATGATGATTCTTAGTTAATCATCAATCAGGTTACAGACCATTTTCAGACCAAGGATGATAAATTAGTGCCGTACAAGGCCATGGTTGACACTCTTAAATAGCAAATTACCCATAGACAGTTTGAACATATACCAAGAGCTATTAATAGAATAATAGATGCCATGGACACCATTGGATCTTTGATTTGTCATATAGATATGGTAAAAGAATACCAGGTTCTCATTGAAAATATACTAGTGCCAGCTCATGAACCTTCAACCATCGTAATGCTCTGTAATATTGTTTATACTAACTCTATTTGGTATTTAGACCTATATGTGATCTAGAACTCAGAAGCTTTGGTTGAAAGATAATTCAACAAATAAGAACAACACAATAAAAATAATGTTATCTCTAAGAAGAGATGTTTTATTCATCAAAATTTGTAGATCCAAACATATGCTTATCTCTAAGAAGAGAGGTCTGATTTTTCTTTCAGGTTACATCTTAATTTATACATATTTTGAAGGTAGGAGGAGGATGTGGAAGGTCACCAATCTCGAGGGAGATCAAGTGGTTTGACTTCTATGTTTTACAACAATACAAAATTTGAGGAATTAATATTTTGAGAAACTTACTGTTTTTAGACTGTACTACTAAAATTGAAATTTAAGGCACTTCCATTGGGTTTTTTGGGGTCAAAAACCATCAAGTAGATCTCAATGCCATCTCACCACATTTTCCTCATTTTTATATTTCTAACAGTTTGAATGGTGAGTCGATTGGAGCTATGGTGCAAAAGTTATGGTTCCTAAAAGTTTCATCATCAAATGGGTTAGAACTGTCACCCGAATTATCACTTGAAATGTTGCTCGGATCAATATGCCTATCTTCATGACCAAATAATGCCACCAGACCTATCTCAAAAATAATCCAAAGCCTTTATCCACCATGCCACACATTATATTTTACTTAGACCAACCCTATACCATTGCAGTTTTTATGGAACTCTACTTCATTATTTACCTTCAATAGAATCTACATTAACATTATGGGAAGTTCATGAAGGAGTATGTGGAACCCACACAAGTGGGCCAGTCCTATCCAAAAATCTCTTACATATTGGGTACTATTGGCCAACAATGAAATTAGATGCAACTACATATGTGAAAAAGTGTATCAAATGTCAAAGGCATGCCAATATAATTCATGCCCTGGCCAAGAATTTGAAACCAATGCTTACACCATGGTTGTTTACTACTTAGGGCCTCAATCTCATTAAGAAGATAAACCCCACTTCATTTAATGGCCACAAACATGTCCTTACTACCATCAAATACTTTACTAAGTGGGTTGAAGCTATACCCCTCACTTACATGATTGGAAAGCATATTTAGTCAAGGAATCCAAGAATAACACACCTTGTTTTGATTCCACTTGTTAGGATCTTACTCCTCAGAAAGAGCACAATATGATTACCAAATACAAGCAATTAAACATGCGGAAATATACCAGAAGCACAAGTAACTAGAATCCACAAATAGCATAGAATATGAGAGACAATATACAATCTTGTATTAACACTTGTAAAGAAAAGAATACAATAAAGAGACGCCACTCTCTTCCACCTTACAGAGGCTTCCCACACCTCAAGTGTACAGTAATTATTCTTCAAAACACTCTCCTATCAAAAACGGTCCCAACACACAACTCACACACAGAATTGGTGTTCACCTCTCCAACCAGTCAGTAATAACCCTGCTAGTACACCAAGAACTCTAAAGTACTTCAAGTAGATCTCCCATGAACCTGCAACCTGTAATTCAACAGACCATACTCACACAAGTAGATCTCCTATGAGCTTGCAACAACTTGCAACTCAATGATCTTACAATGGAAGGATCTTCCTTGCCTTCCTTTTCAGCTCATCTTTACAATACATGCCAATGGGTCTATAAATAGATCCTAGAATTAAAAAATAACTTAGACTCTTAATTTAGAATAATTATCCACGTAGCTCAAGACTCGAAATATCCTTTACATGAAAACACTTAGTTCAACTAACTAACTGTTCGTGCAATGAACAGTTTTAGAACACACAGGAGACCGACGTCGGTCCCTATCTAACTGGTGCTGATCGACGTCGACTGACTCCCTACCGATGCCAGTTGCCTTCTGCATACATCATGACCGACGTCGATCATACTGCTGATGCTGGTACTTCTAGAACTTTAACAACCTCCTTTTCGTCTGCATAGTTGAAGCTTTTAGCTCGACAACCTAACAATCTCCCACTTGGAGATAAATAGCTACAACTGTACCTGTACCTGTAATTTGTCTAGTTTGTTCCCTTGGCTCTATATTCCTCTTCAAGATCACTCTTGAAGACCAACCACCACAAATCTTGTGGTGCAACTTCTGTCATCCAAATCACCTGCCACATCCACATCTACAAACCATGTAGAAAATAACTTGAACCTGCATAGCATGTGCACCTGCCGCTGGTCCCTCTAAGAATCCACTGAACTGCCCTCCAATGCTTCTTTCCTGGATTGGCTCCAAACTTGTGACAACTCCCACTACTTGGGAAAACTCAGGTCTAGTACATACCATGCACTTAACCTCATTATGTGAATCAAGACACTGTTCTGTGAACTGTCCAACCATCGGTGTGCTAACTGGTCTCACACAATCATCCTAAAACAAATTCAACCTGTGACCTTTCATGTCCCTAGAACACACTCATGCCAAAGAATTTTGCTGCTCTCAGATTCCTCATGACACACCTCTAAACTAGCTTTACCTTTAGTTCAGCAACTCCCTGTATATGTAACCCTGCAACAAGCACATCATACAATAATAGGATAATGTAGCTAATATTATCCAACCTGGTAAAGAGAAACACAATGATCAAACCTCCATTGTCCTGTAGCTTACTCAAGACCATATACCCTGGCCTTCTGTCTCACGTGTCCATTCCCGCTCTTCTTCATCCTGAACATCCATTCGTCTCTCAGTGCTTACTTCTAGCTGGCAACTCCACCCAAAACTCTTGTTTGGTTCTCCTCCAAGGAATCACATCCTTCATCCATGCCAAGCTCCCACTGTTTCCTGGATCTACCTGTTCTGCTTCTTCAATAACTTCCTGGTTGTTTACCATGAGTAACAAGTAGTGTAAAGAAGGGAAATGATGAATTTGAGGCTTACATACCCTTTAAGTCCTCCATATGGGCGCTTGAGACTCCTTGACAGCTTGTTGTCCACCCAAAATTTGTCTCAGTGACCGATGCTGGTCACATCTCAGTCTGCACCCGACCAATGTCGGTTCCCTGTGACTACCTCATCGCCAATGTTGGTTCCCCCTGGCCGATGCCGGTGTTTATCTGCCCTGAGTCACCGACATTGGGCTGCACATAGCTGACATCGGTCCCTGTCTGGACACCGATGCCAATTTTCTAGCCGACATCGGTCTCTGTGTTTTGCTTGTGAGAATTGACTTTTTCCTGTGAGCTCCTTTTGGATCAAACCCTTGTGCAAATCACCCTTGCTCTGCTCAAAATTCTTCTGCCCCTTGTACTGAACTCTATCCATCACCTTCTCTTAAAACCAAGGCTTTCCTGCTCTTGTCACTGACATTGGATTCCTCAAGAAACGTTACCTTCTTCTTTTCCATACATAAATCTCGATCTATGCCCTTCAAATCTGAAAGCATACCCTTTGACTCAAGAACATGCATCTCCTTCTTATTCATGTGACCAAGCCTATTAAGCCACATTTTCAAATCTACACCTGAAGTAGATAACCCAAAAAAAGAATCAATAATATAAGTAGATAGATAAAGCGTACCTACTTTCTTACCTCTTGCTACAACAAGTGCACCCTTGGTAACCTTCCAAGAGTCCACTGTGAGAGTTATTATGCAACCCTCATCACCCAAGCTTCTTACAGAAATCAAATTCTGCTCCAAAATTGGGACATGCATGACCTCCTTTAACACCCATGTGTTACCTGTCTATAATTTTAGCTTCACTTTCCCTTTGCCAACCATCTGACAAGGCTTACCATCCCCTAAACAAATTTCTCCAAAGTCTCCCTGGACATACTCATGAAAAAATTCCCTATTTAGGGATGCATGAAAAGAGGCACCATAATCTAAAACCCAAGATTCTACTTTATCCAAAGAACATACCAGAGCATCTTGTGCAATGAAATTTGCAACATCTGCTTCTTCTTCATGTCTTTCATGCTGATCTTCACCTGACCTGCAATCTCTCTTTAAGTGCCCTTGCTTTCCACATTTCCAGCAGGTTATTTTGCCATACTTGGACTTGGATCTCCTACCTTTCTTTGACCTTGATCTCCCACACTCTATCTTCTCTCTTTGCCTTCCTCTGCCTTCAACACTCAAAGCATTCCCTGATGATTCACTTGTGCTTTTCCTGTGAATCTCTTCATTCAAGATCACACTCATAATATCGTCCACTTTTAAGATTTTTGAAGCAGACGCAGTATTAAAAACTGCGATTACCAAACTCTCCTAACTTTCAGGTAATGAACATAAGATTAAGAGAGCCTTAATTTCATCATCAAAAACAATATTGACTGAACTTAACTGGTTTACCAAACCATGGAAATCACTAAGATGACTATGAACAGATCCACCATCTAACATTTACAAATTAAATAATTGCTTCATAAGAAATACCTTATTCGAAGCCGAGGGTTTTTCATATAAATTTGCTAAAGATTCCATCAACTCTACCGTTGTCTTACACTGTGATAAGCTGGAAATCACAGACGATGCAAAACTCAATCTTATAAATCCTAGAGCCTTTCGATAAAGAACCTCCCATTCTTCATCCTTCATATCCCAGGGCTTGCAATCAACCCCACCCAACGATAAGTACAAATCTTTCTGATACAGATAATCTTCAATCTGCATCCTCCATAATTGATAGTTCTTGCCATTAAACTTCTCCATTCTTAGCTTACTATCTTCTGCCATTACTCTACTCCCACTCAAATAGAAACCCTTGTGAGTACCCTATGATCAAAACACACTAACTAGATCTAATCCAACCTGTTAGTATCCCAACCAAAAGCTCTGATACCAGTTGTCAAGGAATCCAAGAACAACACACCTTATTCTGATTCCACTTGTTAGGATCCTACTCCTCAAAAAGAGCACAATATGATTACCAAATACAAGTAATTAAACATGCGGAAATATACCAGAAGCACAAGTAACTAGAATCCACAAATAGCACAGAATATGAGAGACAATATACAATCTTGTATTAACACTTGTATAGAAAAGAATACAATAAAGAGACACCACTCTCTTCCACCTTACAGAGGCTTCTCACACCTCAAGTGTATAGTAATTATTCTTCAAAACACTCTCCTACCAAAAATGGTCCCAACACACAACTCACACACAAAATTGGTGTTCACCTCTCCAACTAGTCAGTAATAACCCTGCTAGTACACCAAGCACTCTAAAGTACTTCAAGTAGATCTCCCATGAACCTGCAATCTGCAATTCAACAGACCATACTCACACATGTAGATCTCCTATGAGCTTGCAACAACCTACAACTCAATGATCTTACAATGGAAGGATCTTTCTTGCCTTCCTTTTCAGCTCATCTTTACAATAAATAGATCCCAGACTTAAACAATAACTTAGACTCTTAATTTAGAATAATTATCCACGCATCTCAAGACTCAAAATAGCCTTTACATGCAAACACTCAGTTTAACTAACTAACTGTTCGTGCAATGAACAATTTGGAACACACAGGCGACCGACGTCGGTCCCTGTCTAACTAGTGTTGACCGACGTCGGCCAACTCCCTGCCGACGCTGATTGCCTTCTACATACATCATGACTGACATCAGTCATACTGTCGACACTGGTACTTCTAGAACTTTAGCAACCTTCTTTTCATCTGCATAGTTGAAGCTTTTAGCTCCATAACCTAACAATCTCCCACTTGGAGATAAATACCTGCAACTGTACCTATACCTGTAATTTGTCTAGTTTGTTCCCTTGGCTCTATATCCCTCTTCAAGATCACTCTTGAAGACCAACCACCACAAATCTTATGGTGCAACTTTTGTCATCCAAATCACCTGCCACATCTATATCTACAAACCATGTAAAAAATAACTTGAACATGCATAGCATGTGCACCTGCTGTTGGTCCCTCTAAGAATCCACTGAACTGCCCTCCAATGCTTCTTTCTTGGATTGGCTCCAAACTTGTGACAACTCCCACTGCTTGGGAAAACTCAAGTCTAGTACATACCATGCACTTAACCTCATTATGTGAATCAAGACACTATTTTGTGAACTATCCAACCATCGGCGTGCTAACCGGTCTCACACAATCATCCTGAAACAAAGTCAACCTGTGACCTTTCATGTCCCTAGAGCACACTCATACCAAAGAATTTTGCTGCTCTCAAATTCCTCATGACACACCTCTGAACTAGCTTTACCTTTAGTTCAACAACTCCCTGTATATGTAACCCTGCAACAAGCACATCATACAGTAATAGGATAATGTAGCTAATATTATCCAACCTGGTAAAGAGAAACACAATGATCAAACCTCCATTGTCCTGTAGCTTACTCAAGACCATATACCCTGGCCTTCTGTCTCACGTGTCCGTTCTCGCTCTTCTTCATCCTGAACATCCATTCGTCTCTCAGTGCTTACTTCTAGCTGGCAACTCCACCCAAAACTCCTATTTGGTTCTCCTCCAAGGAATCACATCCTTCATCCATGCCAAGCTCCCACTGTTTCCTAGATCTACCTGCTCTGCTTCTTCAATAACTTCCTGGTTCTTTACCATAAATGAGTAACAAGTAGTGTAAAGAAGGGAAATGATAAATTTGAGGCTTACATACCCTTTAAGTCCTCCATATGGGCGCTTGAGACTCCTTGACAGCTTGCTGTCCACCCAAAATTCATCTCAGTGATCGATGCTGGTCACATCTCAGTCTGCACCTGATCGATGTCAGTTCCCTGCGACTGCCTCATCGCCAACGTTGGTTCCCCCTAGCCGATGCCGGTGTTTATCTGCGCTGAGTCACCAATGTTGGGCTGCACATAGCCAACATTGGTCCCTGTCTGGACACTGATGCCAATTTTCTAGCCAACGTCGGTCTCTGTGTTTTGCTTGTGAGAACTGACTTTTTCCCGCGAGATCCTTTTGGATCAAACCCTTGTGCAAATCACCCTTGCTCTGCTCAAAATTCTTCTACCCCTTGTGCTGAACTTTATCCATCACCTTCTCTTAAAACCAAGGCTTTCCTGCTCTTGTCACTGACATCGGATTCCTCAAAAAATGTTACCTTCTTCTTCTGCATACATAAATCTCGATCTATGCCCTTCAAATCTAAAAGCATACCCTTTGACTCAAGAACATGCATCTCCTTCTTATTCATGTGACCAAGCCTATTAAGCCATATCTTTGAATCTACAGCTGAAGTAAATAACCCAACAACAAAATCAGTAATACAAGTAGATAGATAAAGCATACCTACTTTCTTACCTCTTGCTACAACAAGTGCACCCTTGGTAACCTTCCAAGAGTCTGCTGTGAGAGTTACTATGCAACCCTCATCACCCAAGCTTCTTATAAAAATCAAATTTGACTCCAAAATTGGGACATGCATGACCTCCTTTAACACCCATGTGTTACATGTCTATAATTTTAGCTTCACTTTCCCTTTGCCAACCATCTGACAAGGCTTACCATCCCCTAAACAAATTTCTCCAAAGTCTCCCTAGACATATTCATGAAAAAATTCCCTATTTAGGGATGTATGAAAAGAGGCACCATAATCTAAAACCCAAGATTCTACTTTATCCAAAGAACATACTAGAGCATCCTGTGCAATGAAATCTGTAACATCTGCTTCTTCTTCATGTCCTTCATGCTGATCTTCACCTAACCTACAATCTCTCTTTAAGTGCCCTTGCTTTCCACATTTCTAGCAGGTTATTCAGCCATACCTGGACTTAGATCTCCTGCCTATCTTTGACCTTGATCTCCCACACTCTATCTTCTCTCTTTGCCTTCCTCTGCCTTCAACACTCAAAGCATTCCCTGATGATTCACCTGTGCTTTTCCTGCGAATCTCTTCATTCAAGATCACACTCACAATATCATCCACTTTTAAGATTTTTGAAGCAGACGCAGTATTAGAAACTACCATTACCAAACTCTCCCAACTTTTAGGTAATGAACATAAGATTAAGAGAGCCTTAATTTCATCATAAAAAACAATATTAACTGAACTTAACTAGTTTACCAAACCATGGAAATCACTAAGATGACTATGTACAGATCCACCATCCAACATTTGCAAATTAAATAATTGCTTCATAAGAAATACCTTATTCAAAGCTGAGGGTTTTTCATATAAATTCACCAAAGATTCCATCAACTCTACCGTTGTCTTACACTGCGATAAGCTAGAAATCACAGACGATGCAAGACTCAATCTTATAGATCCCAGAGCCTTTCGATCAAGAACCTCCCATTCTTCATCCTTCATATCCCAGGGCTTGCAATCAACCCCACCCAATGGTAAGTATAAATCTTTCTGATACAGATAATCTTCAATCTGCATCCTCCATAATTGATAGTTCTTGCCATTAAACTTCTCCATTCTTAGCTTACTGTCTTCTGCCATTGCTCTACTCCCACTCAAATAGAAACCCCTGTGAGTACCCTGTAATCAAAACACACTAACTAGATCTAATCCAACCTGTTAGTATCCCAACCAAAAGCTCTGATACCAGTTGTCAAGGAATCCAAGAACAACACACCTTGTTCTGATTCCACTTGTTAGGATCTTGCTCCTCAGAAAGAGCACAATATGATTACCAAATACAAACAATTAAACATGTGGAAATATACCAAAAGCATAAGTAACTAGAATCCACAAATAGCACAGAATATGAGAGACAATATACAATCTTGTATTAACACTTGTACAAAAAAGAATACAATAAAGAGACGCCACTCTCTTCCACCTTACAGAGGCTTCCCACACCTCAAGTGTACAGTAATTCTTCTTCAAAACACTCTCCTACCAAAAATGGTCCCAACACACAACTCACACATAGAATTGGTTTTCACCTCTCCAACCAGTCAATAATAACCCTGCTAGTACACCAAGCACTCTAAAGTACTTCAAGTAGATCTCCCATGAACTTGCAACTTGCAATTTAACAGACCATACTCACACATGTAAATCTCTTATGAGATTACAACAACCTGCAACTCAATGATCTTACAATGGAAGGATCTTCCTTGCCTTCCTTTTCAGCTCATTTTTACAATACATGCCAATGGGTCTATAAATAGATCCCAGACTTAAACAATAACTTAGACTCTTAATTTAGAATAATTATCCATGCAGCTCAAGTATCAAAATAGCCTTTACATGCAAACACTCAGTTCAACTAACTAACTATTCGTGTAATGAACAGTTTTGGAACACACAAGCGATCGATGTTAGTCCCTATCTAACTGGTGTTGACCGACATCGACTGACTCCCTGCCGATGCCAGTTGCCTTCTGCATACATCATGACCGACGTCGGTCATACTGCTGATGCTGATACTTTTAGAACTTTAGCAACCTCCTTTTCGTCTACATAGTTGAAGCTTTTAGCTCCACAACCTAACAATCTCCCACTTGGAGATAAACAACTGCAACTATACCTGTACTTGTACTTTGTCTAGGTTGTTCCCTTGGCTCTATATCCCTCTTCAATATCACTCTTGAAGACCAACCACCACAAATCTTGTGGTGCTTCTTCTATCATCCAAATCACCTACCACATCCACATCCACAAACCATGTAGAAAATAACTTGAACCTGCATAGCATGTGCACCTGCTGCTGGTCCCTCTAAGAATCCACTGAACTACCCTCCAATGCTTCTTTCTCAGATTGGCTCCAAACTTGTGACAACTCCCACTACTTGGGAAAACTCAGGTCTAGTACATACCATGCACTTAACCTCATTATGTGAATCAAGACACTATTCTGTGAACTACCCAACCATCGACATGCTAACCGGTCTCACACAATCATCCTGAAACAAAGTCAACCTGTGACCTTCCATGTCCCTAGAACACACTCATGTCAAAGAATCTTGCTGCTCTCAGATTCCTCATGACACTCCTCTGAACTAGCTTTACCTTTAGTTCAGCAACTCCCTGTATATGTAACCCTGCAACAAGCACATCATACAATAATAGGATAATGTAGCTAATATTATCCAACCTGGTAAAGAGAAACACAATGATCAAACCTCCATTGTCCTGCAGCTTACTCAAGACCATATACCCTGGCCTTCTGTCTCACATGTCCAATCCCGCTCTTCTTCATCCTAAACATTCATTTGTCTCTCAGTGCTTACTTCCAGCTGGCAACTCCACCCAAAACTCTTATTTGGTTCTCCTCCAAGGAATCACATCCTTCATCCATGCCAAGCTCCCACTGTTTCTTGGATCTACCTACTCTGCTTCTTCACTAAGTTCCTGGTTCTTTACCATAAGTGAGCAATAAGTAGTGTAAAGAAGGGAAATGATGAATTTGAGGCTTACATACCCTTTAAGTCCTCCATATGGGTGCTTGAGACTCCTTGACAGCTTACTGTCCACCCAAAATTTGTCTCAGTGATCGATGCCGATCACATCTCAGTTTGCACCTGACCGATGTCAATTCCCTACGACTGCCTCATTGCCAACATCGGTTCCCCCTGGCCGATGTTGGTGTTTATCTGCCCTGAGTCATCGATGTCAGGCTACACATAGCCAACATCAGTCCCTGTCTAGACGTTGATGCCAGTTTTCTAGCTGACATCAGTCTCTATGTTTTGCTTGTGAGAATTGACTTTTTCTCGCGAGCTCCTTTTGGATTAAACCCTTATGCAAATCACCCTTACTCTACTTAGAATTCTTCTACTCCTTGTGCTGAACTCTATCTGTCACCTTCTCCTTAAAAACCAAGGCTTTCTTGCTCTTGTCACTGACATCAAATTCCTCAAGAAACGTTACCTTCTTCTTCTGCATACTGAAATCTTGATCTATGCCCTTCAAATCTGAAAGCATACCCTTTGACTCAAGAATATGCATCTCCTTCTTATTCATGTGACCAAGCCTATTAAGCCACATCTTCGAATCTACAGCTGAAGTAGATAAACTAGAAAGAGAATCAGTAATACAAGTAGATAGATAAAGCGTACCTACTTTCTTACCTCTTGCTACAACAAGTGCACCCTTGGTAACCTTCCAAGAGTCTGCTATGAGAGTTACTGTGCAACCCTCATCACCCAAACTTCTTACAGAAATCAAATTCTGCTCTAGAACTGAGACATGCATGACCTCCTTTAACACCCATGTGTTACCTGTCTGCAATTTCAGCTTCACTTTCCCTTTGCCAACCATCTGACAAGGCTTACCATCCCCTAAACAAATTTCTCCAAAGTCTCCCTGGACATACTCATGAAAAAATTCCCTATTTGGGGATGCATGAAAAGAGGCACCAGAATCTAAAACCCAAGATTCTACTTTATCCAAAGAACATACCAGAGCATCCTATGCAACAAAATTTGCAACATCTACTTCTTCTTCATGTCCTTCATGCTGATCTTCACCTGACCTACAATCTCTCTTTAAGTGCCCTTGCTTTCCACATTTCCAGCAGGTTATTCTGCCATACCTGGACTTGGATCTCCTACCTATCTTTGACCTTGATCTCCCACGCTGTATCTTCTCTCTTTGCCTTCCTCTACGTTCAACACTCAAAGCATTCTCTGATGATTCACCTGTGCTTTTCCTGTGAATCTCATCATTCAAGATCACACTCACAATACCATCCACTTTTAATATTTTTGAAGCAGACGCAGTATTAGAAACTACCATTACCAAACTCTCCCAACTTTTAGGTAATGAACATAAGATTAAGAGAGCCTTAATTTCATCATCAAAAACAATATTAACTAAACTTAACTGGTTTACCAAACCATGGAAATCACTAAGATGACTATGTACAGATCCACCATCCAACATTTGCAAATTAAATAATTGCTTCATAAGAAATACCTTATTTGAAGCCGAGGGTTTTTCATATAAATTTTCCAAATATTCCATCAACTCTACCATTGTCTTACACTGTGATAAGTTGGAAATCACAGATGATGCAAGACTCAATCTTATAGATCCCAGAGCCTTCCGATCAAGAACCTCCCATTCTTCATCCTTCATATCCTAGGGCTTGCAATCAACCCCACCCAATGGTAAGTACAAATCTTTTTGATACAGATAATCTTCAATCTGCATCCTCCATAATTGATAGTTCTTGCCATTAAACTTCTCCATTCTTAGCTTACTGTCTTCTGCCATTGCTCTACTCCCACTCAAATAGAAACCCCTGTGAGTACCCTGTAATCAAAACACACTAACCAGATCTAATCCAACCTGTTAGTATCCCAACCAAAAGCTTTGATACCAGTTGTCGGGGAATCCAAGAATAACACACCTTGTTCTGATCCCACTTGTTAGGATCTTGCTCCTCAGAAAGAACACAATATGATTACCAAATACAAGCAATTAAACATGCGGAAATATACCAGAAGCACAATTAACTAGAATCCACAAATAGCACAAAATATGAGAGACAGTATACAATCTTGTATTAACACTTGTACAAAAAAGAATACAGTAAAGAGACGCCACTCTCTTCCACCTTACAAAGGCTTCCCACACCTCAAGTGTACAGTAATTCTTCTTCAAAACACTCTCCTACCAAAAATGGTTTCAACACACAACTCACACACAGAATTGGTGTTCACCTCTCCAATCAGTCAGTAATAACCCTGCTAGTACACCAAGCACTCTAAAGTACTTCAAGTAGATCTCCCATGAACCTGCAACCTACAATTCAACAGACCATACTCACACATGTAAATCTTCTATGAGCTTGCAACAACTTGCAACTCAATGATCTTATAATGGAAGGATCTTCCTTGCCTTCCTTTTCAACTCATCTTTACAATACATGCCAATGGGTCTATATATAGATCCCAGACTTAAACAATAACTTAGACTCTTAATTTAGAATAATTATCCACGCAGCTCAAGACTTGAAATAGCCTTTACATGCAAACACTCAGTTCAACTAACTAACTATTCATGTAATGAATAGTTCTAGAACACACAGGCGATCGACATCAGTCCTTGTCTAACTGGTGCTAACCGACATCGGCTGACTCCCTGCCAATGCTGGTTGCCTTCTGCATACATCATGATCGATGTCGGTCATACTGCCAATGCTGGTACTTTTGTAACTTCAACAACCTCCTTTTCATCTGCATAGTTGAAGCTTTTAGCTCCACAACCTAACATATTTCCAAATTCATATTCAACCATCTCATTTACCATTATGGTATCCCCTTCAAAATTATATTTGATAATTGTATATCATTTTAAAATGAGGATGTCGAATCGCTTTATGTTGAGTATAAAATTAAATAACATTTTTCCATGGCACATTACCTATAAGGTAAAGGCAGAAGCATCTAATAAAACCATCATCATCATCATCCCTAAAAATATTTTTAATGATGATAGCCATGATTGGAACCTTCAAATATTTTGTGCCCTATGGGCATACCATACCAATCACTGTACTCCAACATGAGCCACTCCATACTCACTTATTGCATTGAAGCCATTCTTCCCATTGAGGTCAAGTTACCTTCTTTGCATATATCTTTGAAGCATATCCTAGACGATGAAGATTATTGAGTAGCTCACCTACAAGAGCTAAAGTTAATTAATGAAAAATGCATGGCCATAGTCAATAACTTTCAAACATACCAGAATCGATTCCATGACCACTATAATCGGCATGCTAAACATAAAGAATTTGAGTTTGGTGATCTTGTTCTTAAATAAAACCAAAAGAATACCATTGTTGAGAAGAAACATAAAGGCAAGTTCAAACCTAACTAGATAGGCCCTTTCATCATTATTGCAAACTATGGCACTGGAGCATATAGGCTCACTACACCAGATGGGGATGAACTTGAGTCGATGAACATTATACATCTCAAGCATTACTTCACTTGAGTGACCTGGTGTATTTTCTATGAGGACCATTTTAATTATACCATAATATCAACATTTTCTTTGTACCATACCATTCTACCATACCTTTTATATGTGTCGAGCTGTTTTCAACCTCCTTACCTAGCCCTTTGACCTTGGTTCCATTCCATTGGTTACAAGGCCACTCTCAACATCTAGTTTTAGATCAAGCTTCCATAGTTATTTTAGTATTCCAAATAGAGGCTATATTTTTTAGTAGTATGCCAGTGGTTTGGTAGTTAAATCCTTCATTTCTTATCCCATTCTATACCAAGTGTGCTTGATTATAACACCTTTGGGCAAATCAATGTCCCACGATCATGCTAATAATTATATCTTCCTATGGATAAATTAGTATCATTGATCTATGCCATTATTTCTTAATTATAACCACCTATGAGAAAATTAGGGGCAATGAATTATTTATCATTCCCCACCTTGCCATGCCTATGTCATACTATGCTATTTGCTAATTTTTTCTGTTTTATTTGAATTAGATACCACACTAGTCATATTCCTTTGCAATAAGGTGTAACTATGGTGACTTGAGGTCCCATTCTATGATTATGTAGGTAGTGATTTATTCACACTGAGGTCATCTCATCACCCCTTCACAACACTCTCACCATTTTGCAAGCAACCTAATCCATGTTCTCTTCATTTTATGAGCAATCTAAGTTTGAATGCTCTTACCATTTTGTAAGCTTAAATAGTTTAGTATCTCATCATTCTCTATTGAGTTTAGATTCTCTAAAAATTGTAAAAACATTTGCAAAAACTGATTTAAAAAATCCAAAAACATTGACCACTTCTTTGCCTTAAGGATTCTGGGAACCCTCACTAAGTCACAAGAAACTACTTATCATTTAGTTTCCCCATTCTTTTTGGTCCCACATCCCATGCTCTCACCATTTTTTGAGTCCATTTCCATATTATTCTATAACACAATCATGTTTATTTATCATCATTTTATTCTATACCATTTCTTGGGAGAACTACATTTAGCTTGAATTTTTTGTTGGATATTACGTCTATAAAACTATGTAGGCAACGTCTACTTGCTTAGTGCATATGGAGCCAGCTCAGCCACCCTCTTCCTTTTCTTCTATTCCTCCATTTTGTTTATTTGTTATATTTATCTATTTTGTTTGTTCTTTATTTTTGGTATTTTTTTTGTTTGCTTTCTTGTTGTGCCTTGATTAAGTCTAAGTGCATTCATTGGGTGATTCCATATGCATTATTTTTGAGTCTATTCATATTCATACATTAACATTATCATCATAGTTTTTATCATTGGTGCATTATTTTCACTTATTTATTGGAATATGTGTCAGTCTTTATGCATATTTAGGCCAAGTTATCATATTTTCCTATCATGATGCCTACCGTCATGTGTTACAACAAAAATCAGCTCTAAGAGTCTACTCAACAATATATCTCCTTGGAACTAACACTAACAACATTCCCAATCTAATCCAAATCATATCCTAAATAAGAGTAATTAAATAAAAAAATAATTTAAGCCTTTTTTAGTTCGGATGAGCATCTCCCTCCTAACAGGTTGCCCAAATTCATCTTTATCATCTATACCAATTGACCATCATCTTCCATATCATATTTGTCATAATCAGAGTGTAATGATTCTAATTGCCTTTAAGCAAATCATTAATACCATCCCATTTTGATTACCAATGATTCTAACTACCTTTGGGCAAATCATTGTGTTTTAATCCATTTGAAGATTGATTATTATAATAACCTTTGAGAAAATTATTCTCTTTATTCTGCCCAACTAGGGCATGTTTTTATCCTACCAATGATTATAACTACCTATGTGAAAATCATTGTTTTTCATTTTGATGATTATAATCACCTTTGATAAAATCATCCTCTTATTACTATAAGCTATTTTTAATGATTATAACTATCTTTGGACAAATCATTACCTTTTTTTTATCTTACATATGTCGATGATTATAACTGCCTATGAGCAAATCATCTTGTTTGTCTATCCTAACTAGGGCATATCCATATGCCACTGATTATAACCAATTATGGATAAATCAATCCCTTCCACCCCATTTCATCATTTTTGTCCAATTGTTTCCTCTTTTTGAGGGATCGATTGCCGACCCCTTTGCCAACCGCTCCCTCGAGTGGGCACTTATAGTTCATCCATTACCATTGAAGTCGTAAGCACACATGACCTTTTAATTATTTGAGAATATGTTACTATGCTTACATCTTAAAATTTCTTCTCAAAAAAGGGTAAATTATAGACACCTAAAACTAGCCACCAATAGCCTTTAACTAGACTTCAGACTGATTTTTACCAACCATTACAAATTAAGCTTAGAAATAACTAAACATCCCAAATTTACTTATGCATCATTGTTAAACCTAAAAATATCATTGAGACATCCATAATTGGGGTATCCTATCATAAGCAACAAAAACTTCTCACGGATTCATCTCTAATCAACTTGCGGCATCACAACATGTAATTTGGCCTGTAGACCTATTAAGTGGGGCACATGGACATAAAATCAAATCTTGAAAATGCTAAGAGGCTTAATCAAATTTCAATTAAAATATTAAACTAAATTAAATGCCTAGTTGAATTATCCATATGAAATTAATGAAATTTTAAAAAAGAAATTTAAAAATTAAAATATCGTAGCTTTTCATGATTGCCTTTTATGAGTTGTCAAGTCCTGAAAAATATATCAAAATATCTCGCCCATGCCTATTCATTGAAAATCATTAATTATTGAAACCTTTTGACTTTATTTAGGTTAATTAACTCACTTAGATTATTTTTGAACCCATCCCATTTTTAAACTACACTTTAACTCACCTTGAGTTGGGGTTAGTTCCTAAGCCTATAAATACAAGCCTTTGCCTCTTCATTTGGAGAGCTTGGATATTATAGAGTTATAATGCATGTTTTTTTCATAAGACTCATGAAAATAATGTTACAATTCCAAAATATTGAGCCAAGCCATCAAACAAGCATAATCCATAAGCCAACAATGGTGCCAAAGAGAGAAGAAGCAAATAATACTCCATTGCCAAAGATTTCTTGAGCACAAATTGAGCAAGCCATGAACAAATCCTTTGGAGCTCTCAAAGAAGATAAAGATTGTTTTTATTTGTATTTTAGTTGCATTTTCAATTGCATTTTATCCATTATGGTCCCCATAAGATCTAAGCTTAGACATGTTAGCATGTTAGTGTGTTGATTTCATTATTTTGTGAAACTAACACTTGATCTAACCTCCTCTCTATTGTCAATTTCCCACATTGTTGAACAAACAATGAAATGAAAAAGGGAGATGAAAATTGACACACCTTCATGAAATTATGGAATTATATAACTATATCTATCCTTTGTGGTTATTTTATTATTTTAGATACTAAAATATGGTATTTGATACTTGAAAATGTCAATCTTGACTTACACTTATCCTACATAAATTGTGTATATACAAATAACTCATATTGTCCAGTCCCACATACTCACATGCTAGTCATGAGCATGATATATTATAAGTTTATATCATCACCTAAAAGGACCTCTTAGTTTATATTAAATTGACTAAACATCATACTTAGACATTTGTAGATAACCAAACTTGCAGTCCTATCTCCTAGATAGTAACATCATGTTTACATAGTAACCTCAACATTTTTATCCTAAGGCTTATGTTACCATAATTTACCTTGATGTGATGTGAGTATATTATCCACCCATGTGATAGTCCCACACACATCCCAACACTTATTATTTATACACTGGAATATCATGCAAGTTGTCCTTGTGCACTCATTTGATATGTAGAGAGATGAAATTGAGAGGGGTCAGGGTCAGTTGGTAATGACAACACTTTCATTATCTTGTACACACCTCATGCATAAGGGTTAAATTGAGATTTTTCTAGATTGACTATTTTATTAACACATATTCTCATGTTAACACATAATAAATCATAATGGATAATGCACACATATCTGCACATGCTATAATACTTAGTGTGTACTCTTAGCTATGATATCAACACATGGAAATAAGTGAGAATACATATGAACCAAATAATAGAAGCATCAATGTATCAACGTAAGATGGAAATGATAAAATATATCATAAACACATAATTTTACATTAGTATTCATCCCTTCATCAAGAAGATAATGTAGAATGTAAGAACAACACTAGTCCAAGCATCTTGATAATGGCCATAAATAGATATAAAAATAAACAACATTATACATCCATAAATAAATATAATGATAATAATATCCTTGTACATTAATCAACAAATCATGATTACATTGATTACAAGATGCTCAAAGGAATTTAGCAATATTATATCTATCTAACTATTCTTCTCTCAGTATTTGAGTAATGTGTCCTTACATGTTCATCAATTTTCCCACCTTTTATAGACTTTCAAATGGATCTACATGTTATCAAGTAGCTCAAATTCCACCAATCATCAGTTAATGTGTTTATTATCCACTTGTTAATTAATGCATTATTGCACTCAATGTTATCTACCTCATGATTTATCATCACTTATCATCTGCCTATTTGAGTCAATTTCAAGTAAAAACTTAGGTCATTTATCCAAAAATCATGTTAACTTAGATAGGTCTAAAATTATCACATGGTCACTTATGTCATTTCCTTGACTTCATTATTAGGTGAACACATATGAACTAGTTTTATCATCATGTGTTTGACTCTACTTCCTTGATGCACTATCGCTAGTCTTTGGCTACATATGTCATGCAGGAAATGGTCATGGACTTAGTCATAACTCAAAAAATCTAGTTGAATCTTGGGGTCAACATCACCCTACACTAACTTGGTTGGCCATCCTTGGATAACTAGGTGATCCTTTTCCCTTGCTTGACCTTACATTCTAACTCTTTCTTTAAACATTTTTATGCGTTAGACATCTCTTCCTTAATCTTAACACCATCATGCATTTTGACTTCCCTTATAGCCTCTCCTACTCCAAGCTACTCCCATCATGTCAGAATATGCCTCTTGTGCACTTTATAATTTCACCCTTTGCCAAAACTTGGGATGCCCACCTTATTTTCTTGTCTACCTTGACTCCTACTAATTCATCTCCTACACATGATTTACTCCTACACATGATATTTGTTAGTTACTCCTACATGTATCCATACTTTAAAAAAATTGGATTTATTTTATTTTATTTTATTGAATAATTCAGGGACATCCTTATTAATTTATTTTTAAAATGTGACCCATCTTATTAGCGTGCCCTGCATATTTTTAGTGATACTTATCACCTTATGCCTAATCCAAGGTTGTTTTTGGATTTCCTCATCCTAACATTTGTCGTTAATTATTTTCTTACTAACTCCTTTTATTATCTCTTTGAGGAAACTTTCATCATTAATAATTTCTAGTTATAGCTCTAATAAATTCCACATAAACTCCTTATTCATGCTTATTGTCTAGCCCATTTCTTCCACCTTTTATTAAATATTTGTGTGATTCTCATTGGTTTTATTAGTATAATCCTATGAAAATAGCATTATTTTGTCTTTCTCTTCTTTGTGGAGACACACATTTATTATGGCTATTTGTTGGCAAAAATTTAGAAATGGGTGCTCTATTGATATCACAATTTTTGAGAGCTTATTTAGTGTATCCTCATAATTTTTCAATTGCTCAGTAAATTAAATTTTAGATTTATTTAGTTTTCCATTCACATTTTATAATCCCTCTCTTAAGGATTTGATTAATATTATTTCTATATTCTCAAACTACTTGGCCTAGGTGATCCCAACTCCATCCAATAGGTTGTGGTATTCCTCTATGATCTTTTCACATAACTTTGGAGATTTAAGCTCCAAGGTCACTACTTTACACTCTAATTCTAAAAGCTTCTCCTACTCCTCTTTGAGTGAAATTTATACTTTGAAATGTTTCTTCTCTTCCTCTTCAAGTGCCTCTAACAATTCAATTATTGTGTGCCTTTACTATTTGTATATTTTTTTGATCAACAAATTCTATCTAAAAACCTTTGTATCTAGCTTCACCATCATGATCCCCACTTGTACGCCACTCATATTCATAGGATTAAAAAAAACAAAGTCTAGACCTTCATAGGTGGCTAATGAAGGATTTAATCCCATAATCGTGGGGACTTAAAACCATGGCTCATATGAATATGTGTCTAAATAAAAGGACATCTTCTTGTAGGTCACTGTTAAGACACAGTTGGGATTTCTTACTACCCACATGTAAATCTCTTCTTCCTTTAGGTCACTTTGGGATCTAGTGCAAATAATGTATTCTTCTTGTTGGTTTGTTCATGAGGGAATCATCTACCTATATGGATTTCCTATTTTCCTCCCCTTTCCTTTCTTTTCCTTTGTCTTGTGACTATTTTTGTTCTAATCCTTCACTACTGGGTTATTTTCCTTGGATATATGCTATGGATTATACATCTTTGAGATGATCCATGAATAAATAAAATCCTTTTTTCATTACTATCTATAAGTCTTGAGGACTATGCATTTACACTTCAAGATCTCATTTTGCGCTTGACTCCTATTATGTGCACCCTTTTTATTTTACTTGTTGATCCTTTTTGCTAGTGTGGGAGGATACTTGTGATGCCTTTTGTTTTTTTCCCTTATGGTTATAGCCTTGGATTAACAAATGTTGATATTTTATGGAAATTTTATGGGGCTTTCCCTTATTTATCCATATTTATTTAACTGGTAGATGATTGGTAGAGAAGGAGATCTTGTGACAGTGGGATTTGGCTACTTGAGCCATTTTTTATTCTTCTTTTGAGGTTCTTCTAAATTTATCTCCTCCAAGTCTTCTCACACAAGATATAGATGTCAAAATTAATGTTATTTGTATTTTTATTTTTGGAGGGGGAGGTGTGTGAAATGATCATCTTTGACATAGGTGGGAGTTCTATATCACTTTGCTCTTGCAGTCTTATGCTGATACCCTTTTTCTTGAATTTCATAATATAGAAGAGGCTATGCAACCAACCCTCTATGGTAACATTCTATATTGGGTTAATGACACACTAAAGTATCCCTTTCTATATAAAATAAGAATTCTAATTTTTATTGCCCTTAATTTTGAAAACTCATTAAAATACTAGAATAATACATGTAATAAGGAAAAACAATAACTCATACGTGTTCTTTTTATTTCATTCAATTTCATACATATAAAACATTATGAAAACAATTATGGAAGATACAAATAGCATAATAAAATCAAAATATTAGTTTTTCCTAATTTTTCCACCAAACCCTAAGCTAGAATAACATAAAGGCACAATCTTTCCTTGAAACCCTAACTAGAAATGTTCCATAATAGTAAGCCAAAATCAAAGGCATGCTTATTGAATTTCTCCTAAAAACCCTAGCTAAAAACAACACCTAAATAAGACAACATTAAACCCTAGTTATAATATTAAAATAACCTTTAAATGGTATAATATCCCTTAAAAACTAGCAACTAGCTTGGCAAAGTCAAACCCTAGTGTAGAAAAGTCAAATCCTAGGTATGACAAGCCTAAAAATCCAATGGATAGGTATAATAATGAATAGGGATGTGAATAATAATGCCATGAATAGTGACATAAAACTAAAATTTCAACATGTGATGGATTTCCTTTGAATATGAAAGATCTAGTGTAATCCATGATTAGAATTACCAAATGGGTTTGAGGGTTTTCAACCCCAAGCCTATGCACATGAGGCTTTTTGTTCTCTATGTAAAATATTAATGTTGTTGGCTCAAATTTGCAAAATGGTTTTGTAAAAGTGTTCAAATGAATGAATGAATCTTCACTTTTTCTAATCAATTATTTTAACAATATCTTTTCATCCAAAACCCTAAAAGTAATTAATACTACTTTTAATTGAATATTCACATTTTTCCATCTTTATAATTATTAATTACCTTTTTGGCCCCATTCAATAATAATATATTTAGTGTCAATTTTTTTAGTTTTTCTAAGTTATAACTTAAATTGCCTTTTTGGACAACTTAATGAATTATTATAACATTATTTCCATTACTAATTTCCCTTAGGCTACGGGAAATAAAAATAAGTTTTAGTCCCCTAATTTATTAATTCAAAAAGGGAACATTATAGTCTATGCTTCCCAAAATTGCTTATCTTCAAGCAATATTGGAACTATCCTACAAATATCAGGGTCTAAAACCAATATTTTTATTTCTTCCATTCCTCCTTGTGATTTAGTTGGTTTCTATTTTGATACTTTGATATTATTAAGAATTGTAATCTCTACACTAGGTGGTGTATGCAATGGGAAATGCAAAAAATTCTATAAGTTAGTCTTAACTCAGAGAAGATAGATCCTACTTACACTTCCAATTATGGATACATTAGATCATTAGGGTCATGACCAATATGGATCTATTAGACCTATCCAAGGGATCTCTTAACACAATAATACCACTAGGAAGGGTTCTAAAGCCTCTAGTCAAGTAAAACTATGTGATAACCCTAAATAGGTCCTATGTTTTCATATTCACTATATTAATAACAAGTAAAGTAAAATATAATCTAGTTCTTACCAAATCTTGTGGCACAAAGTGGGATTAGTAAAAAATAAAAGTAAAAATGCATAAGAGAATCCTATCTAAGCTATGTATAGGTAAAACCCTAATTAATGGAGAGAGAAATATTATTTAGAAGCCATTACTTATGTTAATTCTATCTACTAAAGAGAGGAGAAAAGTTAGAGATACTTACCTAGAAGATAAACCCATCAAGACTCAATCTCTCCCTTAGCCAAAGGTGCTTCTCAAGAGGTTGTTGTGGTTTTTAAGTATCAATAAAAAAGGCCAAAGCATCCAAGACTCTCCACAAGACTAGATTCTTCTCCAAGTAGAACCCTAAGCTAAGAATCCTCAAGTAAAATTGTGGAAGAGTAGATTGTAAAGAAGCACAAATGAATAATTAACTCTTGTTGATTTAGATGATGATGAACCTAATGATTTACAAATGATTGTATTATTTTTTATCAGCCAGGTTAGAGTACTAAGTTGACCTAGTTGATTTTATATCCTTAACAGACTATGATTTTCTTTGCCTGTAGGACTAAATTGACCTAGTCAACTCTATATCCTTATTTAAATTATGTTCAATAGTACCAAGTCGATGTAGTTTACCTTGTATATTATTGTTAACCTTGATCTCTTAGCTAGATAACTTAGCTCTATATTTCTTATTCTTTAACATTCTATTCATTTCCTCAAAAAATCATGAAATCCCCTATTATAATCTTCTTAGACAACTTAAATCCATTTGGACACTATACAGGGTATTATTTTATCCCTTTATTTACCTCCCAAGAGAACCCTCACTCTTGGATCACCTCTTCCCCTCCTTCATATTTAGATTATATCATGGTTCAAATCACACCTTGAGACTAAGTAGGTGGATCCGATTCTTTATGTACTTAGTAATGTATCCCCAATCAGAAGTGTAAAAAAGATCTATCTTCTATGGGCTTGGATTGATTTGTATAATCTGTTGTATTTTCCTTTGCATAGATTCTAGTGAACTTGGCATGAATCTAACCATTAAAAGTTTTCTTTCACACTTTAGATCCTATCATTTTATTATTTTTATATATTTACGATATTATGTCAACCAGGTTGGTATAGTTCTAACTTTTGTGTATAGGTTTAACACACAGTCATCAAAATGAGCCTATTCTTTTTGTGTAACTATTCATTAGATATAATTTATTGGATCAAATAGGTCGACATAATATTATTCTTTAGTACCAAATAACAACTAAGATAAGTTGACTTAATCTTCTAGTTAGCATCAAGATAATAAACTAAGTTAGGTAGGTTAACTATGTCATCTTATCAAGCTTCAATAAATAGGGTTTCACAAGACTAGGTCAAACTAATTGACTTAGTTGGCATAACTTGTAAGTAGCAATCAAGGCACTATAGTAGAAAATTTACAAACATAATCATCTTCTAACCCACCAAGGTTCCTCTCTTTCTCTCTCTATCAATTTAGTACTTCATTACAATTTTGTTTTATGTAAATTTTTAGTCTTCAAACATGCAATCCTACAATAAACTAAGCCAACATGGTTGATTTAGTTCTATAGACTGTATTCTATCTAAAAGACTAGGTTGAATTGGTCAACTTAGTTCTTAAAGACTCTTGCTTCTATAGAATAATATCAACCCAGTTGACTCTATTATATATTATTTGCATACAGTGTCATCTGAATTGACTCTGTACCATTCTTAATTTGGGAATTAACAACTATTTACCAGTAATTAATTCATACATTCATTTTCAATTGTTTACATGATTAGAGTAACTCACATAGTCTAATTAGGTGGTTTTTCAAATTACCAATTAGTTTATTTTTCTCTTTTTGCACATACTACCAAATCACACAATATTCAAAATGCATTTAACATTTATCTTCCCAAGGCCTATCTACTTATATTTTATCACTAAGGGGGAAACTGACTTGGTTTTCTATCCAAGTATAAACATGTGGTTAATGGTATATATTGGAAAATCACCAGACACCCTTATCATTACAAAATTTTGAAGTGAGGGGGTAAACCACAATACCAAGCCAATACCATTACCAATATAGATCCCTTTGAACCTAAACATCCTGAAACCATCTATAGATTGCTTTTTAGTTCCTTATTTTTAACTAACTTCCCTATCACACTTAAAATAACACATTATAATAATATAACAACACTCAAGATGACTGTTTATTTAGCATTTACTTTTTAGTTAACTGCTTGTTATCTAATTATGGTATGATTTATTGCAAAAACTTGCATTAGCCAACACTGGCGAAAGGTTTTATGTTGTGTGCCCCAATTGGATCATTCTCATTGATCCAATTTTTTATGTGTTTGTTTGCGTTTCTTTCTTCAATTACATTACAAAAAATTTATCTATTTTTAAGCACACTATCCTTTTGTTTGACATAGTCTCTTATAGACTATATTTTTCCTTATATGTAGTATTAAGTCAACCTAGTCAACCCTGTACTCTTTTTTGTCAATTAGGTTACAGTATGAATTCAACTTGGTCGAATCTAGATCCTTATCAGACTGAATTTTTCCTTATCTATAGTACTAAGTCAACTTGGTAGACATTGTACTCTTTTTTTATCAGTCAAGTTAATGTACTAAGTTGACTTGGTCAACTCTGTATCCTTAATAGATTTTTATTTTCCCTACTTACATTACTAAGTCAACCTAGTCAACTTTGCATCCTTCTTTGCCTTTTATTTAATAGTACTAAGTCAACCTAGTTGACCTCGTATCTATTTGCTTCCCCTGCTCTCATATCTAGATGACTTAGTTATATGTTTCTCATTCCTTAGTATTATGTTCATTTCCTCCAAACATCATGAAGCCCCCTATTATACTCTTTTTGGAAAACTTAAATCGATTTAGACACTATATGGGGTATTTTTTTTTCCCTCTTTTTAAATCCTAAGAGAACCCTGACTCTTAGAGAACCTCTTCCCTTCCTCCATTTGTGGATTTTAACATGGTTCAAATCACACCTCCAGATGAAGTAGGTGGATCCGATCATTTTTGTACCTATCAAGATAATTATCATCTTCAAGATTTTCAACATAATGTGGGATTCATTGATATGAGTCTATCCAACAATCCCATTGGTAATCCACCTTCTAATAACCCTCCCCTATTTGGGGAGTTATCCTACAAACACCAACCCATTAATTGACATGAATCAAATTCTTACACAAGTCATACAAAAAATTAACATAATGCAAACTTATAACACCTCTCAAATGATACAATTACAACATCATTTGATCAATATGGCTAATCAACCTCTGGTTCTTAATCCTCAAGTCAATCTAAATTTCGTTCCTCCACCTGTTAGAGATGCCTCAAGAAATGTTATTCCTCAACCTATCATGAATAAAAAATGCTTCAAAATATCCAAAATGATCCTTTATCTCCTTTCATAATGTCTATTGATATTGGTAATATATCTCCAACTATCAAGTATGATGCGACTAAAGACCCTACATCCTTTCTCAAAGCATTTGGTAATATTATAAAGAGTGGATCCAAACTAATACTTTCACCACAACTAACATTCTAGTTAAAACCTTCATTGGTGCTGTATTAGAATGGTACAACCAACTTCTCCAACATTCTATTTGGCATCTTGAAGACTTAGTCAATCCTCTAGTTAAAGTTTTTTAACATAATGACCTTCCCAAAAATTTCCTTAGCTATTTCATCAATGCTAAGTATCTCCCACATAATCAACTCATGATTTTATCAAATGATGGAACACTTTGACCCATAAGGCTAACCATAACATGAATAATGATAATTTGTTCAAACTCTTCATAACTACTTTAAATCCTTCACTTCAATATAAGGTTTGAACTTTTTCTCCTCAAATGCTTAATGAATATGTTGACCAAGACAAACATCAAGACCTCCTAATGAAACAATTCAAACCTAATACCAAATTCATTAAAGGATGTTTTCAAACTTTGACCAATGCCATCACCGACAATAATCTTCAAACCAAACTAGGAGTTACCAAAGCCAACAATACCCCCATCTTCTCACATACCACTAATTGTGTAGTAAATGAAATAATTCTTACTGCCCTCTAATAATTATCCTAATAATCCTCCTAAATGGTATGACCCTAATCAATTTTGTTGGTTTCATGTTGACATTGGTCATTCCCATGAAAGTCATTGAGGGATTACTAATTTTTTTACCTCATACATGCTTGATGATTCCTTTAATTATGAAGCCATGATTTAGCTCCATCATCAAAAGTACACAATTGCTTCTCAAAAATGACAAGCTACTAAAGCTTATTCTTATAATAACCAAAAATATTTTCCCACATCTAATAATCAACAAAATACCAAGGATGTTTGTGTTATTGATGTCAACTATGCCCAATATTAGAATAATTCTCAATATGTTAATGCAATAAGGTCAACTATCATCACAAACCATCTCACAAAGAACCTATCATAAAACATAAGAAACCATCTTTGGAGGAACAACTTCTCAAAGATACTAAAACCACCAATTTAGCTTTGGAAGCCCATAAGGAAACACCTCTTCCTTCCAAACCCCCAATAAGTTCTATTCCTTCAAAATCTACCTTATCTTCTAAACCTCGCACTAGTTCTTCTTCTAAATCCCATTGGAATTTCTTGAAGAACTTAACTCCATGCCTTGCAATATTTTACTTATGGAGTTAGTTTTTAATTCCCTTTATCATTGTTAATTTTTCATGCAACAAATACAAAAAATCAAAGATCCATCTTCTATAGATGAAGAACCACCCTCTATTGAGCTTCAACCTACCAATGTGCACACCATTGAATTTATTTGTTCTTCCAAACAATCCATTAAATTTATTTAAGAGGACATGATTAATGGCATGATATTTTTTTACATCAATGATCCACCACTATTCATTAAAATAACCATTAATACTACCCTTATTTGTAAAGTGTTAGTTAATGAAGGCTCAGGTATTAATGTGACATATTTGTGTCTCATCCAATAACTTGGCTATAATAAGTATCATCTCAAGAAAACCCACCTCACCTATAATGGATTTGATAAAACTAATCAAAATCCACTCAGTTGTATTTGGATTCTCTTAAAAATTGGACCTAAGACCATTCAAACTAAATTTATTGTCCTTAATTTGCCCATATCTTATAACACACTCCTTGATCACCCTTAGATTTATAGAATGAGGTCCATCACCTCTTTTAGTAGCCAATGCATCAAATTACTACATAACAAAAAATGGTATAAGCATGAGGCTGATCCCAACCCTTGGAGTATTCAACTTCCTAATCCAAAATCTCAATATCACATTCCTACCATTCCTACCATCAATAATGCTCCCTTACCAAAATTCATCAACATCAATCTAGACTTACAGGTCACTTTTGTTAATTCAGATGCTGATGAACCTAATGATTTTCAACATATTTGCAACACTACTAAGCTACTCCTTATATCTCAGAGTGGCTTCCTCCCTCTTTATTACCTTATGATTGCATTATTTTTCTCATTGATGAGATCATTGATTTTCCCCCTCCATGCAATGCTCAAGAACCTTCTTATCTAGAAGATTCCTTCACATGCAATGATTATGGAGTGGTCAAATTATTCCAAGATCCTTAAATCATGTCTCCATGTAAGTTCAGTAAACTCATGATTTCACCTTATAAAACTCCCCCTAAATATCAAGCATGTGTCATTTCTCCAACCTATGATGATAACTACATCATGGCCCAACCTCAATCTCGAGACTTAGATGTACAACATTATTAGAAAACTTTATCTCAAATACATGATTTCAACTGGGATGTTCACACCATTTCCATGGATTTTGAATTAGCTCCTGATAGTTATGTACCTCCTGTTAATTCTCCTCTTCTTGATACTCCTTGGGTGGTCGAGCACATCCTACCTTTCAAACCTCTAGAAAAATTTTCATCTTCTCTACCACTTATAAATCCCATAATTACATCCAATTCTTCCCCTATCAAAGAAACTAATGACACACCAATCTCATATAATCAACCTACTCCTACTCCCAAAATTACATTAGATGTTAAGGCCATAGATGTCTATCAGATACATTCTGAATATGATCACCATGGTAATCAATTTATCGATCTCAAAGTAGATTTTTAGTAGTATGGTCCTCTTCCCACTTTTCCTAGCGATGAAGCCAATCTTTAATTACTTCATGTTTGAGAACCTCAAATTCCTTGACAACATCACAAACTTGAGAATTTCAAAAATAAATCCACTTATTTCAATAACTTCATCACTAGCATTGACCATAAAGTGAATCCAATTTATTATTTACCAAATGCACCATATCATTTTCAAGATGGTAATGTTATGTTTATCAAAGAAATTACTTGCATCGAATATGGTACTTCATCATGACCTTGACCTATTAAAGTTTTTCACAAACTCACACCTACTAAACATGATAACTTTATCTTATTTTTTGATAAATATCATGAGATTATCTAAATTATTACTCAAAAATCTATCAAAGGACAAATGATCATTGATAAACTTGCCATAGCTCCTATGCCAACTCTTGACCACCTTCAAGATAGTCTTCCTAATGATAATATTCTTTATATTAAAGGTCTCAACCAATCCATATCCCTTAAATATTACTTCCATAACTTCATTTTTGATCTCGAATAAATCAATCTTGATGAATCTATTATACTCCATGATAATACTAAACCAAAATTAATTATCAAAGAACTTCCTGAGATTAATATTGATTTACATGAGGATACTTAGACCCTTCGTTTTGAAGGTGTTAAATTCCTTCAAGGAGCTAGGTCAGGTTGTCTCCTTATGATCCCTCTTATAAAAATTATCCCATTAGATTTTTGCCTTACATTCAATGTCACTAACAACATGGTAGAGTATGAAGCTTTAATCTTAGGCATCATAATAACCCTTGATTTAGATATCTAATACCTACATGATTTAGGCAATTTATAACTCATTTTACACCAAGGCAATGGTGATTACCAATGCAAAAGTAATATCTCATTTATTATCATCAAATTATAACTACTCTCACTAAAAATTTCATTTCTTTCAGCATCAAGCCTATCCCTCAAGATCAAAATTCTATTATTGATTCCCTTGCTTCTTCAACATATCTTTTTCATCTACACCAAATTATTACTGATATCACTTTTATTATCCAAATAAGAAAATATTTGTATTTTACTCAACCAAAATATTTTTTTATCTACCACATCGAGGCTATCACCATTCGACAATGCCCATGGTACAAAGACATAATTCAATTTTTGGAACACTAAACTTATCCTTCCAACCGTGATTCTTATGAAAAGACTCACATTTATAAACAATATTTTAAGTAAGTATTTCAATATAACATCCTATATTATTGCAATGTTTAAGTTACCTTACTCCACTATGTTATGAAATATGAGGTTCCTCATCTTCTTGAACAAGCACATGGGGGCATTTGTAGTGGCCACTATAGTGGACATGTTACAACCCATGAATACTTATGTATGGCATAATTTTAGCCCACTCTTAAAAATGATGCCATCAAAATTTATAAAAAGTGTACTCTTTTATAGCTTTATGATGATTTAATTCATTCACCTCCAGTCAAGCTCCAAAATATAGAATTACCTTAGCCATTATCCATGTGGGAATTCGATCTCATAGGTAAATTACCTCAATCTCAAGATAGGCATATCTTTATAATCATAGCCATATAATATTTTAGCAAGTGGGTTAAGGCTATTCCCCTCATTACTATCACTTATACCACCATATCAACATTTATTCTTAGTCAAATCATTTTCCACTTTGGTGTCCCTCATACTATTATTTCAGACAATGGTGATAATTTAAAAAATAAAGATGTCAAATAGCTCTATGCTAAATTTAAAATCAATCACAAATTCTCCACACCCTATCATCCATAATGTAATGGTCAAACTGAAGCCACAAACAAAATTATTAATATAATTATCCAAAATATAATTCTTGAATCTCGCATGGATTGGCATCTTCATCTCTATCCTATTCTTTGGGCCTATCACACTAGTATATGCACTGCCACTGGGGCAATGCCATTTTTTCTAGTCTATGGTTCTAAATCAGTCCTCCCATTAGAAGTTGAGATTCCATCTCTCTATTTATCTCTTCATTGTATCATACCCAAGGAATAATTATGTGAATCTCACCTTCATACTCTCAATCTCCTTAATGAGCACCATCTTTCTGATTTGCAATATAATCTCTAATATAAGGCCCATATTGCCAAACAACATAAAAAATGAGTTAAAGTTCACACATTTAATGTTGGTGATCTTGTCCTTAAATTAGATTACACTCATGAAAAATAATGCAAATATGCTCAAAAATGGTAGGGCCCTTATTTAGTCAAAGATATTCTTGGTCCAAGTACCAATGAAGGCTATATTTTCAAAGAACCCACCAATGCACAATTCCTCAAAATATATTTTGCCTTAATACTTCCCTTAATTTTATAATTTCTATATGCTATCTATCTACCACGTTTTATAGGATACTTACATGGGTCTCATCCTCTACAATAGTTCTCTATTTTTACAAACATTAGTCCTCCGTTTTGGTCTTTTGGTTCCCCTTTTTCTCATGAGTTACATTGTAAAACCGTGGATAGGACCCGGTCTTCATCATGATGTACTTTTATCCCCTTTATTTTCTCACTTTACAAATACTTTTTAGCACCCCTTGGGTTTGTTTTTATGAGTTTTAGTGTAAGACCATGGATAGGATCTAGCCTTCCTCACAAATATCATCTTTTTCTTATCTCATTTATTTTTCTCATGTTTTATACACCCGCTTGGGTTTCTATTTTATGAGTTATAGTGTAATACCATGGATAGGACCTAACCTTTCTCATAAAATCACCATATTTTTCATTCTTTTTATAAAATGTGTTTTACAATGATTATAAGTTCTTGATCTTTGTTATCGACTTTAGCTTTTACTTCTTTTGATAGATGAAATTTGCATAAAAATATATGTTAGCATGTTTTCCTACATTTACCTCATTCTTATGATAATGAATCACATTTAACTATCATTATATCCCTTTTTCATCCTTTATCACATTTTTTGAGTTTTGAAGTAATTCAAATTATTTCATGTCTCACTCATCTTGATTTCCTTTCCTTTCACTCCACATGGGATAAAACAAGGTCAAGTCAAGATAGTAATTTTATTTTACCTAGATTTACGAGACTCTTAGACACCATGCTCTTTAAGTTTTCTCTCTTAGCAAGCAAGTCTCAAGTATTCAATTGAAAGTCATCTTTAGCACCCATGTTTGGTTTTCCAAATCCATATGGAGGATGAATAGAGAAAATACATTAAGAAAGTTATAAGCCAAATCATTTAAAACAAAAGGAAATGATATATAAAAGGTAACATACAAATATCAAAAGTTAAAACACACCAAAAAACATGATTACAAGTACATATCCTATCTCCAATCAAAGCTCAAACTCCAAAGTTGGCATCATAATAGAGCTGAGGTCCATTAGGGTGTGATAGGCTCGTAGATTGGAATAGGAGAATTCAATAAACTCTACGGTGTTACCTACTTTATCATGTAAGTACCCAATCTTTGTATTAGACCAAGAGCTCTGTAAGGGGTCCTAAGGTATGGGTAACACCTTGTGGGAAGGTATGTCCATTTTAATTTTCATGCATATAGCCTTCTTGGGATGATATACATACTTATTTTATTGACCTAAAACTTGTATGGATAGGAGAATTTCTTCAAAGTCCTTAAGGTCTAAAGTCCTCTTGTTTTGACAAAACTAATTTGAGTGTCTTGACTTTAATAAAAATTTCCTCTACCTTGCTTTTTCCTTCATTATCCCCTTCACCCATTTCATTTACACCTTGATAGACACGTGTGATTCTAAATATATTTTTCATTTCATATACTTCCCTCTTATTCACATCTTAAAAACATGATAGCACTACTTTGTTTCAGTTTTATCTATCTTTAGAATAAAACAAAATGTTTGAGCAACTATGGATTACTTTATCTGCACCATGGCTCTACATTTATAGACTTGACTTGCTTTTTTTTTACCATTTATCATTATTTTACTACCCTTTATGTGGATGCCTGAGTCTATTTCTAATTTCATGTACTTTTTCCATTGTTGAATGAGGTTGGCTTGTTACTTCTCACTCACCAATGTTGTTTTCCCTTTTATGCATCTTTTTTCATTGAGGATTGAGTAAGGCTTGTTACTGCTCACCCATAAATGTTAATTTACCATTTTTCTTACCCATATTTTTTTAATTAAGGATTGTTATTGATTTTAAATTGATGTTTGATTACCATCCTTTTTGACATGTATCCTTGGTTTGACTTGGTGAGTTTTTCCTTTCTTACTTAAGGTTTACTTATTTGAGTTTTTAAGTCTTTAGTAGCCTAGACTTTTCAATTACCCAATTTAATCTAAATTTTGACTTGGTAATTTGGTCTAACATATCACTTTTCACCCCAACTTGCCAAATTTTTAAGTGTGCCCCATCCACATAGCACTAGTTATCTTGGCTTTCTTACGTTTATTTATTTTTCTCTTTAGTTTTGTATCCTTGGGTTTGTCAAAAGCAGTCTCTGTTCCATCCATGACCAAAACTACAAACATAGTAGACAACCATATAATGATAAAGGTAAGTCAAGGTATGCATTACATTTACTTTCAATTATTTCCCTTTCAGTCATTTAAATTTTAGTTATTTTTACTTTAAAATACAACTTTTTTTAGCTTCAACATTGTGTGTTTCTATGTTATTCCATGAAGCACTATCCCCTGTTATACTTGAGTAACATGTGATGAAATTTGAGTGGGGATATCACATAATATTTTAAAACTTTATCAATTATTGATGTTTTCTAGCTTGAAAGAACCCATTGAGTCTCAATCTCTCTGAATGCACACCCTAAAGGGTACACCAAGAAAGTGGTGGGCAAACCATTAGTACTTTGAAAGATTATTGACCCTTATTACCTTTTGATATAAATCTAACCAGTGCGTAAAAACATTACCCTAAGCTTTTCCTCCTATTTTTCATCCTCCTTTAGTTATTTACCACATTCATTAGCCCTTTCCCTACCTTAAACCCCTTTTTAGAATTTTACATGACTATGATGGCTAGATCAACCTTGTATGTTATTTATAAATATTATTAAGAACTAGGGCAGCCATGTCCAACATAGTTCATTATCTAGTTAGTTTTTTGCTAATTATAATACTAGGTCAATCGGGTCGACCTTGTTGGTCAAAACTTTTGGAAGGTTTATGGTTAAATTTGCCTATATAAACACATCCATTTATCCATTCTTAGAGAGACATCAAGAGTTAATTATTCATTTATGATTCTTTAAAATATACTATTTCACCATTCTACTTGATGATTTTCAGCTTAGGGTTTCTACTTGGAGAAGAATCTTGTCTTGTGGAGAAGTATAATGAATATGAAAACATAGGACCTAGTTAGGGTTATTGCATAATTTAATTTGACTGGAGGATTTTTAACCCTCCCTAGTGATATTATTGTGGTAATATATCCATTAATTATGTATAGTGGATCCATATTAGTCATGACCCTGATTATCTAATGTATCCCCAATTGGAAGTGTAAGTAGGATCTATCTTCTTTGAGCTAAGATTGATTTGTAGAATCTATTACATTTCCCATTGCATATAGGTGATACTTATCCAATTATCCTAGTTAGAAACTACATGATATGATTTGAAGTATATATACCTCTTAAAAATAACTAAACTCTATTGGCTCCCATGCATGTTTATTGTTGACTTATGATAAAAAAAAGATTATCCTTTTTGGTTGTTTAGGCCTATTTGAGAGTTTGAGAAGGGTAATTTAGAATAACATGGTGTGAAAGTGTTTATTTTTGGATTAAAACCTCTCCTTGGGGTATTTTAAACCTCATATGAGATGATCCAATGGTTTTATGAGTAAAATTACCCTTTAATATATTGAAATCTACCTTAAGCTCTCAATAAGGTTTTGTAGCCAATCACACTAAATTGACCCTGGCAGGCCTTTATTACATCTCATTTCCTTGTCATGGGTCTCAAAATTCATGGAGTTTTGTTAAAACATGTAACTCATCCCATAAGACTACTAAATTTACCAAATACTTCAAAACATGAAGGTTTTCTCAATTTATCATACACATGCCTGTATGTGATCATTTAGGCCTTTTAGGCCTAATTAGCCTTCTTAACCCCCTTCAATACCTTCAGTCACTTTGAAAACTCAATGAAGACCTTATTATAATTTATAATTCAATTTAATATATTAGTTAACCCTCTTATACACCTCATGGCTTCATACAATGATCAACACACTTTTCATTAGTTCATCTATAGTTATCTATTTATAGGCTCTCAACTACAACCTTTAAGGTATTTATCTTCCCATTGGCACTTTATTGGTTTTTAATGATGTTATAATGTGTATCATGCTTATTTTGACCCTATACATACTCTCCATCTCTTTGCTTCACATCATACATGTGCTCTTCTTATCCACTTTCCTGTGATAGACTTGTAGGTGGCATTTGAGTCTATCAACTTGTCAATACTTATGAATCCCCCTTATGAATTTTTTAACATCATTTACACCTGATAAAATCTTTAAAAATTTATATTTAGGATAATCACAACTCAAAATATATCTAGAACTCATATCCACCACACAAAATATACATTTATATAGGCCAAAAACCTCAATTTTTCCTTATTTTGTCCTATTGAGTCTAAATGACCAATGATAGGAATATGAAGCTTGATGAACCATTATTTTTAGGTATTTTATTCCTTTCCATTATTTTTAAGTCTCCTTGGATATCTACTTGAAATCCTCACAGTCCTTCATTAGGTTTACACTATCTATTCTAGCACACATAGTCTCTTTGCGTGCAAGGTTAGTTGAATCTAAGTCTTCATAGGTGTTTGGATGTTTTTATAAAACCTAAATAGGATCGGTAATGTTATATTGAAGTCATTAAGATAGTCTTGATTTTAATTCCTTATATAACCATAGGTTGTCTTATTTGCATTATATTGTGTTGAACTTAAACTCCATCTATTCACCATGGACATGAGAAGGTTGAATCACCAAGATTCCAGAGAATAATGAAAGTAATGAGGATAAAATATCATGTTTTATATAGACCATGTATAATATCATAGACAAACATTTAATGTCAATAGTGACCTACATGTCTACATACCTGTAGGCTCATAATCCTCTTTTGGATTAGGATTGAAGGAAGACACTAGAAATTATGAATAAAGTGGCATGTTATTTGTAATACCTATCGATAATGATGTTTAAATATATGTGATATGTTTTTTATCCTTCAATTGGCTTGGAAAATTACAATATATTCACATTTGATCAGGGTTTCTCCACCATGATTGCATTCTCAATTAACTAAACCATACATACATAGTTATGTACCTTCCTTGAAGTCCATTGAATAAATGATATTTATATAGATCTAAGGGGTATTTATAATGTTTAATATACTTAAAAATTCTCATTAATTCATTATATACACCAAGGTAACCAAAAATTCTTTGCAGATAAGACTGCCATGCTTAAACTATCAAATCAAGACCATTTGACATTGTACCAATCATGAACATGATGAGACCTAGGAGAACATGATGTTACAGAGGTTAAAGAGTGTTCAAGATACCTTTCATAATCATATTCATGCATTAATTCAACTTTAAAACCCTACATTTTGGGAAAACTAACCCCGATGGGTTTTTGAGTCCTTTTTATGCACCTTAACTTCTTAATGATTGTTCATAAAATTAAGGAGCCTAACTAGGGAAAACATACCATAAAGTGAAAGGGAATTAGGGTCCACTCCCATGTCTAATATCTTGGGTTAAAAATTTATCTCTCTTCATATTACCATTCACAAACTAGTTTCCCTTTTGAGGTTGCCAAGAAGCTTGATGGAGAAAAGAATGGGGTTTTTGCATGGTTTGGATTTGTAGCTCCACTTTTCACATGGATTTGTGTCTAAGAAGACCATGGGGACCCTTTGAGTAATTTTTACCTTGCCAAAAAATATAAAACCTATATGAAATACTTCTAAAATCATCTTTTCTTCAAGAATTTGAATTTTCTACCCTTTGGAACTACTGGGGTAGGTGAACCAAAGTGACTCTTCATCTTTACCTAACTTATAAGATGTGGAAAAGAGTGAGAAAACATTTCAAACCCTTATTAACTATAAATATATCAATAACACCTCATTTAGATGTTATAAATTATAAATGGGTAGTTACAAAGGGGATTCCAACTTTAAAAATTTTCTAAGACATTTAGAGGATATGTATAGACAAGTAAAAGTATGATGTCAAAACATAGGTGTTGGCTTAATTTAAAAGACCCATATTACATGATATAACCTTTAAATTTGATTTTTAATATAAATTATCATCTCAACATTGAAACGCACAATAAGACTAAAGTAAGTGAAATACCTTAATCTTATCAAAACTACCTTAATCTCTCCAAATTACTTGAAAAATAATGTGATCAACTTATTGTTCATCAAATTTTAGATACCATTAAAGAGGTTAATAATAAAAAAATCCAATCAAACCTCCATCTTGATTGACCATCGTGAAAATCTCATTGTAAGTCATGCTTAGCAAACCTTAAGGTAGTTTTGACAAAACTAAAGTAATGGTCATTCTTAGTCTTGTGTTTGTATAGACATACCATGATATGTTAAGTTGATTCAAAAGGTGTCAAAGGTATAGAATGTATTTTCAAGTCACTTAACATTTTTAAAGACATCCCATACCCCACTTTGGTCTTTAAAAGTGCCTTGAAGAATGTTTACCTCTCTTCTCTAATGTTATGACTCATTTAATGTGCTTTCACATGCATCTTATAACATACAAGAAGGAATAACATAAGAGAATGGAAAGTATATGGAAAGAATATGTGTTGGCATGTTGTCCAATGTTTGTGCATATGTGTATAACTCTATGTATACTTGGTTTACAACTCCATAAGGGGTTTTAAGCAAAGGATGATGGTTTTCATGGCAAAAGAGTAGGCTTACAGAGGTTGGTTACAGGTTTTCAATGTTGAGGTGTTGAAAATATTGTCATTGATGTCAAAGGTCTAGTATTGGTGATAAAGGCCCCATTATATTTAATAGTGTTTTTAATATTCATATCTTGGCTAATATGTGTTAATATTTATTTAATATTAAAAAATATATTTTTGGTTGCATATAAGTCAAAAGAGGGCCCATGGAGAAGTCAAAGAGTCATGGGGTAAAGACAAAAGAGGAATGGGACTCATTTTCTCATGAAGAGTCATCTTGAGGAATTCCAAGAGTCATCATGTGAAGACAAAAGAGGGTATGGTGAATTTTTCCATGAAGGGACACTTTAAGGAATACAAAAAGTCACCAAGATAAAGACAAAAGAGGAAAAGATGTATTTGCTAATGAAGGGTCACCATGTGACTTTTCAATTGAAAGGATACAAAGGGTCATGCAAGTTTGGCACCATTTTCCATGAGAATTGAAGGATCATAAAGGGTGAATTCCAAAAGTCATTTGTAAAGATATAAATAAAGGGTTGAAAAGCCATTTGTAATATACAAGAGAGTGCATGGTTTGTATTTGTTTTAGAACAGAGAAAAGTAGGAGATATTGTAGAGTTCTATCATTTGTTGAGTAAGAAACATTGAGAGATAGTTGTGGTGTATTATACACAATAGAGGTTGGTGATCTTGTGGGTTGGTGCTCATAAATATTTACAAGGGTTCGGTGCTCCTATGGATTGGTGCTCATAAATAGTTGCTATGTTGGTGCTCATAAAAGGGGTTGGTGGTCCTAAAAGTTGGTGCTTGTGAACTTTGTAATTTGAGTTGGTACTCATTCATATACTTAAGATTGTTCTCTATGATTTTTTCCACTTTGGGTTTTCATGTAAAAATTTGGTCTCTCTCTCTTTCTCTCTTATGTGGTGCATGTTATTGTTTTAGTTTTATGGCATATCTTGAATGTGTGATTAAAGAAAAGAAACAAGATTAAGTAAAAGATATATAATATACTGATTCACCCCCCCCCTCTTAGTATATTTCATGCTTAACAATTGGTATTTTATCAAGTTCCTTTTTAAAAAAGTTTTACATCTTGAAGGTGGATCGAGGAAAGCATGATGGCTGGATCACATGAAGGTTTTTCTACAAATAAGGCACCTTTGTTTGATGGGACAAATTATGATTTTTGGAGCATAAGGATGAAGAATTATTTGATGGCCCTTAGATTTGACATTTGGCAAGCAGTGGTGGAGGAATATGAAGAGCCACAGACACTTGTATGATTTATATGAATCAAAATTTATTAAAGTTATGCAATGTAAAGCTACTCATGAAACTTGGGTAAAACTTAAGAATATTTATAAAGATGATGACAAAGTTTAACAAGCTAAGCTTCAAAATTTTAAAAGATAGTTTGAGAGTTTGAATATGAAAGAGGATGAAAATATAACAAGTTAATTTTATAGGTTGATCAAATAGTTAATCAGATTCAATGTCTTAGAGAAAAATTAAAAGAATCAATTACAATACAAAAAGTTTTGAGATCTCTACCATTGAGATATGATGCAAAAAATTTATCAATTGAATGGATGAATAATTTGGCCAAGATAAAAATGGATGAGTTACATGGTATTCTTATAGCATATGAGATATTGACTAAATAAGAGAAACCCTCAAAGAGAGAAGTTACTTTCAAGACATCAAAGAAAAAGAAGGCTAAGATTCAAGAATCAAGTGATAGTTCTAGTGATGATGAAGATGACAATAAATCTCTATTCATTCACAAGCAAAAAAAGGGCACATGTAAATATCAAAGAAAATTGCTTTTTAAATGTTTTAATTGTGGAAAGATTGGACATTTTGTAGCTAAGTGCCCAGAAAAGGGTAATGGTAACAATGAAGAAGAAAAGTCTACATACAAGAAAAATTTAAAAAGAAAATTCAAGAAAGTATTCAAGAAGAAGAGTTTGTATTCTAAATATCCTAGCTCAATCAAAGATAGTGGAGTTTGATTTAAAAGAAGAGATTCTATTCATGGCCATACATGAAGATGTCTCTGCAAGCAAAAGTACAGATGATCAAAAAGAAGAACATGATGAAGCTAAAGTGAATTTAAAAGGAGAACTTATTTTTGCCTTAAAAGAGCTAAAAGCTCTTGAGAAGAAGAATCAAAGATTAAAGCTATAGATCAATTAAAATGAAAAGGAGTCAAAGGAAATAATTGAATATCTATAAACACACTTTGAAGAAGCCAAGAAGAATGAAAAAGATCTAATGACATAGTTGCAAAAAGTAAGTGAAGAATGTGAAACGTATGTTATTGAAATTGCTTCTTTAAAAGTAGATCTTGAGAAAACAAATAAAGAAATCAATGATAGAATAGCCAATGATTCAAAATTTGAAAATAACACTAATATGTTAAATAAGATATTAGAAATTCAAAGATCAATGTCAGATAAAATAGGTATCATATTTGAAAAATAAAAAGGGGAGGCCACTACTTTCATAAAAAAAGGTTAACATCAAAAAAGGAAAGAGCTATGTTGAAGCTCTTACAAAAGAGAAAATAAAAAGGAAAGAAGTTAAGAATACAGAAGACATCTCAAACAAAGAAGGTTGGAAGAAACATAGCTATAAAAGGCAATCTAGTTAGAAATACACAAACAGGTCCTACTTTTATGGTTACTATTTTTATTGTAATGGATATGGTCATAAGAAAATAGAATTTAAAAAAAGGGCTAATAATTTCAAAAATAAGGAGAAGGAAACTCATGTAGAGTAAAACAGAAGCCACAACTCTTTTGTTCTTCTATCAGGCTTTAATGAAGAGGCCATAATATGTTACAAGTGTAAAAAATTTAGGCACATGGCTTGGTATTGTAGAAGTGTGTTCAAGTCAGTCAAGAAGGACCAGAGTTTTAAGGCTCTATTCATTAAGAAAAAAGTTTAGACAGGTTCATGGTAGAAGAAACAATCTAAAAAATCTGTTTGTGCAAATAACTTTACATGCAAAAAATGAAGAAAAGCCATGGTTTATTTACAATGGATGTTTGAGGCACATGACAAGATATAAGAGCAAGTTTATAACCTTGAATAAGATCAATGGTGGCACAATGAAATTCAGAGATAACACTACTGTCAAAATTGATTAAAAAAGGTACACTAAGTTTGGATAATGGTAGAACTAAAACTGAAAATGTTTTGTATGTAGAAGGTCTTAAGCATAATCTTTTGAGTGTAAGTCAAATGTGTGATTGGGGGAACACACTAAATTTTTATGTAAAAAGTTTTGAAATTAAGGGAGAATATTTAGATGTGTTGATTGTAGATGCTCAAAGAATAGGTAATAATTTGTATATGTTACTAAACATCAAAGCTAAAAGATGTTGTTTGAGTCAGATTGAAGAAATTTGGATGTGGCATAAGATAATGGGACACATAAATTTTGATAATCTTGTCAACATTAGCAAGAATTAATTAGCCAATTTTTTTTCAAAGATTACAAAGCCATCCAACATGCTTTATGAACCTTGTCAGCATGGGAAGCAGGTCAGAAGGCAGTTCAAAATAAAAGAGTAGTCAACCACTCAGATGTTAGAGCTTGTTCACACTGATTTGTGTGGACCTATGAGAACTCAAAGTACTCAAGGTGAGAAATATTTTATGTTGCTTATTGATGATTTTTCACGTATGACTTAGGTAATGTTTTTTTTTAAAAAAATTAGAAGCTTCCAGACATTTTAAAGTATTAGTTAAAAATAAAACTAGTTTGAAGATGAAGTGTCTAAGATTAGATCAAGGAGGAGAATTTATGTTAGATTAATTTATTGAGTTTTGTGAAGACCACAGAATAAAGAGACATTTTAGCAACTAGAACTCCACATCAAAATGGATTAGTTAAACAAAGAAATAGAATTCAGGAGATAGTGAGAACAATGCTAAATGAATCCAAGATATCAGATAAATATTAGAGAGAGGTAGTTACTACAATAGTGCATACTCAAAATAGAGCATTATTGAGAGTCAATAGTGACAAGACTCCTTATGAGTTATGCAAAGACAAACTAATAATAGTTGATTATTTTGGAGTTTTTAGTAACAGATGCTTCATAAAAAGAACCAATAAAAAACTTGGTAAGTTTGAATCTAGAGTAGATGAAGGTATATTTTTTAGTTATTCTTTAAAAATTAAAGATTATAAATATTATAATAAAAGAACCAAGAAAATAGTTGAAAGTGTAAATGTCAGGATAGAAGAAGATGAACCACAAAGAATCAGTGATCTAGTAGACATTCCTAAAATCATTGAAGAGGAAGACTTTAAAGAATCAGATGAAGATGAGAAGGAGAAAAAGGATGTCAAAATCCCATCCAAATATGTCTAGATAAATCATAATGAAAGTGACATCATCAGGGACATAAATAAAGAAATTAACACTCGAAGAGTGATGGTAAGTGAATCTGAGCAAGTTAATTTCTCTTTGTTATCTAAAATTCATCCTAGAACTTTTTCAAAAGCTAGACGTGATAAGCATTGGGTTAAGGTAATCGATGAAGAATTAAATCAAATAGAAAAGAATGATACTTGGGAATTAGTGTCTAGACAAAAAGATCACAATGTGATAGGAACAAAATGGGTTTATAAAAATAAATTGAATGAAAATGGAGAAGTGACTAGGAATAAAGCAAGATTAGTATATAAAGGATATGCTCAGATTGAAGGAATTGATTTTGAAAAAACTTTTACACTAGTCGAAAGGCTATTAAAATGTTTCTTACATATGCAGTGTTTAAAAATTTCAAGGTGTTTTAGATGGATATGAAATCTACCTTTGTAAATGGAAATCTAGAAGAAGAGGTCTACATTGAACAACCTAAAGGATTTATTCTCTTAAATATTAGTAGCCATATATGTAGATTGAAGAAAGCACTGTATCAATTGAAATAAGATCCTAGAGCTTGGTATGTAAGACTTGATAAGTACCTACAAGATCAAAGTTTCAAGAGAGGATTTGCTGACAATAATATCTACATCAAAATAGAAGGCGAGCATCAATTTATTACTGTGGTATACATTGATGAAATAATTTTTGGAGGAAACATTTAAAAGATAACAAAATAATTTTTTGATAATATGCAAAAATAAAGTGAGATGTCTATGCTTGGAGAATTGTCATTTTTATTAAGGTTACAAATATTTCAGTCAGATAAAATAATTTTTATATCTCAAAGTAAATATGCCAAAGAAATATTGAAGAAATTTAGTTTTGAAGATTATGCACTAGTTGGCACACTAATGAGTATATAAAATAAAGTAAGCAAGGATGAAGATTCACCTATTGTAGATCAATCTTTGTATAGATATATGATTGGTAGTCTGTTATATTTAACAACATCAAGGCTAAATATCATGCATGAAGTAGGTATAGTTGTAAGATATCAGTGAGCTCTAAAAGATAATCATGTTTAATTGGTGAAGAGAATATTCAAATATATCAAGGGGATATTGAATTATGGATTATGGTATCCCACAGGCAAAGATTTCACTTTGGTTGCTTATATAGGTTCAGATTGGGCAGGTTGCTTGGATGAAAGAAAGAGTATAAGTGGAGGAGATTTCTTCCTCAGTGATAGCTTAATATCATGGTTAAGTAAGAAGTAGAATTCAATATCACTTTCTATAGTTGAAGTAGAATATATTGTAGCAGTATTGTGTTGTACTCAAGTACTTTGGATAAAGCAAACTTTGGAAGATATCAAGATAAAATATGATGAATCTATTTCTATTTTTTATGAGAACACAAGTGATATTAATATTTCAAAGAATCCAGTGATGCATTAAAAAATATATATATTCCCATTAGATATCACTTCTTGACAGCGCAGGTTGCAGATCAATAGATTAAGATGGAATATATTAGTACTACAAAGTAGATTATAGATATTTTCACAAAGGCACTATGAGAAAACACATTTGAATGTCTATGGGAAAAGTTGGGAGTAATTTATTTTACTTCCTACCATTGAAGATCAATATTAATTTAAAAGGAGATAAGTGTTAGCTCTAGGATAGGCCCATTATCATTGATGTCAAAAGGGGAGAAGAATAGAAATAGGTATAGGTATAGGTGTAGAAATAAGTGTAGAAATAGGTACAGAGAATAGGTACATGTTACTACAGTAAGGGGGAGTTAATATATGTTTTTTAGATGGCAGTATGTGCAAGTTTTAGGATGTGGTAGTTTTAGTTTGAGGTTGCCATTAATGACAAAGGGGGATATTGTTATAAATATTATCATTGATGCCAAAGGTCAAGTATTAGTGATAAAGGCCCCATTGCATTTAATGGTGTTTTTAATATTCATATCTTGGCTAATGTGTGTTAATATTTATTTAATATTAAAGAATGTATTTTTGGTTGCATATAATTCAAAAAAGGGCCCATGGAGAATTCAAATATTCACAGGGTAAAGATAAAAGAGGAATGGGATGCATTTTCTTATGAAGAGTCATCTTGAGGAATTCTAAGAGTCAAGATGTGAAGACAAAAAAGGGTATGACACATTTTTTCATGAAGAGACACTTTGAGGAATATGAAAAGTCAACAAGATAAAGACAAAAGAGGAAAGGATGCATTTGCTCATGAAGAGTCACCATGTGACTTTTCAAATGAAAGGATATGAAGGGTCATGCAAGTTTGGCACCATTTTCTATGAGAATTGACAGGTCATAAAAGGTGAATGCCAAAGGTCATTTGGAAAGCTATAAATAAAATCTTGAGAAGATATTTTTAATATTCAAGAGATTGCATGGTTTGTATTAGTTTTAGAAGAGAGAAAATCTAGAGATATTGTAGAGTTCTATCATTTGTTGAGTAAGAAACATTGAGAGATAGTTTTGTTTTATACACAAGAGGGGTTGGTGCTGTTTTGGATTGGTATTCACAAATCTTTGCAAGGGGTTGGTGATCTTGTGGATTGGTGCTCACAAATAGTTGTTGTGTTGGTACTTGGGAAAGGGGTTGGTGCTCCTGAAAGTTAGTGCTTGTAAACTTTGTAATTTGATTTGGTTCTCATTCATATACTTGATATTGTTCTCTATGGTTTTTCTCACTTTAAGTTTCCACATAAAAATATAGTGTCTCTCTCTTTTTCTCTTGTGTGGTGCATGTTATTGTTTCAATTTTATGGCATATCTTGAATGTGTGATTAAAGAAAAGAAATCAGATTAAGTAAAGGATATATAATATACTGATTTACCCCCCTCTCAGTATATTTCATGCTTAAAAATTGGTATTAGAGCAAGTTCCTTTTTGAAAAAATTTTACAGCATAAAGGTAAATCAGGGGAAATACAATGGTTGGATCACATGAAGGTTTTTATACACATAAGGCACCTTTGTTTGATGGGACAAATTATGCTTTTTAGAGCATAAAGATGAATACTTATTTGATAACTCTTAGATTTAACGTTTGGCAAGTAGTGGTGGAGGAATATGAAGAGCCACAGATACTCGTAACTACTCTGGTGGAAAAAAAGGCAAGTAAAAATAATGCTATTTTATGTGGTTTATGTGAATTATAATTTGTTAAAGCTATGCAATGTAAATTTTCTCATGAAAATTGGGTAAAACTTGAGAATATTTATAAAGGTGATGGAAAGGTTCAACAAGCTAAGCTTTAGACTTTTAGAAGATAGTTTGAGAGTTTGAAGATGGAAGAGAAAGAAAATATAACAAATTACCTTTTGTGGGTTGATCAAATAGTTAATCAGATTCAAGGTCTTGGAGAGAAATTAAAGAATCAATTATGGTACAAAAAGTTTTGAGATCTCTACCATTGAGATATGATGCCAAAGTTTTGGCAATTGAATAGATGAAGAATTTAGCCAAGATAAATATGGATGAGCTACATGGTATTCTTATGACATATGAGATGCAGACCGAATAAGAGAAACATTCAAAGAGAGAAGATGATTTCAAGACATCAAAGAAAGAGAAGGCTAAGATTCAAGAATCAATTAATAGTTTTAACGATGAAGAAGATGAAAATGAAGCTCTATTCATTTGAAAGCCAAAAAAGGGCACAGGTAAATATAAAAGAAAATTACTTTTTAAATTTTTTTAATTATGGAAAGATTGGACATTTTGCAGCTAAGTTACTAGATAAGGGTAATGGTGATAATAAAGAAGGAAATTATACATACAAGAATAATTTCAAAGAAAAATATGAGAAGGGATTCGAGAAGAAGAGTTTGTATTTTAAAGATCCTAGCTCAGTCGAAGATAGTGGAGTCAGTGATTCAGAAAAAGAGATTCTATTCATGGCCATACATAAAGATGCCTCTACAAGTAAAAGTATAGATGATCAAAAAGAAAAACAAGATGAAATCAAAGTGAATTTGGAAGGAGAACTCATTTGTGCCTTAAAAGAGTTAAAATCTTTTGAGAAGAAGAATATAAGATTAAAGCTTCAGATCAAGAAAAATGAAAAAAGAGTCAAAATAAATAATTGAAGATCTACAAGCACACTTTGAAATAGCTAAGAAGAATGAAAAAGATCTAACGGCATAGTTACAAAAAGTAAGTGAATAATGTGAAATGTATGTTATTGAAATTACTTCTTCAAAAGTATATCTTGAGAAAACAAATAAAGCAATCAGTGATATAGTAGCTAATGATTCAAAATTTGAGAATAACACTAATATGTAGAATAAGATATTAGAAATTCAAAGATCAATTTCAGATAAGATAGATATCAGATTTGAAAAAAAGAAAGGGGAGGCCACTACTTTCATAGATAAGGTTAACATAGAAAAAAGAAAGAGCTATGCTAAAGCTCTTACAAAAGAGGAAATAAAAAAAGAAAAAGTTAAGAATATAGAGGACATCTCAAATAAAGAAGGCTGGAAGGAATAGAGATATAAAAGGCAATTAGGTTAGAGATACACAAATAGGTCCTATTTTTATTATAAAAGATATGGTCATAAGAAAATAGAATGTCAAAAAAGGGCTAACAATTTCAAAAATAAGGAGAAGAAAAGTCATACAGAGTCAAGTAGAATCCACAACTCTTCTTCTCCTTTATTAGGCTTTAATGAAGAGGCCATAATATGTTACAAGTGCAAAAACTTTGGACACATAGCCTGATACTATAAAAGCATGTTTGATTCATTCAAGAAGGACTAGAGGTTTAAGTTCCATTAATCAAGAAGAAAGTTTAGACAGGTTCATGGTAGAAGAAACAACCTAAAAACTTTATGTCAGTATAGACAACTTTGCATATAATAAATGAATAAAAATCATGGTTCATTGACAATGGATGTTTGATACACATGAAAAGATACAAGAGAAAGTTCATAACCTTGAAGAAGATCAATGGTGATACAGTGAAATTCAGAGATAATACTACTACTAGAATTTATAAAAAAGGTACACTAAGTTTGGATAATGGTAGAATTAAAACTAAAAATGTTTTATATGTAGAAGGTCTTAAGCATAATCTTTTGAGTGTAAGTCAAATGTGTGATCAGGGGCATACACTAAAGTTTTATGTAAAAAGTTGTGAAATTAAGAGAAAATATTTAGATGTGTTGATTGTAGATGCTCAGAGAATATGTAATAATTTGTATATGTTATCAAACATCAAAGTTTAAAAATGTTGTTTGAGTCAGATTGAATAAATTTGGTTATGGCATAGGATAATGGGACACATAAATTTTGATAATCTTGTCGACATCACCAAAAATCAAGTAGTCAAAAATCTTCCAAATATTACAAAGCCATCCAATACACTTTGTGAACCTTATCAGCATGGGAAGCAGGTAAGAAGGTGGTTCAAAACAAAAGAGTACTCAACCACTCAGATATTAGAGCTTATTCACACTAATTTGTGTGGATATATGAGAACTCAAATTACTCAAGGTGATAAATATTTCATGTTGCTTATTGATGATTTTTCATGTATGACTTGGGTAATATTTTTAAAGAAAAAATTATAAGCTTTCAGACTTTTCAAAGCATTGAAAGCATTAGTTGAAAATGAAACCGGTTTGAAGATTAAGTGTCTAAGATCATATCAAGGAGGAGAATTCATGTTAGATCAGTTTATTGAGTTTTGTGAAGATAAAATAATAAAGAGACATTATTCAGTAGCCAGAACTCTATATCAAAATGGAGTAATTAAATAGACAAATAGAACAATTCAAGAGATGATGAGGATAATACTAAATGAATCTAAGATATTAGATAAATATTGGAGAGAGGTAGTTACTAAAATAGTGCATATTCAGAATAGAGCATTATTGAGAGTCAATAGTGACAAGACTCCTTATGAGCTATGCAAGGACAAACCAATAATAGTTGATTATTTTAGATTTTTTGGTAGCAGATGCTTCATAAAAAGAACTGATGAAAAACTTGGTGAGTTTGAATCTAGAGTAGATGAAGGTATATTTCTTGGTTATTATTACAAAAGTAAAGCTTATAAATATTATAATAAAATAACCAAGAAAATAGTTGAAAGTGCAAATGTCAGGATAAAATAAGATAGAACATAAAGAATCAGTGATCCAATAGACATTCCTAAAATCATTGAAGAGGAAGACTTTGAAGAATCAGATGAAGATGAGAAGAAAGAGAAAAAGGACACCAAAACCCCATCCAAATATGTCTAGAGAATTCATAATTAAAGTGACATCATCAAAGACATAAATAAAGGAATTCACACCAGAAGAATGATGGTAAGTGAATTTGAGCAAGTTAATTTCTCTTTGTTATCCAAAATTCAGCCTATAACTTTTTCAAAAGCTAGACATGATAAGCATTGGGTTAAGGCAATGGATGAAGAATTAAATTAAATAAAAAATAATGATACTTGGGAATTAGTGCCTAGACCTAAAGATCACAATGTGATAGGAATAAAATGGGTTTATAAAAATAAGTTGAATGAAAATGGAGAAGTGACCAGGAATAAAGCAAGATTAGTATGTAAAGGATATGTTTAGATTAAGGGAATTAATTTTGAAGAAAATTTTACACCAATGGCAAGGATATTAGAATGTTTATTGCATATGAAATTTTTAAAAATTTCAAAGTGTTTCAAATGGATGTCAAATCTGCCTTCCTAAACATGAATCTAGAAGAAGAGGTCTACATTGAGCAGCCTAAGGGGTTTATTCGTTCAAATATTAGTAGCCATGTATGCATATTGAAAAAAGAATTGTATGGATGGAAATAAGCTCCCAAATATTGGTATGCAAGACTTGATAAGTACCTATAGGATCAAGTATTTAAGAGAAGATTTGTTGACAATAATCTCTACATCAAAATAGAAGGTGAGCATCAATTGATTGTTGTGGTATATGTTGATGACATCATTTTTGGAGGAAACATTGAAAAGATGACAAAAGAATTTTTTGATAATATGCAAAAAGAATTTGAGATGTCTATGCTTGGAGAATTATCATTTTTCTTAAAGTTACAAATATTTTAGTCAAATAAAGGAATTTTCATAGCTCAAAGTAAATATGCCAAGGAAATGTTGAATAAATTTAGTTTTGAGGATTGTGCACTAGTTGGTACACCAATAAGTATAAGAAATAAAGTAAGCAAAGCTGAAGAGTCACCTATTATAGATCAATATTTATATAGATCTATGATTAGTAGTCTATCATATTTAATAGCATCAAGGCTAGACATCATGCATGTAGTAGGTATGGTTACAAGATATCAGTCAGCTCCAAAATATAGTCATGTTCAGTTGGTGAAGAGAATATTTAGATATATCAGGACATTGGATTATGGATTGTGGTATCCCATAGGTAGAGATTTCACTTTGGTTGCTTATATAGATTCAGATTGGGCAAGTTGCTTGGATGATAGAAAGAGTACAAGTGGATGAGCTTTCTTCCTTGGTGATAGCTTAGTATCATGGATAAGCAAGAAACAACATTTAGTATCACTTTCTATAGCTGAAGTATAATATATTGTAGCGGTATTGTGTTGTACTCAAGTGCTTTGGATGAAGAAAATTTTGGAAGATATCAAGGTAAAATATGATGAACCTATTTCTATTTTTGGTGACAATACAAGTGCTATTAATATTTTGAAGAATCTAGTGATGTATTCAAGAAAAAAACATATTTTCATTAGATATTACTTCTTGAGAGAGTAGGTTGAAAATCAATAGGTTAAGATGGAATATATCAGTACTATAGAGTAGATTATCGATATTTTCATAAAGGCACTACCAAAAGACACATTTGAATATCTATGGGAAAAGTTGAGAGTAATTTATTTTACTTCCTACCATTAAGGATCAACATTAATTGAGGGGGAGCTAAGTGTTAGCTCTAGGATAGGCCATTTTCCATTGATGTCAAAGGGGGAGATGAATAGAAATAGGTACATGTATAGTATAGGTGTAGAAATAGGTATAGGGAATAGGTACAAGTTACTACATTAAAAGGGAGTTACTATATGTTTTTTAGATAGTAGTATGTACAAATTTTATGATGTGTCCATTTCATTTTGAGGTTGCCATCAATGACAAAGGGGGAGATTATTATAAATATTATCATTGATGTCAAAGGTCTAGTATTGGTGATAAAGGCCTCATTGCATTTAATGGTGTTTTTAATATTCATATCTTGGCTAATGTGTGTTAATATTAACGAATATATTTTTGGTTACATATAAGTCAAAAGAGAGCCCATGGAGAAGTCAAAGAGTCATGGGATAAAGATGAAAGAGGAATGGGATGCATTTTCTTATGAAGAGTCATCTTGAGGAATTCCAAGAGTCAGCATGTGAAGACAAAAGAAGGTATGGTGCATTTTTCCATGAAGGGACACTTTGAGGAATATGAAAATTCACCAAGATAAAGACAAAAGAGGAAAGGATGCATTTGCTCATGAAGGGTCACCATGTGACTTTTCAAATGAAAGGATATGAAGGGTCATGAAATTTTGGTGCCATTTTCCATGAGGATTGAAGGGTCATAAAGGGTGAGTGCCAAAGGTCATTTGGAAAGCTATAAATAAAGGCTTGAGAAGCCCTTTTTAATATGCAAGAGAGTGCATGGTTTGTATTTGTTTTAGTGGAGATTAAATAAGGAGATATTGTAAAGTTTTATCATTTATTGAGTAAGCAATGTTGAGAGATAGTTGTGTTTTATACACAAGAGGGGTTGGTGATCTTATGGGTTGGTGCTCTTTTGGGTTGGTGCTCACAAATAGTTTCTATGTTGGTGCTTGGAAAAGGGGTTGGTGCTCCTACAAGTTGGTGTTTGAAAACTTTATAATTTGAATTGGTGCTCATTCATATACTTGAGATTGTTCTCCATGGTTTTTCCCACTTTGGGTTTCCACATAAAACTTTGGTGTCTCTCTCTCTCTCTCTCTCTCTCTCTCTCTCTCTCTCTCTCTCTCTCTCTCTCTCTCTCTCTCTCTCTCTCTCTCTCTCTCGTGTGGTGCATGTTATTGTTTTAGTTTTATGGCATATCATAAATGTGTGATTAAGTGATTAAAGAAAAGAAATTAAATTAAGTAAAAGATATATAATATACTGACTCACCCCCCCTCTCAGTATATTTCATGCTTAACATGAGGATCATCTCCAAACATTTATGTGGATCCCTCCATCTTTATCAAGACAAAATACATGGTTTGGAGGAAGTTATATGTTTAAAATAGATAAAAAAAACTTTTCATCTTCCCTATCACTTCCTTGGCAAGCTTGTGAAGGATAATTTCATATGCTCATTCCATACAGAGGAGAGAGAGAGTGGTGAACTAAGCTCTTGGGAAGATAAGTTGGTACTACTCTACTTATATTATTGGAATTTGTTTATAGATTGAAATAATCGTTAATAGCTTGAGGGGTCAAAACATGACTCCAATCCCCACTAGCTTAGTTTTGTCTTCATGTATACACTTTGGAGTTTGATTAGGGTACAATAATGATAGGAAGACTTTGTCATGATTCTTAAATACCTTATCAAGACCAAAATTATTGCATAAAACCATGGTATAGGTCTGTTTATGCTAGGAATAGGGCATGTTATCAAGATTTGTAGGTTAGACCAATTTCTATTGAAGTATGAGTTGTTGTCACATAAGTAAGGCTGAAAGCAAGCATAAATAGGGTTTTGAGCCTCCACTTAGACAAATGACTTCCTCCACACCATCCCCAAGATAAAATCCATGTATATGAAGGAATAAAATGTCCATATATAATTAAGAGTAGTCTTCATTTTTTACTTTCTCTTGAAAAGCCTTTAATATTGATAAAGTAAAACCAATTTTGAGGTATGATTTTCAATATATCTCCATGGTGTTGGTATTATCACAATACAACTCAATAACCAAATCATAATTAACCATACATGATCAAAAAAATATTTGAGTAAGACTATCATGCACCTATAAGCCATATGGAGACCTACATGTTTGCATGATCCATAAGAGGAAAGGAGTGGTATCATTTGACCAGGTCCACCACTTAGATTTTCTTCAATATTTGAGTAAGACTATTAGGCCAAAATTGGGCACCCCTATTTGAAAAAATCATCTAAGTCTATTACATTTGACTAGGTCCAAAACTTAGCTTTTCTTCAAAAGAAGTGTTCTTTGACAAAACCCACAACAAATGCACAAGTCTTTTCTTTTTGAAAATTTCATTTTGGTCTTTGTTTAAGTCTTTAAGGAATTATTTTAGGTTTTTGTTTTAAGCTTTGTCAAATTATTTCAAAAAATTTGTTTGAGGCTTTTCCTTAAGAGTATTTATTTTGGGTTTTCTTCTATCCAAGTGACGAATTCTTTCAAACAATTTGTCCGAGACAAATATCCTAAAGACCAAGTATCACATTCTTTCAAACAAATTATCTAACAATTTTTTTGAAGGTACTTTACAATTTATCTGAAAGATATATTCAAGCCAAAAGGGACCCTAACAACTTTTTTGAAGGGTATATTTATAAGTTTTCCAAAGGGCACTTTCATTTTTTTGAAGGTAATCTTTTGTCGAGAAAAGGTCCACTTCAATTTTTTTGAAGGATCATTTGCAACTTTCGCGAAGGGTATTTTATTTGGAAAGTGGTCACTTTCATTATTTTGAATGGGCACTTACATTTTCAAAGGATTATTTCATTTCTCTCGAAAGGCATTTCCAAAATCCCAAAGGACCATTTCCAAAACCCTGAAGGACCATTTCCAAAATCTGAAGGGCATTTAAACTTCTCTGAAGGGACCAATAAAAAAATTTTAGGAAAGGATGAGGAGAAGTGACTAAAGAGAAACCCTACAAAAATTCCTTCAAACTTTTTGTCTGAAGAGAATAAACTCTAAAAGAAGTCCTTTGGACTTTTTATCCAAAGGAAATGAAAAAGCAATGAGCCTGAAGGAAAATACTTGAAAAAAGGTTTGAAGAGGTAAATAGAAATAAATAACCACAAACAATTTGTTTAAACAAATGTCTGAAATAAATGCTTGAGGAATGATGGCCTGCAACACATCAATTTCAGATTGTAGAGATTAGCCATTATAATTTCAAAAAGAAAGACTCGATGAGAACTAGAAGGTGGAGATAAAGTTAACAAGTGGTAAATGCAATTGAGGCTTTGTTTTAGTTATAACAAAATGTAATTGAGGCTTTGGTTCAGTTGTGATAAATGTAACTAATACTATGACAAATTATAATTGGTGCATCTATTTAGTTGTGACATGGCATAGCTCATCCACCTCTCTCCTGCATGCAAATATAACTATTTATCTTGAGATGAAAGATGTATAAAGTGACCCTTGAACTCCTTTTGATTTCTCCACCTCTCAAATCTATAAATTACATCCCATGGTTCATTTGATAGCCTCCACTAGTTATGGTGAAACTTTGGCCAAATTTGTACTTGCAAAACTCTTGAAGAAATAATACAAGTTTTTTCCACTCACATGTACTATTGTGTATCAGTTCAAATCATGTTGTTCTTGTTTAGAGATATTTTATATTCCCTAACTTTTTGTCATCGATTACCTACCAAATGTATAGAAATAGTATTGTTACTGGTCCTTGTTAGTATTCTTTCTTAAGTGCATAGATATTTTAGAAGTGGTTTAAGAATATATTACTTTTTGGAATTCTCTATTTCTCTCCTATATTTTGAGTGCCTTCTTGAATCTAACATGTGAAACACTGATATGACAATACATAAAGAGTTGTGGGTTTTGTGTGAAAGAATCTTTGTTGGTCTTTAAGTAGTGTATTTTTAGTCAATTGGGAAGACATTATTCATTAGTGCATCACCATTTTATTTTTTTAGTTTTTTTCCTTTAACTTTTCATATACAATTGATAGATTAGAGAGATATTTAAAGGTGCATCAAGGGGAGCTATCCCTTAATCTAGAGATTCATCTCAACGAAATTGTCACCCACAACAAGAGAGATGATTCCATTTTGCCGCTTGGGTGAGGAGAACTGAGCATCTCTTCAAGGGTGAAAGTATAAGAATCAACAATAGGAGTGTCTACCTTGAAAATATCCAATGTGGGTGTTAGGAGAATAAGAGAAGGGTCACCCTCAAGCCTTGATGGGGTGATAGTCTTAAAGGATGACCTACAGGCCTAAATAAAAGAAAGACTAATATTGTATGGTTTTTAGAAAGGAATAAGGTTAATATAATATGAATAATAACATAAATAAGATCTATATAACTCTAAAAATCACTAAATTCCAAAAGACCAGTCCTATAGGATCTAATCTCAAGAATGCAACCAAGAAACCAAAAGATCACCTACAACCAAGGGATAATTTAGCCTAAATATGAGAAAGATGCATAGTTTATTATTATGAATAAGGATGGAAAAGTTGAAGTGGTGGTTAAAGGTCATAATGAAAATAATAAATATGTTTAAGTCTCTAAGAAAGAGAACAATCACCCAAGAGGAGGCATTCTCAAGCCTGAGCAAGTGATAGGCCTAGTAGATTGGCTACAAGGCTGTAAGTGTAAGTTTAAAAAAATCATGTATGTTATAGATTTTTTTGAATAATTAAAGATGTATCAAGGAAATAAAATAACAAGAATATATTCACATATGGGTAGGGTGAGAAAATACAAAAGAGAGATCAATAAGTCTAAATAGACCTAACAAACACCTACATGCAAATTTTAGGTGAATTAGGGAAAATGTGTTGATCAGTGTTGACTCCATGAGATGTATATGTAGGTGAAGGAAGTATTTAACTTGAGTGATAAATGATAAAAATTTCCTCATGAAATTTTAAAGTGATTAGAGTTAATGAATAGGATAAGAAATCTATTTAGGCCTAAAAGGCTTGAATGGTCATACACAGGCTATGTTTGAAAACTGAAAGAAACTTTCACATTTTAGAGGTGTCTTGGGTATATTTGATAGATCCAAGATATTTTAATATGGATAATTATTTGGTATATATCTCCAAAAATTTTATACTCATTGAAATGAGGGGAAAGTGCTTACAAAGATAGTTAGGGCCAAATTGGTCTAATGACTAACAAACCCTCATAGCATGGAGATCAAGTTATAGAGTCTCATTGAAATTCATTGTCCATTAGAGATAATTAAAAAAACACAATATAGGTTTTAATATACCTATTTAAGGATTTTATAGACAATAAAAAACTTTTAGAGGATTTCTAGGCCTAAAGGATCCTTCTTGGTTTCTTCATGACATGTCTACTAACCCGAGAGGATCTTTCTTGTGCTCATTTGTATGTTAAATTTATGCATGGGAGAAAATGAAGTTAGGAGGTATTGGAGGGGTACCTATGATTTAATTTTTTGTAATTAAATCATCCTAATAAGGCCTCATCTTTATGAATGATTGTTAAGACACTCACAGGCTGCCAACATACTAAAATATGACCCGATGACTAAGAAAACCTCCCTAATGATGTAATATGCCTTTTAATGACCATAGAAACATTGGGATGAAATTTTTAGGCATATTTAACATATATATAGAGTATTTTTGTGGCATGTGTGAATGACATGGTTTATGTAATTAGCCTAAAAATTTAAAATGCAAGCCTAATTATGAGTATGCAAATGATGGTAAGTCTTAAAATCAGGTAGAAAGGATTTTTAAGCCTATACATAGGTTGCAAAATCCTCTATCATCCTTATCTAAACCTCTTAATATGGTGCGTGAGCTTTCAAGTCACTAATTTGGGTCCAAGAGGTGACTGTACCACTATGTTGTTTAAGAAGCCTAATTGCAGACCTATGGGAAATCATGGAGAGCTTGAGAGTCTCTTGAACACCACTAATAATTCTTGTTTATGTTATGGAGCCTCATTATATCATGAATAATTCCAATTATTAACTAGGAATTTGAATCAAGAGAGGGGGTTAGATCAAGTGTGAGTTCAAAATGAAATCAAATTGAAAATAACACACTAACAAGCATGACATCTTAGGCCTAGACACTAGGGGGAGCTTAGTAACAAAAATACATATGAAACCAATACATAAAACCTTCCTTCACCTTCCTTGGAGCTTCTAAATGGTTCATAGAGTGGCTTTCTTACCTTGTGCATGAAAGAGTCTTCATCAATGGAGTTGTTTGGCTCCTTCTCTCCTTAGCACCTTTGGATTGTGATGGATTTGGCTTGGTTAAACAATTTGTCATAATAACACTACCTGTATGAGGCTTTGGAATCATTGTGCATGGTAACCTTCCACTATCCAAGCTTATAATTATGAGTGTGAGGACTTCTATTTATAGATTTTTGTAAATGATCAGAATGAACCTAAATCATCCATCTCAAGATGAAGATGTGTGTCTAAGAATACATTCAATTTTGGAAGATAAAATCAATAAATTCCCTCATAAATATTTGGGATAGAGAGGCATGGGAGGGCTTAATTAGATATTTGTTGTATTTATGGCCTAAGGATGCCTTCCCAAAAAATGATGTCTTAAATGATGTAGTTATTCAATATTAATTTACATTAATTAAATATTAAACAAGTTCCATGGAAAATTAACTTAAGATCTTGATTCAAATTAATTAGCTTTAAACATGATTTATCAATTTTGGTGCAAATCTTGGCAATTAGTGCTCAAATTAATCAAATTGGTCAAAATGTCATATTATTGGCTCAAAATTTGATTGGATTAAAATTGGAAGGAAATGTTAGATGAATTGAAACTATTTCCCCATTTAAGATGTTTCCAACACAAAATAACAAGGGCACATGTCTTGTGCAAGAAATTTATTAGAAAAGAGCAATCTAGAGCACCCAGGTGTGAAAATATGATTTTGACTCAAAATCATCTGATTAATGTTAGTTATCTCATAAAATTTATTGCCCCATTTAGGGATACATTGGCCAAAATTGACACTTATATATGATAGGTTCACATCATTTAGCATATTTTAGTGTTTTTAGCCCAAATTGTGCATTTTGGTAGAAATTGGTTTGAAGCTTAGTTGGAGGTTATTGGTGGCCAGTTTTAGGTGTATATAGTTTTCCCATATTTGGGAGGGAATTATAAGATATAAGTATATTAATATCTTTTTAAATAATTAAAAATGTCCTACATGCCTACAACTTCAATGGTAATGGATGAATTGTATGATGCCCCCTCAAGAGAATAGTTGGCATAAATAGGTCCACAAACAGTCCTTTGAAAGAAAGAAGTGAAATGAGGGGAATAAACATATGAAGATGATGGGGTGAGAGCACAATGAGTTTGAAAAAGTAGTTAAAATCACTAAGAATTCAAGTGGGATGGTGTATAATGGTTTTCCCAAAGGTGGTTATAAGCATTATACCCTAATAGTGGCAACATGGTATAATAACACAATGATTTTCCCCAAGGTGGTTATAATCATTGAGAAGATGAAATTGCCCATGTTATAATAGACAAACAAGATAAAAAAATGCCCTTGTTTGGGTAGAAAATAGTGAATTTAGTGAGAACACAATGATTTGTCTAAAGGTGGTTATAATCAATGAGAAATGCAGGTGGGATGGTGTACAATGATTTGCCCATAGGCGGTTATAATCATTAGACACCAATTATGGAAAACATGATTGATAGGTTGATGATGATGATGATAAATTGACATAGAGGGTAATGATGAATTAGAACAACATACTAGTAGGGAAATTTTTGTCTGAACTAACAAAGGTTGAAATTATTTTGTTTGTTAATTACTCTATTTAGCATATGATTGGGATGTTGATAATGCTAGTGCTAAGGAGATGTTGATTTTACCATTGCTAAGTAGACTTATTGAACCTTATTTTTGTTGTAGCATTGCATGGTAAGAATTATGATAGAACACCATGAGGCTTGGGTTGAAAGATGCATAAGGACTGACTCCCAAAATCCAATATTCAAGGAAAATAATGCACCAATGATGAAAACCATGATAACAATGTAAATGCATGAATACGGATAGATTCAAGTATAAGTGCATAAGGAATCACCCAAGAATGCACATAGACTGAATCAAGGCAATAGTGTTGAAAGCAAATAAATAGGCACACAAACAACAAGCAAGTAAAGAAACAAATAATAGTTAGTCCTAATATTAGTATAAACAACACAACGAACATCCCTCTAGAGAATAGGTCACAACTTAACAAATAAACAAGACAAGGGGAAAATAAGAAAAGGAAGGGGTGATCGATTTATCTCCATATGCACTAGGCAATTGGATGCTGCCTACATAGTTATATGGACACAATATCCAATAAAAAATTTAGGCCAAATGTAGTTCTCCTAGAAAATAGGAAGAAAATGATAACTGGTGAAAAACAAACATAATGGATGTAATAGAAGAATAGGAATGGTCTTGTAAAATGGCAAGTACATCATAGAAAAGGCCAAAAAGGATGGTGAAACTAGGTGATTTTCTTGTGACTTAGTAAGGGTTCCTAGAATCCTTAAGGAAAATAAGTGGTCAATGTTTTTGGTTTTTATAAAAGTTTTTAGAACTTTGGAGGTATCTCAACTCAGTTGAGAATAATGAGACTCTAAATGATCCAAAATCTCAAAATAGTGAGAGGGATGTTTAAGATGCTCTTAAAATGGTGAGATTGTGGCTTAAGGTGCTTGCAAAATAGTAAGAGCATGGATTAGGTTTCTCACAAAATAATGAGAGTGTGGCTTAGGGTGACTAAGCTCAAATTAATAAATATCGAGCACTACCTACATAGTCCCAAGATGGGACCTCAAGTCAATATAGTTATGCCTTACAGTGGAGGAATCTGACTAGTGTAGTAGCTAATTTAAACAAAATAGGCATAATGGGTATAAAGGAATAATATGACATAGGAAATGGCTAGTTGGTATGTCAAAGTACAATAAATAAGTGTTTTCCCTAGTTTTCCCATAGGTAGTTATAAATAGGAAATAATCGCATAGATCAATGATACTAATTTTCCCATAGGCACTTATAATTAGTAACAAGATTGGTGGGACATTGATTTTCCCATATCAAGCACACTTGGTATAGAGAATGAAATAAGAAATGAAGGATGAAACTGCCAAACTTCTCACTTATTGCTCCAAAATAGTATCTTTGTTTGGAATGTGTGAAATAACTAGTGAAAATGGATCTGAAACCTCTTGTTGAAAATGGTGATGGAGGGAGAAATCAACCTGATTAATGGGAAAGGTATGGTAGAATAGATATACTATAGGAAAAAGTGATAGTTTGGAAGGATGATAGGATGGTAAAATGGTATAGTACAAATAAAAAGATTTATAAAATGATACAACTTGAAATAGTCCTTATAGACAATACACCAAGTCATTCAAGTGTAGTACTACTTAAGGTGGATAATGTTCATTAGCTCATCAATTTCATTTTCATCTAGTATGGTAACCATGTATGCTCTTGTTCTATAGTTTGTCATGATGATGAAAGGACCAACCCAGTTGGGTTTGTACTTGCCTTTATGTTTCCTTTTGGCTATGGTATTCTTTTGGTTCTCTTCAAGGACAAGATTACCAAGTTCAAAATCTCTATATTTCACATGCTAATTATAGTGGCCTCAAAGTTGATTATAATAGGCTTGGATATTGTTTATCACATCCATTCGTTTCTCATCAAGTATCTCTAGATCTTGTAGGTGACTTACTCGATAGTCATTATCATTCAGGACATGCTTGAAATAGATGCATAAAGAAGGCAACTCGACCTCAATGAGAAGAATGGCCTTGGTACCATAAATAAATGAATATGAAGTGGCTCTTGTGGGTATATGGTGATTGGTATGGTATGCCCAAAGGTTTCAAAATATCTAAAGGTGACAATCATGACTGACATCATTGATGATATTTTTGAGAATGTTGACAATAGTTTTATTTGATGATTCAGCCTGGCCATTACCTTGAGGGTAATATACCATAGAAAAGTGTTGTGTGATGTTGTATTTGACACATATATTTTTTACATATTTATTATTAAATTATCCTCCATTATCAGATATAATGTCAAAAGGGATACCGTAGCATAAAATGAGATGGTTAAAAATGAACTTGGAAATTTGCTTTCCAATCATGTAAGTGAGGGGTATAGCTTCAACCCATTTAGTGAGATCTTCAATGGTAGTAAGGATATGTTTATGGTCATTGGATGAGGTGGGATTGGTATTCCCAATGAGGTCGAGTCCCCATGTAAAAAATGGATATAGTGTCAACATTGGTTTTAGAGTCTTGGCTAGAGCATGAATTAGATTGGCATGCCGTTGACATTTGTCACACTTCTTCACATATGCAACTATATATCTATCATGGACTAATAATAACTAGTATGTAAGAGAATCTTAGATAAGACTTCCCCACTAGTGTGGGATCCACATATTCCTTCGTGAACTTCCCATAATGCTAGTGCAGATTCTACTAAAGTAAAAAAATGAAGTATAGTTCTATCAAAACTATAGTGGTAAAGGCTTGATCCAAGTAAGGTATAATGAGTGGTTTGATGGATGAAGGATTTGGATTGATTTTGGGATAGGTTGGGTGGTATAATTTGGTTGTGGAGGTATTTTTAAAGGTCTAAGTACCAGATAGAATTAAGACCAATAATATCATAAATCATTATGACAATTAAAGGTTCATGAGTTGGTGCTAGAAAATTATTGAAGTAATAATACTCTTTAGCTGTGTCTATTTGGTGAATCAGAGATCCAATAGTAGCCATAGAATTTGTGGTTCTATTACTTTCCCTTGGTATATGCTTAAACTAAATTTCAGCAATCTTCTGCTTGAGAGTGTTGACCATGGCCTTATATAGAACCAAGTTTTCATCTTTGGTTTAAAAATGGTTTGTAACCTGATTGATGATTAATTAAGAATCGACATAAACCTTAAGATGAGATATGTTCCATTGTAGTATAATAAGTTTTTCATATTTGGCCATGTTATTAGTACAGGGAAAGTTGATCCTGAATGATTTAGGGATTAGATTCCCATATGGTGTAATAAATAAAAGACCTACCCCCAATCCATGTGTTGTGAGTGACCCATAAAAATACAACTTCTAGTGATGCTCCTCAAGAGGTGTGTCAATGATGTTCATTATGGATTCATCATTAAATTGGAATGTGACCAACTTTCTATTAGTAAGGGGTGCTCCAACAAGTTGATCTGTAATAACTTTCCCCTTAATGGATTTTTGGTTGATGTACTCGATGTCAAACTCACTGAGAAGCATGATCCATTGATCCATGTGCCTTTTAAATATATTTTATATAGTAGATACTTGAGTGGATCTACTTTTTAAATATCAATGGTCTTATTGTTTAACATGTAATGGCATAGTTTTTGAGCTACAAAGACCATAACTAAACATGCTTTTTCAATGGGTGGATAATTATGTTCATACGTGACCAGTGTATGGCTTAAATAGTACATGGCATGATATTTTCTATTATCATCATGCTGAGGCAAAATTTCTATCATGGCATTGTTATTAGTGGATAAATACAATAAGAATGGTTTTCCTGGCATATGAGGCAACAAAATAGGTGGATTCACTAGATAGTCCTTTAGCTACTAAAAAGCTATTTGGGAGTGATCATCCTAGTGAAATGTGACTCCCTTATTTATAAGATGCATAAAAGGATGACATTTATTAGCCAACTATGATATGAAGCATCAAATAGGTTGGATCTTTCCCTACAAATTATGGAGCTGCTTCAAATTAGTTAGTGGTGGTATCTCTATTATGGATTGGACTTTGGCTGGATTGACTTCAATGCCTCGATGAGACATAATGAAGCTTAGTAATTTTATTTATGTGACTCCAAAGACACATTTCTTAGGATTAAGTTTGAATTTATACTAATACAGTCTCTCAAATATTCTATGTAACATTGTTAAATGACCGGCCCTGGTATTTTATTTACCAAGAATGTCATTGACATAGTCTTCAACAATGTCATGCATCATATTGTGAAATATATTATTTTTACTATTTGATATAGGGCCCCTAAATTTTTAATACCAAATGGCATAATATGATAACAAAAGGTTTTCCATGGAGTGGTGAATGTTATCTTGTGTTGGTCTTTTGGTGCTATTCTGATCTAGTTGTACCCTGAAAAGCCATCTATTAATGAAAGCATTTCATAACCTACTGTGGAGTCAATGATCATGTCAATGTTTGGAAATATAAAATAATCTTTGGGGTAATATTTGTTTATATCACATAAATTAGTATAGATTATGATTCATTCTTTCTTTATATTGACTGGCATAACATTTGAGATCCAGTTTGAATAGTTAAATGACTGAATACATCCTACTTCTAAATTTTTTTCCAACTCTTTCTTCACTAATAAATAAATGTGAGGATGCATCTTATGTAACTTTTATTTTAATATTTTGGAATTAAGATTTACCATAAGGTGGTGTAGATCCAAGGTAGGGTCCAAACCTAGCATGTTAAAATATACCCATGCAAATATGTCAATAAATTCCCTCAAAAGGGCTATAAGGATTTCACACTCCTTCTCAATAAGGGATGCACCTAGTTTGATCCACTTTGGGTCATCTAGGGACATAATTTTTACCTCTGTTGTGTCCTCCACTAGAAGGGTCAAACCATCTTTAAGGATAGTGGGTAACAATCTGAACTGATTTGCAATGTTAGAGTCATATGTTAGGACTAGATCTTCATGTTCCCCTAGGCATGATAAATCAAATTCCCCCAAAGGGAGGTTTGGCCATGTAATAGAAAATATTGGAAAATACTAAATGATTCAATCAAAATATTTTTGTTCTTCAATCTAAACTCAAAATCACAGACAAGTTCATCATTGGTGGTCTCTTGAGTTATGTTTGAGGAAGGTTGAACACCCCTATCTAATGGTGCCTAAAACAAGTTTTCACCATTAGATTGGCCTTTTTCTTTACTTTTTGACTGGTCAAAAAGTGCCTTAAAGAATTTTTCACTTTGGGACCTTAATTTTTTAATTATTTTCTTTTGGCTAAGGGTGTTCATTCGCTTTCCAATATAGGCTTTAGGATCTAACTTAATTCAGAACCCTGATTTATGGTCCGCCAACAGAATATTGTTCTAAGGCCCAAAAAATCATAAAAATCCTCATCATTTTGAAACTCATCAATTAGTAACATTGGATTATTTTTAGTCCAAGTCTATTAGTTGGGGATAATATAATGGCAGTGTGTTATGACAAATGACTGGTCTAAGGATATAAATGGAATGAGGGTTAAATAGGTTTAGCTTGGTTAGGTCATCAAAAAGGATATGATTAAACTCTACTTAACTTTTAGCATCATCATCACTAGTTGATGGTGATGGAACATGATTAAGGTACATAGGGTCACCCCCAGGTAGTTTAAATCCAAGTCCACATGGCCCTTTATATCTGGTCATGGAAATTGGCTTAAGTGTTCCTTATTGATTTGGTTTGAGGCCACTTCCTTAATATTCTTGATTCTTCATGATCCTATTGGGAATAGGATACTTTTTATTCTCATAAAAATCAACCTACTTTTCATTGTAAAACCATGATTCGTCTCCTTTGAGAGGGTCTTGTTCTAGGCCAAATACTGGGATAAACGTGACAAGTCCTAGACTAAACTTTTTACCTTTGCACTTTTATTTCCATTCTAGACAAAGTGGCTTGGATTTAGTTCTTACAAATGACTTTGGGTTATGTGGAAGGTTTTCAATGTGAAAGGTATCATGAGTCAAATACTCTCCTAAGCCATTAGGTAAGATGGTATAATGATTGGATATCTTAGGAGGTGGCATGTGGAAAATGGAATCAAGTGTATTAGGATCAATGCAGTTATCCTCTAACAAATTAAGGAGTATTATATTTAATTTATCTCTTTTGTTTACTATATCCATGCCAAAATGATATTTATAGCTCTTGAACTTGGCCTCTAGGTGCTTGTAGTGCTTGTATGGATGCAAATATCCTAATATACAAACCTCCATCTTTGAGTGTGAGAAATTGATACATTGGTGTAATATTGATGGGATGGCATGAATTTAATGCAAATAAGGTCTAACCAAAATCATATTGTATGAAAAATCAAGATATAGAACATGGTAAAGTGTATCATGGGTCAAGGGCCCAAGGATAACTGGCAAACAGATGGTGCCACTGATTCTCATTCTTCATTATTGTAGGATTTGATAGTTATCATTTTTGATTGAAGATATACTATTGTGTAACAAAGAAGCTTGATTATCTTTAGAGACACTATGTTTAGACTTGATCTATTGTCTATAAGGACATATTTCACTTTGTGCTACTTTATGAAAACTTTAATGTACAAGGGGTTGTTATGTAGTGGGCTAAGGGATGACATATCACTTTGGTTGAAAGTGACTTATTGGCCTATAACTAGGTGTCTAACCAAATCTTGGAATTTTTTAGGGGTTAGGTCACTTTTGTAGACATATAATTACTAACACCATTTGTGTTGAAATTGTCAATCTTACTCAAATTGCACTCAAATGCACATTTTAGGTCAAAATCCATAAAACACCCTAAATGGTTCAAAATTATCACTTACAATTGCCAATTTACGTCAAAGTATCCCTAAATATGGCAATGAATTTTATGGGCTAGCTAACTTTGATCAGATCATTTCGAGTCAAAATGATAAATTTGCCATTTACTATTCTGGATGACTCTTTTCTTCTAATTCATTAGTACACATCATGTACCTTTGTTATTTGGTGTTGACAACATCTGAAATGGGAATACACTTCCAATGCATCTAACATCACCTTCTAGTTCCTCTCTAGTCAAATTATGACCCAGTAATATGACTTTATGACCACTTTGATTAATTGTGCACCAATTTTTAAAGAATTGCACTAAACTTGATTAAACTTACTGAAGCTAATTAATCCAATTTAAGAGCTTAATTAAGAATTCCATAGATATTTTTGTATATCTCATTATTGGAAATTAATTTTGAATATTTGCATCACCTAGTGACATCATCTATGGGGTGGCATCCATCAAGCCATAAGTGCATAAAATATCAAGATTATGGGTCATCCATGCCTAGTTAATGTCTCCCATACCTATTTAATGCTTTTTTATCTTAAGGATATTTATGAGTTTAATTATAAATATTAGGATTATCCATGGACACACATCTCAATATTGAGATGGATGGTCATGGTTGATCCTGACCAATCTCAAAAATCTATAAATAGAGAGGCCATGGACATGAATTATAAGGCTTGAATATTGCAAAGTTATAATGTTAAATTGTTTCCACAAGTTTTTTCAATTGATCATATATTTTGCTTGCAAGTTTCATTGATAGGCTAGTTTAGTGATTCGAAATCAAGAGCCTAAGTTTTATGGAGTGTTCTTGAGGCATTGGAGGAGATTACCACCAATACAAGGATGCTTGATCAAGGGAGAACATGTTTTTGAGCCACATGGGTATGGTGAATCCATTTGGGAAGGTAATATGGTGTTGTTTTCTTTCATTTGTTTCTTTCTATCCATTGTAATTCCCATAGGAATATATAGGCTTGTCTAGTTAGTTCTTTATGCATGTTTTATTATTTATATACTAATGCTTAACTAACTTACTTTGTAATCCTCTCTACATCTTGGCACACCCAGTGGGACAAGATGCATCTCACACCTAAAGAATATCACTTTGAAATTCTAAAATATCCATTTGGATGCTTAAAACTCTTGCAAATTGATTTTCTAACTTTATTTTTTCATTTTTATTTGTCATAGTTTTACATAGTAACCAACATCGACAAGTAATACCAACATCAGTTACCTAGATTAATTGACATCAGTTAGTAAAACTAACATCAATTAGATCTCAATTAGCCAAAGTAATCAGTGTCAATTGTAATAACTGACATCGGTCACTATGTTTTTCCAAAAACATAGACCCGAGAGCTACTTTTTCAAAGTTCATTATTTCAAGCTAAAAAGAGCTTCAAAGCTAAAGGACATAGTAACATTTTTGTTGGAGGACCAAGCTTGATATTTATTCAAAACATGTGTAAATCACCTTTGAATGCTTAAAAATTAATTATGAACTTTGTTTTGGTGTTTAAAAAAGAATTTATATGTTTTGGTGAATGTTTTCAAAGTTTGAAACTAAGACCAAGGGGTCAAATGAACACCACCAAATATTTTGTTTGGGCTTAAAATTGAACACACTTGTCAATTCTTGTTTGTAATTATTGTTTACTTAGGTTTTGTTTGGTAAAAAGAGGAATGTTTCATGTATTCTCTTCCATTTGTCCCCTTTAGGGAACCCTTGGAATCAAAAATGCCATTCCTATTGCAAATAGCCTAGTCCAAGGCTTATAATGAATGTCACCTAAAGCACTCCCTGAAAACTTGCCAAAGTTTAGGTGATATTGAAAATGACCCTAATGTCTTTCTATTTTATGCTTTATTTATTTTCATACAAACTTGGCTTGTGAGGGGGGCATCATTACCTCCCATGAGTTCTTTAGGGAAGCTTTAACCTGGGGTTTCACCTCCCGACATTGAATTCATTTGACTCCTTTGGAGTTGCACATGGGACGTATCTACATTTAGACATCATACTACACTGAGCAAATAGTAGGATGTAGTGGTTGTAAAAAGGACTATATCTTTTACAACTATCCAATATCATAGTCACCCAATTTCCTTGCTTATATTTTTCATTATTTGATGTGAAAGTCATTGTGTAATTGATTCCCCTTGAATAATCAAAACCTTGCTAGTTTAGTGGACCTTACTTTGCCATACCTTGTCAGTTTAGACTTAAGACGTTTGTTTTTTGTCATTATCTTACTAGGTCTTAATTTGTGTCTAAAATTACTTGTTAACTCAATGAACTTAACCAAAACACATTGTCCTCAATCTTCTTAAGCAAGGGAGGCATTACGCTATCCAAATGGAAAATTCATCTTTTCCTTATTCAAATTGCTATCAAAATCTGTATCATGTCATCCACTTTGGCACAATCATGTTGCCCAATTGGGTTTATATATTTTACCCAATTTGTTTAAATCCTTCATTTATAATCCACATTTGAAATTAAACCTTTATGAGTTCTAAGGGTTGGTGTGTCAAAGTGGGTTCACCATTTGTGCACTAAGCTTATTTTAACTTGGGTTCAATTTTCTATTTGGATTGAAGGTCATTTATTAAGACTCAAAATCACATTATCATCTTGGTGGACTCAAGTCATCTTGTGTATCACTCAAAATTTTGAGTCCTAGAACATATTTTATCCTACTAGAATCATGTGGCGATGTTATGCTGCCTATTTGGTCCTAACTTTATACTTAGTGATTGACATATGTTTTTACATATTGAGTTGCTTAGTTCATTTTGTCTTCTTCATAATCTAGAGAGCTTTCATCTAAACTTATAGGGTCAACTTGTCAAAGTTAAATCTAGATTTTATGGTGTGGGTGTATCACAAAGATCTAGGCCTTGGTGTACTAGTTTTCACCTTGGGTCTTTGAGTTACCTTACTCTCTTCAGATCTATATGATTTCAAATTTACCAAAGGTTGAGTAAACTCATGAAACAAATATTCTAAATTATGCATGGTTTCAAACCACCCTCACTTATAGTCTCATTGGTACCTTGGTTATTTGTTTAAAATCAAGCTAAAACATACTTTGATTGGTTGCCCAACATTGGTCCAAAGTTAGTCAAACATAGACATGACTCAAAGTTTTACTCATAGTGGGGCGTCTTATGGTATTAGTTATGAAGGTGAGCAATTTTATGATGGTCAAGATAACTTTGTTGTTTTTGATGATATCCTCACAATAGTAGGATTCAAAGATGATTACAATAGATATCGACACATTCCACCCCAATAACATCTTATCCAATCCAAAAATGCACCAAACATGGAAGAATGGAATTTTACGAAGAAAATTGTCCAAAGATTGGAGATGAATAATAGAGTCAAAAAGTATAAATTTGATGAGATATGCCCATATCCATTTGACTTATCTATTCTCCAAAACCCCTTTCCACCTCATTTTGAGGAACCCAAATTTGATAAATACAAAGGGAAAGGAGATCCATGTAAACACATACAAGCATTCTTCATCTTGTGTCAAAAGGTTGCTTATAGTAGTGAGTATTTACTATGACTATTTCTATGAAGTTTAGTAGGATAGGATCTTAATTGGCTACTTAAACTACCCAAGGGATCAGTTACATATTGGATTGACTTATCAAAAAAGTTTGTTAACCATTTTTCATATAACATAGAACATGAATTGACCATTGTTGACTTATGCAAATCCAAGTAGCATGATGGTGAAAGTTTCACTGCATATCTACAAAGGTAGAGAGCATTGAGAGGTCACTTTCAACATAATTTTATAGACAAATAGTTGGTTGATATCTTTACACATAATTTGCATCTTGAAGTTTCACATAATCTACAGTTAGCTTGTACTAACTCATTTGAATAAATTATTAACAAAAGAGTGTAGATTAAGAAGGATCTTATTACTAGGGGCCTTGTTAAGATCTTTGCGTAAGGTTAAGCATCTAATCAGACTAAATCACCAGCACCTATAGCTATGTAGGATAAACCTAAGGGATTTAGCCAAAATAAGAACATGGTTGGAAATGAGGTGACAAAAACAAGACATGTACAAATGGTACAGGCTATGCCTCCTCCAAATGTATAATTAACTCCCTCAAATCCACTACTTACTTTGTAGAGACAACCTCCATGAAAGACTTTTCATAACAATTTTAGAGCCTTTAGCAAGTTAGGAGAATCAGTTGAAATAGTGGTACAAAATCTCATTATAGCTAATTTAATTATATGGCTAGTATCAAGGTCATTTCCTCAAGATCAACCAAAACTAGATTGGTACAAAGAGAATGAATGGTGTAACTTTCATCATGTTACTAGTCAAAGTGCATATCATTGCATTCAACTACGACATATTATTGAGGACTTTATTGAAAGTGGTGAACTAGAAATTAAGTTGGTCCCTAATCAAGACACAAATCAGGATATGGAAATCTACAAAGACCCCTTTCCTTGACATGATCCACCACCACCAAGAAATAATCAAAATGGTTAAAATCAAAGATAGAGGTAGATTCAAAACCAACAACAAGGTCAAAATCATAATGAGCATAATCAAGATCATAATGTCCACACTAATAATGTGGCTTATAATAATGTACCTTATGACTACAATAACACTGTGGGATGCATTTCTATAACCCACATTTCCACTATTACTATGAAGTTGCATGGCCAATCTCATGTTCCGCATAACACATGACCCATCATTATAAGCTCAACACCCTCTCCCCTAGTAACACCATGTCGGGTTCACATCATCATGTTGCTACTACATTTTCACATTTTACTAATCCTAAACAATAGTACCTTTCTTATAAAGGCTCCTCATTGACCCAAAATTATAGAAATACAATTAGTCACCCATGAATCACCATCCAAGGCCCTTTGACTCCCTCTTCTAATTATAATAACTCCTTGCCACCTCTAGGTTGCGCAGTCACAACTAGACACCCATGAATTGCCATTTAGGCCCCTTGACCCACTTCTTTATATAAACCCAATGAGAACATTGTGCCAATGGTTTCAAAGCTGAATATTGTCCCAACAAAGACTAAACTAGTTTAATCCATAGTTTAAAGGCCTTATAGTCTAATAGATCAATTAGATAAAACCCTTGCATAAATTTCCATATTAGAACTCTTGTAGACATCTAATGTCCATATAACCATCTTCAAAAAACTTTAACATGAGTTTATTGTGCCTAATGATATAAACCTTGATCAATTCCAAAATCTAGTTGGACATTTGTCTTCATTTCAACAAATCACATTTGATCAAAAGGACATGTCCACCCTCAGCCTAAACCACAATAACCCACTATACATTGAGATAATCATTATAGATCACAAGATCAAGCAGGTTTTTATGGACAATGGTTTAGGGATAAACATCATATCTCTTAAATTGGTATGATGATTGGGTTACATAGATAAAGACATTCAAGCAAAAACTATTACAATCAAAGCTTACGACAATGCCGAGAGGGAGTCATCTAGTACAATTTGGTTACCAGTCATGGTTGGGTCTATTTCTTATCACACATTATTCCATATTATGGATATAGAGCTTCCTTATAACATACTTCTTTGTCATCCTTAGATCCATGAAATACAGGTAGTTTCATCCACTCTTCACCAATGCCTTAAGTTTCCCCATGATGGGATCAAGGTTACTATTCTCGATGATCAGTAACCATACCAATACTAAAAACATATTAAAGTATATTTTCATAATTATAACTATTTCCCAAGTTTTTAATTCATTATAAAGAATAACAAAGCCATCATTTCTCATCTATATCCATCTAATTATATAGACCCTAGTGATCTAGCCTCCACTTTGGCTGATCTATTTCCTATAGCTCTAACCAAATAGGTTATTATTAAAGATTTTAGCATTTCTATGTACCATCTAAAGGATGTCCTCCATATTGAAAAATTACAAAATCCCCTAAAATATTTGGTAAGCCTAAAACTTCCCATACTCTTAACAGGCCTGATCAGATTTGGTAACCAAAGAAGAAGCAACCAAAACCTCCTATGGTTTTTTTACCTATAATTACACCAAAGAAAGATCTAGAGGCTTTTATCAAGGGAAATTGGTTATATTATGAAGGCCTTGCTAATTGGTTTTAGAATCCAAAGTATCCTACCCTAAAAAGATAATAAATCATCTTGACTATACAAGGAAAGGCCTTGGCCCATAGGTGTAAGGAATTTTAGAACCCTTATCAGCTGGAGTCATAAATTAGAATCATGGTCTTGGATTTTAACCACCAGAGGATGACCTCACAACATTTGGTAGTGACTCTTCTAAAGTAACTAGTAATGAGACTCCTAGTAGTGACATAACATCCCATTATAGCATTTTTAATGAGCTTGCTGATTTAGGTTTGTTTGATTCAAATGCCCTATTGACCATAACACCTATTGGAGCTTCCTATCTTGAAGTAAAAAACCCATCCTAGTGGTGCTTCCCTTCTTGAAGTAGGACATTATATCTTTACCATTGGTGCTTCCTATCCTAAAGTAAGCCCTTACTATAACCTATGCCTTTTCCATCTTGAACTCATAGATTGGGATCAACAAAATTCCGTCATATGCCTTGATGAGTTTTAAAATGAAGAATCAATTGCAAAATACATGGGCCTACGAGATGCATTCCCCATTAGTGATCATAGTCAAGGTTTTGATTTTTTATTGAATTTGTCTACCTACTTTGGAGAGTAGATAAACTTTCTTGGTCATAATAAAGAACAAACGTTGAGATCTTTAGGTGAAAACCTCTTTGAGGCACTTGTTGATCAGGAAAAAAGTAAAGAAAAAGATAAGCCTTTGAGTGAAAACCTATCTCAAGCACTCCCAGGTGGGAAAGTTTGCTCATCCCCTCAAGACATAAAAAGTCCATCTATCCCAAATTCCATATCTAGTACAAGCATCTCTTCATAACAACATCAAATATTTGAGCATCTTGCTCTTGGGTTTGTAGAGGTTTTTGCCAATTAGCCTTTACCTGAGAAGGTAGATTATGATTCTTCATATTATCCAAATTTTTGGGAAGAATAACAAGAAGATAAAGTAGAGTATCATGACCATACATTGCCTACAATTCTAGAAGATGGATCCATACTCCTTATGGAGAGCACAACAAAAGTGAATTTGGGAACCCATGAGGATCCCAAAAGTATTTATCTTGGATCTTCTCTTTCTAAAGTAGAACATGAACATATTATATCCATTATTAAGGATTATATAGACATCTTTGCATGGGAGTACTCTGACATGCCAAGCTTGGACCCAAATTTAGTTGTGCATCATCTTGTTATTCACCCTAATGTTAAACCAGTTACGAAAAATTTGAGAAAGAAGCATCCATGCATTGCCCTTTTGGTTTAGGCCAAGTAAGAAAAGTTGTTAGGATCCAATTTTATTAGACCACTAGACTAATCTGAATGGATTTCTAACATAGTAATAGTAAGTAAAAAGACCCCAGGCATATGTGTTTGTATTGATTTTCATTATATCAATAAAGCATGCCCCAAAGATGACTTTCCTCTACCCAACATCAACATGATTGTTGACTCAACTGATAGGTATGAGATACTATCCTTAATGGATGGATTTTCTAGTTATTATTAGATCAAGATAGCCCCTAAAGATCAACATAAGACTATGTTCACCACTATGTGGGGGACATTCTATTGCCAATTCATGTCATTTGGTTTGAAAAATTATGGAGCCACATATCAACATGCAATGACTATCATCTTCCATGACATTATCGAGGACTATGCTGATGATATACTATCAAAATCAAGAACAAGAGTTGGACACCTTGACAATCTATGAAGAATATTTGAGAGGCTTTATACATTAAAGTCTGCTTGAATCCTAAGAAATGCGTCTTTAGAGTCACATTAGGAAAATTTGTAGGGTTCATTGTATCATAATGAGGGGTCAAAGTCAAACCTATAAAGATCAATGCTATTATGGAAATGCCTCCACCAAATAATCTTAAATAGTTACGAGGTCTACAAGGAAAGGTCTAGTCTATACGTAGGTTTATTTCTCAATTAATAGATAAGCACCACACATTTACCCATGTCTTAAATAAAGGGGTAACATTTCAGTGGGATGAATATTGTTAGATAGCATTTTCAAAGCTTAAAACATACTTGGTCAATCCACCAATCTTACGACCTCCAAACAAGGAAAGCCACTACTTCTTTATATATCAGCCATGAAACATGCACTAGGGATACTTTTGGCTTAGCATGATGATCATGGTAAGGAATATGTGGTTTATTATTTAAGTCACACATTGGTAGCCTATGAACATAAATTATATGCCTATTGAGAAGGCATGTTTAGCTATGGTGTTTTCCACTCAAAAAATATGACATTATATGCTAAATAACAAAACTATTATTATCACCAAGGTAGATCCTCTCAAGTTCCTCTTATCTAAATCAGATCTTCAAGGATGAATGGATAAATGGATTATGCTCCTTAGTGAGTTTTATATTGAATACCAAAATCAAAAGGCAATCATAGGATAGGTTCTTGCAAACCAACTTGTAGAAACACCTATTACGACCACTCAACCTCTCAACTTTGACCTTCCAGATGATTTTATCATGATGATAGAATAAACACCACAAGAATATGTGTAGTGGATTCTCTATTTTGATATATCCTTCACATATTAAGGATCTAGATCTAGCATATTGTTGATCACACCATAGGGGGATTTGATCCCAAAAATATTCAATATACAATTTTAGTGTATAAACAATATGGCTAAATATGACGCATTGGTTTTAGGGCTCCATATTCCCATACAATAGGACATTTAAAGCTTAAAAGTCCATAAAGATTCATAGCTAATCATAAATCAAACAATTGATCAGTATCAAACAAGAGATGATAAGCTTGTTCTTTACAAGCAAATTATCAATGACCTCAAAACACATTTAAAATCTCTATAGTTTGAGCAAGTTCCATGAGTCAACAATAGATCTATAGATGCCATAGAAATAATTAGTTCCATGATTCAAATTCATGATAGTTATAAAGAGTATCAGTTTTTGATTGAAAATCTTCTTTAGCTGGCACATATTCTATTAGATTTAGAGAGGATATGCACCATCGCTGATCTTAATCTCTCACCTGAGCTACCATGGTGCCAAGACTTTTATAACTATTTCTATAGTCATGTATTTCCCACCAACCTTTCCAATAACCAACAAAAACTTTTCTTTCATCGCTTAACACATTATATCCTCCTTGAAAACATGTTTTATCAAAAAGGCTATGATGAAATGCTTCTTCATTGTTTATCTTTAGGAAAATCCAAGTTGGCACTAAAGGAGGTTCATGAAGGAATGTGTGAGGCCCATACTAATGGTGTAGTCCTCACAAAGAAAATTCTCATAATAGGCTATTATTGGCCCAAAATAGAGAAAAATTCTTGTAATTATGTAAAGAAATGTGTTCCTCATTAGCAGCATGGCAACTTGATACTTGCACCTTCCTTACCATTGCAGTCGATTACAACACCATAACCATTCTCAACATGGGGTCTTGATCTCATTGGGAAAATTAACCCAACATATTTAGATGGACATAAGAACATTTTGACTACAATCAAGTACTTTACCAAGTTGATTGAGGCCATTCCTCTCACTTATATTATAGAGAAACAAATAGCCAATTTCATTCATTACCATATCATCTATCGATATGACATCCTAGCCCATATTATATCCGATAATGGTGGATCTTTTGTGAACCAAGATGTGAAATATCTTTATGAAAAATTCAAGATCAAGCACAAGAAATCCACTCCATATAACCTGTAAGGCAATGAACAAGTTGGAGTATCAAATAAAACCATTCTAGCCATCTTAAAAAAGATTGTCAATGATGTTGGCCATAATTGGCACTTGCAACTCTTTCCTACCCTTTGGGATTATAGATCTAATCATCGCACCCCAAATAGAGCTACTCCATACTCCTTTGTTTTTGGCACTAAAGCTATAATCCCAGTTGAGATTGAGATCCCATCATTAAGAATATCATTGGAGCACATTGAAGATGAGAAGACTATAGAGCCTCACGGTTGCAAGAACTAGAACTTTTCAATGGTAAGCATTTGGTTTCATTAAAAAAATTGTAGGTCTATTAGAATAGATTGCAGAGAAGCTAAAAAAATTCATTCTCCCTCAAAAATTTGAGATTGGTAAATTAGTTTTGAAAGAGAATGAGAAGAACATGAATGTTGAGCCCAAAAAGAAATGTAAGTTTTAGCCTTATTGGTTAGGAACATATATTGTCACAACAAACTATGGATCAGGAGCATATGGATTGGCTAAACCTAATGGTGAAGAAATTTTAGAGCCTATGAACATCATACACCTTAAGAGATTATATGCATGAATAGATTTGAATCATTGTCTATAAGACCCCTGAATTGGGGGTAGCTTGTGTTGTCATAATTTTATCCCACCCTTTTATCTTACCTTAAACACATTTTATACTACCCTGGTCCACTTTTCATGAATCTCGACAGTAAAGGATTTAAACCCTTGGCATTATAAACACATTCTTTATCCCATTTTAGATTTATCTCTTTGAGAAGCACATCTTTGTTATGTCTAAGGCATGTTATAATCTTGAACACTTTTTATCCCTTGATCAATTATGATCTTGACTATGTCTCATGAACATTATGAACATCTTTAGCAACAGTTCTACACAACAATTTAACCAAGATAGTCTTTTATAGTTTTTAGACAAGTGAACAACCACATCTTCTCAATTCAAGTATTTGTTGCTCTTTCTTATTTTATCAAGAACCTCTCTCTCACCTATTTGTGATCATGGGCCATCGCAGCTAGCTTAGCTTTCTTATTGGAACCTCTACTCTCAGGACATGCATCCCCTTGACTAGATGGTCCCACCTAGTGCATATTTTATCCCAAAAACATTAGAAATACTCTAAAAATACTAAAAACATCAGAACATGATTCAAAAAAGAACAAAAACATTATCTTGCACTTTTGTACATTCCCATTCCACCATGATACACTCTTGCCATTTTGCAAGCACAAAAACATACTTCATTTCATCTTGTCCCACTCACTTTCTATTTTGTAAGATCATTATTTCTCATCTCATTACTTCTTGTTTGCTAGACTATCTCATTTGTTTTTCATGTCTTCCATTTATTTTATAACATTAATCATGATGGTTTGATCATCATTTTTCTTCCATCCCATTTCTTGGGAGAACTACATTTGGCCTGAATTTCATGTTGGAACATGCATCCATGGAACTATGTAGGTAGCATCCACTTGTGTTATACATCTAGAGTCAGCTCGGCCAACCACTTCTTTTTATTCTCTTCCCCCATTTTTTCTATCATTGTTCCTCTTTAATTAGAGAACAATTATCATGTCATAGTTATTTGTTATGATGTGGTGGAAATTAATGCCTCTACTGTACATGCATGAACATTGTTTTTAAACCACACTAACTTGGTTTTTATTTGTGTGTGTTTTTTTGTGTTTTCTTGGTTTTTGTTGTGCTTTCACACCTCTCCTTTTATTTCTTCTCCTTTTTTTTACTTCTTGTCTCCACTCTTGGTCTTGTGTTTCCTTGATTATTTTTTACTTTTCTCTTTTGTGTTTTAGAACATCTTGATGATTCACATGGATCTTGATTATTTGTATCTTGATCATATGTTATTACATTGTTCTTGGACCATTTTATTTATTTGATTATTGTTGGTGTCTTGTATTTCTATTTGATTTTGCTTTTCTCTTTTGTGTTCAAGAATGCCTTGATGGTCCACATGGATCTTGATTATTCATATCTTGGTCTCATGTCCTAAATACATTCTTGACTTTTTTTTTAAACATTTTATTCCTACTTAAGAACATATCTTGATTTTAAGTTAGGTTCATTTATGTTTATCTTTTTTTGTCTTTGCTTTTTTGTTTAAATGTAAATCACTGTAACTCTATTCTTGGTCATTGTTTTACCATTATCCTTAGTTATAAATATTCACATCTAAACTAGCTTAGCGTAATTGGAATATTATGTCATTCTAAGTTATTCATACTTATGATGCCTAATTTATTTTACTATAGCAAGCACTTTGTGCTCAGGTCTCAAAGTCTTAATGTCAACACCAGCTCTGATGAATGATTCTCAAGAACACTCTAAAAAACTTAGGCTCATGATATGGAATTACACTTCTAAGTAACATGCATTTTAGGCTTCTTTGTCTATGCTTAGATGTGCATCTCTTTACATACATTATAAGTCTAATAAATTCTTGATCATTTTTCATCATTCCTCCTTCCATTCTCTCCCAAACTTGGGTGAACTACATTGGCCTGAAGTTCATGTTGGAACATGAGTCCATGGAACTATGTAGGTAGCAATCAATTTTTATTAAGGTCAGCTTGACTATCTCCATTCTTATTTTCATCTCTCTCATCACTTTCTGCATTCTCATATGGTTAGTTTTATATGGACTTCTAAGCCATTACACCATCGTATGGACATTTACACCTGCTTGATTTAACCTATCTTTTCAGTTATATCCTTGAGTTATTTTACTTGCCATTTGCCCATGCTAGGGCACAACATCTAAACCATGTCTAATCAAATCAGCCCTTCAGGGGAAAAATCATTCTTTATTCTTTATCAATAATCAAAATTTACCCTATTGGGGCAAAAATATTTTATTATGATCACATCTGCTCTACTGGAGTACTTATTATATTCTCTTTGGAGACCCCATTCTAGTGGTGCTTCCCTTTCTAAAACAGAACATTCTCTCTTTTCCTCTGATTCTAAGCTCTCCACATTAAATCCTATGATGGAAATATTTTAGTGTGAAACTTGTCTTGGAATTGATCAATGTTGTAAGTGTGCAACTTGTATTCTCAAATTGGGTATGTTTACAGTGTGTCCCTTACATTTATGGATTGTGTCTTTCCCATTCTCCTCATCTCTAGAGCCTATTATACCTCTAATTATATTTTGATCATTGATGGTAATCATATGTGTAAGCATTAACTCATATGGATATGATCTATTCCATTGGTTAACCTCTCACTTTCTCTCTTTTTTTGAGATTCCATCCTTCTCTTCGATCCTAGTATGTCCTCTCAAGGGGGCATCATGGGTCTATTCTAATTTATTCTTGACAAATATTTTCTTTGAAAATATGTTTTTTCACCTGAATGTCTTGCTACACCTTGTCAAATAGGGGAAAATGTAGACATCCAATTCCTAACACCATTTGTGTTGAAATTTTCAATCTTACTCAAATTGCACTCAAATGCACATTTTAGGTCAAAATCCATAAAACACCTAAATGGTTCAAAATTGTCACTTATAAGTGCCAGTTTAAGTCAAAGTATCTGTAAATAAGGTAATGAATTTTATGGGCTAGCTAACTTTGATCAGATCATTTCAAGTCAAAATGATAAATTCACCATTTAGTGCTCTGGATCACTCTTTTCTTCGAAATTATTGGTACACATCACATACCTTTGTTATTTGGTGTTGGAAACATCCTAAATGGAACTACAACTCCAACACTTCTAACATCACCTTCCAGTTCCTCTCCAGTCAAATTATGACCTAGCAATATGACTTTTTGACCATTTTGATTAATTGTGCACCAATTTCCAAATAATTATACTAAACTTGATTAAACTTACTTAAGCAAATTAATCCAATTTAAGATCTCAAGTAAGAATTCCATATATCTTTTTGAATATCTCATTATTAAAAATTGATTTTGAATATCTGCATCACCTAGTGACATCATCTATAGGGTGGCATCCATCAAGCCATAAGTGTATAAAATATCAAGATTATGGGTCACCCATGCCTAGTTAATGCCTCCCATGCCTCTTTAATGTTTATTTATTTTGAGTATATTTATGAGTTTAATTTCAAATATTAGGATTATCCATGGACACACATCTCAATCTTGAGATGGACGATCATGGTTGATCCTGACCAATCTCAAAAATCTATAAATAGAGAAGCCATGGGCATGAATTTTAAGGCTTGAATATTGTAAAGTTATAATGTTAAATTGTTTCCACAAGGTTTTGCATTTGATCATAATTTTTTCTTAAAAACTTCATTGATAGTCTAGTTTAGTTATTTGGAATCAAGGGCCTAGGTTTTATGGAGTGTTCTTGAGGCATTAGAGGAGCTTACCACTATTGTTAACAAAGACAAGGATGATTGATCAAGGGAGAACATGTTTTTGAGCCACATGGGTATGGTGAATCCATTTGGGAAGGTAATAAGGTGTTGATTTCTTTCAGTTTTTTTCTTTTTATCCTTTGTAATTCCAATAGGAATAGATAGGCTTGGTTAGTTAGTTCTTTATGCATGTTTCATTATTTATGGACTAATGCTTGACTAACTTGTTTTTTAAGCCTCTCTACAACTTGAAATAGTGGATTAGCTAAAAAACTTGTTTAGGATTTTTTTGTGGATTATTGACATATGAAACAAATCTAAAATGGAGATTTATGTTAGCATCTTTTGTAATTGTTCCACAATATCAAATATTTTTCTTGAACAATGTTAAATGGCTTGTTCTGAGGTAGAATGGTTGGTTGGGTAATGGGCAAAGTGGAAAATGGATGTGGGCCTAGGTTGGTAATCTTTAACCTTCAAGTTGTGATTGCACAATAAAGATTAGATATAAGACCATTATTGCTAACAAATGATGGTGATGGTGGGGGACCAAATAGGATAAGTCTTGGTTTTTGGTGTAGTTGTGCGTGGTCATGAGGAAATGATGAGTTATCAGCATAGGGTCCAAAATTAGTAATCCCTACTTGTTGATATGCTTGTATGTGGTCTCAGGTCAAGGAAGGATTATCAATGTGAGTTGGTGGATTGGAATTATTTATAAAAGGTCTTTATTGATTAGTATTTTATCTTAGATTGATGGAGATGGTGTTAACATGACCTCTTATAATATGACCTATAACCCTATTTTAGTCATGTGCAACTACATGGTAGATTTATTAGTTGTTGCCATTCTAACCTTGGTTTGGTCCATTGTTTGGATGTTGTTGGTTTTGAAGATGGTGATTTTTTTGATTCTATTAGTTTGGACTTGGTTGTTGAAATTGTTATTGGTGTTGTATTGGCCATTGTTGCTTTTTGTGTTTGGTTATTATGTTGGGGAAAGGTGTATTGATAGATTTCAAGGGTCTGATTAGCAGTGAAATCACCACCATCCAATGTTATGTCCCCATTCTCCAACATATTCTAAATCAAATGTTTGATTTTCACACAATGGCTTATATTATGTCCATTGACCCAATGATATTTATAGAATTCATTTTGGTGGTACCAATCAGGATAAGGGATGCCCTGAGGATAATGTTTTGATATAGGCTAAATGATTAGATTAGTAGTGGTGAGTTTTTGAAACATATATTTAATAGGTTCTCCAAGGTCACTAAAAATATGATGAGTAAGCACTATTCTCTTTGGAGGAGGGGCTTGTAATGGTAAAGGTTGTTGTGTTTGTTGCATAGGCCTAGGCTCTTACAATTGCTACATTTGATGAAAAGGCTATTGGTTAGGAGTAACTTGTATATGTTGTATGAGATGAGTAGATATTATTTTCACCATTTGGACATGTCTCAACTTTGTTACTCCATTTCCCATAACATTCTTGTTGTGATTGAAAGGCTTGGGTTTTTCATAGTTATTAGCCAGTGATGGTTATGATGCTTGCGCTTGGACTTGATGTTGGTTTTGGCCATTTCCTTAATTAGTACATTGATTTTTATTTGATGAAGTAATCTTGATGATCCCTTTTTTAATAAGGGCTCACTCAATCAACAAACCTTTATCAATGATATCTTTAAAGGTATGTGCATACTAAAGTTCTAGATGATATGATATCTCACTATGCAATTTTTTGGTAAACACAGTGGATAATTATTTGTCTAGTAAACTATGGGTGAATTGGCTTTCAAGAGTCCTCCATCACTATAGATAACTTGAAAAACTTTCACCAATCTTTTTCTTAGTTTATATTAAGTCAACAAATGAAATCTCATGCTCAAGATTATATGAAAAGTATTGCACAAACTTGTCTGAAAGATCATCAAAATTTAATACAAAATTCTTGGGCAACTTCAAAAACCAATCCAAGGATTGTCCTACTAGACTCTTCGGGAATAAAAATAAAAGTTATATGTCTCTATATGCCACTGGTTGGCATGCAATAAAGAACTCAGTCAAATGAGCCTTGGGTTCACCTTTCCCCTTGTATTTGTTAGTTTTTGGTGGTTCGTATCCTGAAGGAAATGGTATCTACAAGTACTTTATGTTAAATGGATAGAATACATGTTATCCAACTTAAAATTTTTGGTTTGTTTCCCATATTGGATGGTAGCAATTGCATCCTTCATCTATTATAGTTCTTTCACTAGGAAACTAGAGGGAATATTGGTTTGAGGTGGAATATTGACCTGGGTAGATGGTTGAGCAGTCACAAGTGGAGCACTTTGACCAAGGTATAAAAGATGTATTTTTTGGGTTATCTTGGTTTGGTTGGGTAACTAACTAGGAATACACATGCATGTATTAGGGTTTGATTTTTGAAATTACACATACTACAGTGATATATTCTAGTTTGGATTGGGTATATAGAATTATTTTTAAGGATTTTGAGGTTAAGATGGAGGAATATGGTTGTACTATGTCTATTAAGGTTGAATAGGGACATGTTTTTGACTATTCAATTTTTTTTTTAGGGGTTACTTGTGAACCAAGACCCTATCTTTAAACTAGTGGCATGTTCTATACAAAAGGCAAAGGTTGCTTGATCAGTACTTGAGGAACATTAGAACCTATTTATTACAAAAATATTAGTTAGGAAGTGGATACAAATTTTTTTGTGACCAATAGTTATATGATGTTGATTAGACATCATTTGGCTTTGAATTAGTATATTGGTTTATGAGGAAAGAGGTATGTTCATTGCTACCTAGCAAGGTACAACTTTGGTTTCCCCCCATTAAGGTGGAAATATGCTTTGCCTTTGATGCATTGGTATGTTTGATTATGCTTATTGTTATGGAACACTAATAATTACCTATTGGGGAGGAGTAGTATTCATCACATTTTGTTGTTGAGGCACAACATTGGTCATTGGCTGACTACCTGATCCTGTTGGTTGAGAGCTTGAAGAAGCAACTGGTTGAGGATTAGTGGTAGTAGTTGGTTGAGGTTGATAACTCCTACTCCTTAATTTGGAGAACCACTCATGGTGTTAATTAAAGGTACACTTATTTGGGGACTAGTTATTTGTGTACTTACACCACTATGGTTTGGATTAGATATTGATTGCACATTATCCATTACATTTTGCTCAGTACTCTATGTAGAAATATAAGACACTTATTTGATGTTTGGCATATGAAATAAGTTTTCAACCAAAGTGTATTATGTGAATGGGTCTATACATTGATTGTCTTAACCAGTCTATTCTATTAACACTCTTATTGAAGGAACTAAATCTATGAGATGCCTATTTGATATGGTCATCTGATTAAAATTATGTGTTAGGTTCAAGCAAGTTTGGTATGCTATTTACATCTATACAAAGTGATTCTCCATGAGGTCCTTTCCTTTGACAAGCATACTAGGGTCTTAATATATCATTAGGGCTAGAGTTAAAGGATTGATAGAATAAGCCTATTGAATATATAGTATGTTGTGAGGCATTCTTACTAAACTTGAAAAAATTTCATGGGGGAGGTTTGCCAGAAACTTAGCCCTTAATTCTATAACTCTAACCAAAATATTGTCTTTATTTTTTAATAAGTGATGCTCACATAAATATCATATATGGATGGTGTATTAACATAGTATGATTGTTGACAAAATGGCTCTTCAACTATAGGTATCGTAGTTAGGTATTTCTCTATTTGTTCTTGATCTTGTTCTGAGTATGGAGGTGTGTTAACCAAATAATAAGCCAATGGATCTTGGTTTTTGTGCCCCAATTTGAGTGTTATAAGATGGATAAGGATCCATCTCATAAGCAACATTGTCTGCATAGGGGTCTTGAACCATTTCTTCTTGTGTGACTACATTACTAAATCTTGGATTGTACATGAGGTCACTGAGAGTGTAGGAAGACACGTTGGGATCCATAGTAAATGTTTCATGACCGATAGGAATATAGTTATACAAACTATAAAAAATTGATGCCTTAAAGGAGGTTCAAACTTGATCTAACCTAGTCAAAAGGATGGATATGTATATACAAAAATATTTATACAATGATTTGTGATAAAATAATCTAACATCAAATGTCCAACATTATATGTCTCACATAAAAAGGTCAAGTAAATGGATCGAAAATTAAAATTCTATATTCTAGGATAAAAGTGTTTCAAATGAGTCTAATTTAGGAAAAACACAAGTTTTTAGGTCTTTTGACCAAACACGGTGTCAAAATCTAGGCTTAAACAAAGGTACATTCTAAGAGTTTTGGCCAAATGGCATCAAAAGCTAGACTTTAAAAAAAGATGAGATATTTAATCTTAATAGATTTGAAACACTTCTAACAAAAACTAAGCATTTGACTCCTGGACATAAACTTGATCAATAAGTATGAGGTATGAAACAAAAATAACTTGGAGATAATTTATTTTCTCCCAAATAATGGCACAAACTATATTCTTTTGACCAATGGTCTAGACAAAAATGAACAATGTAACTGCACTAGACAAAGACTCACAAAGGAATATTTGAAATGGTTGGAATTTTAGAAAAACTTAGACTATATGAAAAAAGGCCTATGAAACAAGTTTCAAAATAATTTGAGTACTGTAACAATGCTAATATGATCAAAAGGTGTGATAAATGATTTCTTCAAGATTCTAAGGCAAAACAATTTAACATGATTTTGGTAGCATAACACTACTCTCCTCAACTCAAATGACACACACACACACACACATAAAGTTTGACAAATATCTAAGGAAAAAGTGTTTGTATTAAATATACCCAAGACAAATGGTAAAATAGGAGGGTAGTGCAAAATATAGCCTAGGACTCAATACATGAGGGATACATAAGATGACTTGAGTCCTACCAAAGGATGATAGTGATTATGAATCTAAAAATAGCCCTCAATTCAAACTGGAAAATGAACCTAAGTTCCCTCAAGTTTAGTGAAAATGATGAACCCACTTAACACATAAGCCTTTTAAAATTATAAAGGTGCAATTTAGAATTTAAATTATCAATGAAGGACTTAAGAAAATTATGAAAATGGTCTATACTCAAATGGGCAGCATAACTATGCTAAAATGGAAGATATGACACAATGTTTATGATAAATTTTTGAACAAGGAAAAAGATTATTTTCATTTGGGAAGCATAACACCTCCTTGTTTAATAAAAATGGTGGACAATGTGTTTGGTTATGTATTTTTGTTAATAAATAGTTTTGACTCCAAACAATACCAATTAATATAAGACAAAGATAAATCGACTAATTAATCATCTTAAGCCCTAAACTGACAAGGTGTGGAAAAGTGGGGTTAACTAAACTAAAAAGTTTTTGAATGCCTAGATGGATAAAATGCATACAAATTTCACATCAACATATAAAATAAGTGCACATAATTTAGGTACACATCATATGGCTTGTTGTAAAAAGGTCTTGCCCTTTTTACAACCACTACATCCATCACTCATTCAGTGTAGTGTAATGTCCAACATGCTCAAACATATCAAGATTAGCCTCTACTAACAAAGATAGTTTAACTACTCAAACCATCATCCCAATGAGGGTATCCCAATTTATATACCCCCCCTCAAGGTAGAGGGGTTGAATATAATGATGGGAGATGAAACATTGGGTCAAGGTTTCCCTAATGAACTTGATGAAATCCACCTGACAAGCTAAGATGCATGAAATAAAAACTAAGTAAAAGAGATTTATTGTTGTTTATAGCTCACCCAAGCCTTATGGGTCTTAGGGAGAGCCTTCAAAACATATCTATTATGCCTTTGGACTAAGTTACTTTGTAGTGAAAATGGTGCTTTTGATCCCACAAGTTTCCAAAAGAGGACGGGTGGGATAGCATACATGCACAACTTCCTTTTTGCACAAACAAATTATAACTAAGGAAATTATGATTAACTTGCATGAAAAAAAACTTGTGAGTTCAATTTTAGAGCACTAAAATGAAATATTTGGTGGTGTTTTTTGGCCCCTTGGCCTTAAGTTGCAAAACTATGAAATAATAATAACAAAACTATTTAAGTAAACACCCTAAAAATATCTTTAAACACTAAATAAAAGATCCCTAATAATCTTTAAGCCTCCCAAAAAAAGTTTAAAAGTATCTAATTAAGCATGATTTGGCACTATTCAAGTATGCCCTACAAGTAAATGGTTAGAATGTTGTTTAACTTTGAATCACTTTTGAAAATGAAATAAGTAACTTTGGTTTAAGTGCTCTTGGGTTTATGTTTTAGAAAACATAATGACTATCAATAGTCACCTCTGACCATTGGTGGTTATTTCCTAACCATTAGTGGTTACTTCTTAACCATTGGTAGTTATTTCTTAACCATTGGTAGTTACTCCCTAATTGTCAGTGGTCACTTCTTGACTGTCAGTGGTTATACCTAACCGTTGATAGTTCCTATGTAAACATATGAAGATGAAAAATGACCAAATAAAGTTAGAAAATCAAATTTAAAAAGTTTCAAGAATTTAAATCTTAATTTAAGACTTGTATATTTATATTATTGTTATGTAAGATATGTTAATGTCCTACCGAGTGTGCCATTATGTGAACTAGGACTTTGACTCAAGAGAGGAGGTTAGATCAAGTGTTAGTTTAAAATGAAATAAAAATAAAAATAACACACTAACAAGCATGACATATTTAGGCCTAGACACGAGGGGGAGCTTAGTAATAAACATACATATGAAATTAACAACTAAAATATGAAATAAACCTTCCTTCACCTTCCTTGGAGATTTTGAATGGTTCGTAGAGTGGCTTGATTGGCTTGTGCACCAAAGAGTCTTCATCAATGGAGTTGTTTGGCTAGTTCTCTCCTTGGATCCTTTGTATTGTGATAGATTTGGCTTTGTTAAAAAGAAATTCATAATAACACTAATTTTATGAAGCTTTGGAATCATTTGTGCATGGTAACTTTACACTATCTAAGATTAAAATTATGAGTGTGATGCCTTCTATTTATAGATTTTTTCAAATGATTAGAATGAACCTGAACCATCCATCTCAAGATGAAGATGTGTGGCTAAGAATTTATTAAATTTTTGAGGCTAAAATCAATAAATTCCCTCATAAATATTTAGGGTAGAGAAGCATTAAAGAGGCATGGGAGGGTTTAATTAGATATTGGTTGCATTTATGGCCTAGGGATGCCTTCCTAAAAAATGATGTCTTCGATGATGCAGTTATTCCATATCAATTTATATTAATGAAATATTCAAAAAGTTCTATGTAAAATTAACTCAAGATCTTGATTAAAATTAATTATTCTTAAACATGATTTATCAATTTTGGTCCAAATCTTGGCAATTGGTGCTCAAATTAATAAAATTAGTTAAAATGTCATATTATTGGCTTGAAATTTGATTGGATTGGAATTGTAAGGAGATGTTAGATGCTTTGGAAACATTATCCCATTTATGATGTTTCTAACATAAAATAACAAGGGCATGTGTGTCATGTAATAAATTTGGTAGAAATGAGCAATCTAGAGTACCCAGGTGCAAAAATGTCATTTTGACTTGAAATGATCTGATTAAACTTAGTTGTATCATAGATTTAATTGCCCCATTTAGGGATAAATTAGAAAAAATAAGCACTTATATATGATAGGTTCACATCATTTAGCATGTTTTAGTGTTTTTATCCCAAATTATGCATTTTGGTAGAAATTGGTCTAAAGCTTGGCTTAAGGTTATTGGTGGCTATTTTTAGGTGTCTACACCAATTAGGTGGCTAAAAATAGACTTGAGCAAGATATGTTAGTATATCATTAAAAAAACCTTAGGAGAGAGGTATATTGAATTTGATGGGTTTCAAGACACCTAAGGGGGTATGATGATCACTAAAATATTAGTATAGAAGACTTCTAAATAGATGCAAGGTGTCAAAAACAAGGGTAGATTGTAGTTCAAGGTGAGTTTGATAATTAAGAATGCCACTTGTCACTCCTATAAAAAAGAATAGGTATTTTTATAATGAAGTGGATGATCCATCAAGAAGATCACGAGTTATTCTATACCACTCTTGATGAAGAGAAGATCATTTCAAGTATACATGTTGATAAAGGACTCCATAACTTCCCACCTATAAATATATATATTTTTTTTATAACCTAATCCTTCATGAGGGGATACTTTACATGAGTCTCTCCAACATTCTCTCTCTCTCTCTCTCTCTCTCTCTCTCTCTCTCTCTCTCTCTCTCTCTCTCTCTCTCTCTCTCTCTCTCTCTCTCTCTCTCTCTCTCTCTCTCTCTCTCCTCATTTTTTTATAATTATGCCTAATTTTGGCATTTGTAAGGATCCTCCACCGGAGTATGGAAAAACCCTGATCATTTGTATGCCTTTGATCAATGAATACTATTGGCTTTACCTCCTTATTTGACTTTACTCAGTGTTTATGCATGGATAATTGATTATGTTAGGTGACTTGCTTAGTCTTCCTTGATATGTTGTCTTATTCTAACATTTATATGCAGTTTGAAAGCTTCTCTTGTAGGTCATGTTAAGTGTTCAAGTGAAGTGTAAGAGTTAAGTGAGTCTACCTATTCATTAGTGTCATTTCTAACATCTTTATTAGTTATTCTAGCCTAAACATCTATCATAACCTCCACATTAAAATTTTAATGTGAGAGATTTAGATTGAGAGTAGTGTATGTTCATATTAGTCTCATGGTCTACATGTGCACATGCAACTGGTTGGTAGTGATCAATTGATTTGGTGTATCACCTCCTTAGATTTATTTCATGTTATTATTGTAGAATTGTGAGCCTAATTGACACATCAAGGGGAGTTATCCCTATAATCTAGATGTTTAGTCCACTTAGAGGTCACCCACAATCTAGGACTAATCCCATTATATAGTTCAAATGAGAGGGCCTTAAAAACACCCTCTTAAGGGTGAAAATTTGAACTATAATAGTTTTGGCATGCCTAGTGGGAGTGGATTATCATCCATTGAAGGAATATTTGGTGTTTTCCTTTAATACATCAGCTTTTGGAGGCAAAAACTCAAGTACCAATGGTGACTCAAAATGAATCTCAATTGGTATAGGCAATTTGAGTGCCTCAAAAATATAAAATTGGTATATATCATTACTCATATGATCAAAATGCTTCTTACGTACCTTCATATTAGTCTTGTCAAGTTAATTTTATTCATGGATTCTCCTCAAGTAGGCCTCAAATATATGCCTACTAAGTTTACCAACAAATTACCTATCCTTCTAATCAACCTTGTCAAAACTATGTTGTTCATTATTCATTCTTATCCAACCTTAAACAAACCATACTAGACCTTATAAGGATTATGATAAGGACTAATAGATAAGTAGAGCATGTTTTAGATTCCTTAATATATCCCATTAAATAGGTTAGAGATATCTTACAAGGATTTTGGAGAGTATGGGAAGGTGTTGAGAAGGAAGATAATCTATCCAGTGAAAGGCTAGAGTCTAGGGTGTTGATACACTTAGTGGAAGATAGGCTAATGAGATGGGAAAGAGAGAATATCCAATATAATAAAAACCATTATTATGCCTCTTCTACACCCAAGTTTGGAACCTTCATGACTCAAGAAGTACCTAACCCTATTCAAACAAACCCTACTCTCTCTCAAGAGTATCAAACCATCTCATCATGGAGGCATTCTTGGGCTAAGACCCCCAATTATATCATGCCAACTCTTGAGATAGATCCTTCTCCCATTCCTATCCAAGGTCAAGGCAAGGAGAAGTGTATAGAGGTTAAGTCAAGAGAGCCCTCAAACCCCTTAATTTTTTCATATCCTCTCCAAGTTGTAACTATCCATGAAGTTCAATAGATAAATTTAGGAGTGGAAGGAGAATAGTATAACACCCTTAGCACAATTTACTTATTCAACTCTCTAAGGTCCCTTTAATGAACCTAACCCCCATAAAATCCTAAGTTAGAGGGATATTTTATAAATTTGTAAGCAACACACTGAAGTCTCTTGCCCTCCCACCCTCTCCTTTTGTGAAAAATACCCTGTGGTAAAGAGAGAAGAAAATGAATATACATTTGAAGGAGAGAGGTTGTAAAGGAACATTAATGAGGGGGAAGTCCTTGAGAAGATTGATCATGTTGTCATTGTAGTTGATGTTCATGAATCCATAAATAAGACACTTCAAGTGAATATGATGAATAAACCATCATTGATAGCCCCATGGGTGGAGAAACAAGAAAAGTAACTTTCAATTATAAAGAGAAGTTTATATGTTCTAGATAACAATTGAACAATCTTCAAGATGTCACAAATGATCAAATGAATTAGTTTAGTTGGTATGGATTTGATGTTGGTGAATAAGAGGATAAATCAGGTTTAGATCAAGAAAAGCATGATGACCTATATTTTAAATGGGAAAATGAATTTCCTTTCTTCATGGGAGAAGAAGAAGACCAATCTAGTTATTATGGATTGAGTCTTGATGAAAGGAAGGATGATCAAATTATAGTTGATCAAGTTGTAGATGAGCATGAGGTAATTCTTAATGAAGGAGACTCATGAATAAGAGATAGATTTTGAAGAAGATAAATTTCAGATATCTCATAATCCCATTAAAGAGTTTTAATCATTTAATCAGCCTACTATACCTCAAGATAATGGCAAGAATAAAACTAAATTTGGCATGTTTTCAAGTCACCAAGGAGAAGCTTCCTTTTGGGAGGAACTAGAATAATTTTGATTAAGCTTGGATATTATATATACAACTTATGAGGAGAGTGCCAAGATTATGGTCTTGGATAATGAACATGATGAAGAAATGAATGAGAAGGCTCTTGAGGAGATAATCATGGTTGATGATCTTGTTGAATCTCATGGACAAATACAAAGAGTCCTTGAAGACATGTGGAATTATTACTTGGATGTGTTCAATGAGTTTTAAAGAGATTGGTAGGTTAGTACCCCAAGAAGAAGTTGATGAAGATTTCAAAGATCTTATCAAGACAACAAATCCTACTATTCATCACCAAGAATTTCAAATCCATAATGTAGTAAGGTATGATGAATATGACACTTTTCAAAGTGACTATGAGATGGAATTTGAGAAGTAAATTAAAAATGAAGTTGTTGATACCTTCACAAATAAAAATGTGATCAATTTGGAGCCCTCTCATATTGCCAAAGAGAGATAATAGTATGAAGTAGAAAGTGAATGTCATGATGAGTTTGTATTTTTTGGAGACACATTTGATCTATTTATGTTCAAACCAAAGAAGGTGGTGGTCAAGAAAGGAACTAGTCAAAAAGGAACAAAGCACGATCAACATCTTATGAATCATTATTGTTCATCACATGAAGGTGGCTTAATCAGTTTTTCTTTTGATCTAGGAGTATCATTTATGAAAGGTTAGTTGTACATAGTAGATTTTGCTTTGTTTCCCCCCTAAGTTCTTTGTTATCACAGGTGTGTGTGTTTTATTATTTTGTTTTGGTTGTTTGTGTACTGTATTTTATGTTTTGTGTGTTAGGAAGGTGTTTTAGTTTGTAATATTATTTAGTAAGTATTATGTCTTAATTTGAGGGAAAGTGACTCCATATCCCAATGGATAGACAAGGCAACTAGTCTAACATGCTTAGCAAGCAAGCATCACCAGGAGGTCACCAAAGATGTTATCCAATATTTGGATACCATTAGAGAGATTCATAAAAAACTTTGCCAATCAAACCTCCACATTGATTTATCACCTTGAAAATCTAATTGTAATTTATGCTTATCAAACTTTAAGGTAGTTTTGATAAAATTAAGGTAATGGTCCTTCTTAGTCTTGTGCTTGTCTAGCTCTACCATGATATGTAAAGTTGATTCAAAAGGTGTCAAAAGGTATATAATGTATTTTTGAGTCACTTAAAAAATTTAAACTCATCCCGTTCCCCAATTTGGTCTGTACAAGTGCCTTGAATAATGTTTACCTCTCTTATCTAATGTTATAACTCATTTCAAGTGCTTTTACATGCATTTTATAACATACAAGAAGGAATAACATAAGATATTGGAAGGTAGGTGGCAGGAATATGTGTTATCATGTTATCCTATGTCTTTACATGTGTGGATAACTCCATATATTCTTGGTTTACAACTCCATTTGGGTTTTTAAGCAAATGATGATGGTTTTCATGGCAAAAGAGTAGGCTTCCAGAGGGTGGTTGCAAGTTTTCAATGTTGAGTAGAATATCCAAGAAATTAAAAGTATCCATCCATATTTTTCAAGCCAAAATACATTCTTTGGAAGAATTTATAGGTTCAAAATATATAAAAAATCCTTTCATCTTACCTATCACTTCCTTGGCAAGCTTTTGAAGGCCAATTTCAAATGCTCATTACGTACACATGAGAGAGAGTGGTGAATTAAGATATTGGGAAGATAAGGGGGTAATAATTTCATTTATATTATTTTAATTTTTTTCATATTTAATCCCTTAGATCTATGAATAATCATTAAGAGCTTGAGGGTTCAAAAAATGACTCCAATCCCCACTAGCTCAGTTTTATCTTCATGTCTACAGTTCAATTTTGATGAATTCATAATAATTATAGGAACACTTTTTAATGATTCTAAATAACCTTATTAAGACCAAAACCATTACATATAACTATGGTACAGGTCTACCCGTGCCAAGAATGGGGTGTGTTGTCAGGATTAATAGGTTAGACATGTTTCTTGTGAAGTATGAGTTGTTGTCATAAGTAAGGTTTAAATCAAGAATAAATAGGGTTTGGAACCTAAAATAAAACAAATTAATTCTTATGCACCACCCCCAAGCCAAAATCCATGTATATGGAGGAACAAAATGCCCATGTATAGTTAAGAGTAGTCTTGATTCATTGGTTACTCTTGAAAAACCTTTAATGTTGATAAAGTGAAACCAAGTGTTTAAGGTATGTTTTTCAATATATATATCCATGGTTTTGGTATTTTCATAATCAAACTCAATATCCAAACCTCACTTAACCATACATGATCAAAACAATATTTGAGCAAGACCATCATGCACCTATAAGCCATATGGAGACTTATAGGTCTACATGAGCCATAAGAGGAAAGGAGTGGTATCCAAGTTTGATCATTAGGTTTAGGGGTTAATTAAATTTTTAAATACCATGATAGGAGTGTCTACCTTGAATATATCCAATGTGGGTGTTAGGAGAATAAGATAAGGGTGACCCTCAAGCCTTGATGTGGTGACAATCTTAAAGGATGGCCTATAGGCCTATCATAGGCCTAAATAAAATATGGAATAATATTATGTGGTTTGTGGAAAGGAATAGTTTTTTTATAAGATTAATAATAAAATAAATAATCTCTTTACATCTCTCAAAATCACTAAATTCCAAGAGACCAATCCTAGAGGATCTAATCTTAAGAATGCAACAAAGAAACCAAAATATCACCTACAACCAAGGGATAATTTAGCCTAAATATGAGAAAGGTGAAGAGTTTATTATAATTAATAATGTTTTAAAAGATTAATTGGTGTTAAAATTTCCTAATTAACATAATAAGTATGTTTTTGTCTCTGAGAAAGAGAACAATCACCCACGATGAGGCATTCTCAAGCCTGAACAAGTGACATGCCTAGTAGATTGGCTATAAGGTTGTAAGTGAAAGTTTATATAAATCATGTATTTTATATCTGAGTTTAATAAGGAAGGATGTCTCAAATCACTAAAATAAAATTAATATATTCATATATATGAAGGGTGATAAAATTCAAAAGAAAGATCAATAAGCCTAAACAAACCTAACAAACACCTACATACAAGTTTTAGGTGAATTAGGGAAAATGTGTTTATCACTGTTGAATCCATGAGATGTGCATGTAGGTTAAGGTGGTATTTAAATTTTGTTATAAATTATAACAAGGTATTCATTAAATTTTGAAGTGATTAGAGGTAATGAAGAGGACAAGAAATCTATTTAGGCCTAAATGGCCATTCATAGGTTGTGTATGAAGATTGGAAGAAACTTGCATAATTTAGAGGTGTATTAGGGAGATTTGATAGATAAAATAAATTTTAATATGGATAATTATTTTTTATAGGTATCCACAAAGTTTATACTCATCTAAATGAGGGGAAAGTGCTTAAAGATATAGTTAGCGTTAGATTGGTCTAATGACTAACAAACCCTCATAGCATGGAAATTAGGTTACAGAGCCTATTTGAAAGTCATTGTACATTTTATATAATTAATAAAACAAAATATATGTTTTCCTATTCTTATTTAAGTATTTTTTATCTAATTAAATGCTTTTGGAGGCTTTCTAGGCCTAAAGGATATTTTTTGATCTCTTCATGATAGATCTACTAACACGAGAGGATATTTCTTATGATCATTTGTACGTCAAATTTGTGTATGGGATAAAATGTAGTTATGAGGTGTTTTATGGGTACCTATAATTATTTATTTATTTATTTTTTATTTTTTTAATTCATTCATCTTAAGAAGGCCTCATCTCTATGAATTATTGTTAAGAGTATAAGACACTCATAGGCTACCAAGAGACTAAAATATGACCCAATGATTGAGAAAACCTCCCCACTAATTTAATATGCCTTTTAATAACCATATAAAACTTTATATGACCTATTTAGGCATATTTAACATATATAGAGTCCTTTAGTGGCACATGTGAAGGACATGGTGTATATAATTAGCCTAAAACGTTAAAATGTAGGCCTAATTATGAGTATGAAAAGTGATGGTAAGACTTTAAATTAGGAAAAAAGGATTTTAAAGTATATAAATATGTTTTATGATCCTATATATTCCTTATATAAACCTCTCAATATGATAAATGAGCTTTCAATTCTCTAATTTGGGCCCAAGAGGTGACTGTACCACTATGTTGTTCAAGAAGCCTAATTGCAAACCTACAGGAAATCATGAAGATCCTGAGAGTCTCTTGAACACCACTAAAAATGTTTTTTTATGTTTTTAAACCTCATTCTATCATTAAAAAGTCCAATTAGATGACTATAAATAGACTTTAGTAGGATATGTTAGTATATCATTGAAAAAACCTTGGGGGAGAGGTATAGTGAATTTTATGGGTTTCAAGACACCTAAGGGGGTATGATGATCACTATAATATCAGTACATAAGACTTATAAATATATTAAAGGTGTCAATAATAAGGTTATAGTGTATCTCAAGGTGATCTTGATGATTAATAATGCCACTTGTCACTCTAGGAAATAAGAATAGGTAGTTGTATAATCAAGTGGATGCATCATCGAGAAGGTCAAGAGTTATTTTATGGCACTCTTGATGAAGATAATATAATTTCAAGTATACATGTTTATAAATAATCCATAACTACCCACTTTCATATATTATTGATGATAACCTACTCCTTCTTGAGGGGACACTTGGCATGAGTTTCTCCAGCCTTCTCTCTCTCCTTTCTCACTTTCTCTATAAGTATGCCTGATTTTAGAATTTGTAAGGATAATCTAACTAGTATGGTGAATCCATGATCATTTTTATGCCTTTAATCAATGAATAATACTATTTTCACCTCCTTATATTACTTTACTTAGTGTGTATTCATAGATATTTAATCTTGTTAAGTGACTTGCTTAGTCTTCCTTGACATGTCTTATTTTAACATCTATATATGCAGTTTGAAAGTTTCTTTTATAGGTTATGTGAAGTGTAATAGTTTAGTGAAGATACTTATTCATTATTTTCATTAACCTCTTGAATAGTTCTCATATCCTAAACATCTATCACAACATCCACATTGAAATGCTAATGTGAGAAATTTAGATTGGGAGTAGTGTATGTTCAGATTAGTCTCATGGTCTACATGGTAGTTGGTTGGTAGTGATCAATTAATTTGGTGTATCACCTCCCTAGTTATATTTTTTTCATGTTATTCCTCTCCCATTTCCTTTACAAGTTAGTAGTGTATAATTATGAGCCTAATTGACACATCAAGGGGAGTTATCTCTATAATCTATATGTTTAGTCCACTTAGAGGTCACCCACAACCTAGGACTAATCCCATTATATAGTTCAAATGAGATGGCCTTTAAAAAATCCTCTCAAGGGTTAAAATTTGAACTATAACACCTACTATATTTTTTCCTTGGTCAATTTGGTTAGCTTTAGACCATGGTTGTCTTGGAAGGGTCACCACCTTTTCTCATTAAGAATTATTCTTCCTTGACTTGATTTCACACTTAACCTTAACTTTGTCAAACTTACCTTAAACAATGCTAAAGACATAATTAATACCATAAATAATGACCATTTGATGACAAGATAAAGTTACTTGACTTAGCTACTAATTAGACCATTCTACATGACCTTGTAATCTACCAATGAAGACACACTATCTATCATCCTATATCATTAATGACTAATACAAGATCTTCATAATGGTTATCAACAAAGTTAAGATCAAGTACCTCAAATTTTTGAATGATCCTCATTCATGGTAGCCAAATTTTGGATAACATATTTAGTAACCTCCTAGGATTGCATGCTTATTATGCACTTTAGACTAGTTGCCAAGTCCATCCATTGGGATATGGAGTCACCTCTCACTCAAACTCAAACCCAACTGGACATTGAACCTAATTGAAAATCTCTTGAAACAAATAGAATAGATAACTACCTTCACCACACACAATAGGACAAGAATAAAACACACCAAATTAAGACACCAAAAAAAACAAGACACACATTGTGCTAAGAATCACTTAGGGAAAACAAAATAAGAAACTACTATGTACAACCAACCTTTGATAGTTGATCGTCAAGGATTAAAAGGAAAAATCCTTAAGTCACCTTCTTATGATGAATAATAATGATGTGTAAGTTTTTTATCATACTTTTTTCTTTCTTTACTATCTCCTTTATTGAACGCGACCTTCTTTGGTTTGACCTCAAATGGATCATTAACAACAAACATGTCCCCATTAAACATAAATTCATATTTATATTTAACTCTTACCCTCATACTATTGTCAATCCTTGGTAATGTTAGAAAGCTATAAATTGATCACACTTTGATTTGTGAGGGAAGTAACAACATCAACTTCCATTGGATCCTCAAATTCCATCTCTTGCTCACCTTAAAAAGTGTCATCTTCATCATGGGTTGTTACATCATGTGCTTGAACCACTTGGTGATGGCTTATAGGAATTATTAGCTTGCTAGGAGCTTTGTACTTCTCATCAATAAATTAATCTTGTTATCCTTGAGGTGATAACCTACCAAGATCTTTAAATTACTTGAAATGTGCAAATAGGACTGCCACATGTCCTAAAGCCCTCTTTGAACTGTTCATGAGACTCAACAAGATCAGCTACCATAATGTTCTTTTCAAGAGAATTTTTTTTTACATGTATTCATCATGCTCATTTTCCAAGACAACAAATTATCACTCTCCTAATGGTTTGTAGGTTTACTATAAAAATTAGAGCAAATTTTCTCTAGCTTTTCCCAAAAGATAGATTCTTCTTGGTCACTTGAAAGCATGCCAAATTAAATTCCATTATTTTCATTCTCTTGAGGAAAAATAGGTTGGTCAAATGCTTCAAACTCTTTAATAGAATCATAACATAGCTACAAATTTTATTCTTCAAGATCTATCTCTTGATCATAAGGATAAAAAATGTTACTCACTAAGGTATCTTCATGAATACTCACCTCATGCTTTTGCTAAACTATTATATGATCATCTTTTCATTGATTAAGACCCAATTCATGAGAGATATATTAGTATTATTCTTCCTCCATGAATAATGGAACATCATCTACCCATTCAAGGTTTAATTCAACATGTTTTTCTTGCATCAAACTTGATTTATCCTCTTCAAGTCTCAAAACATTATAATTACCTTCTTGATCTTCATTTACCATAATGATCTCAAGTTCACTAGCATTTATAATTTCCTCTTGATCATTCAATGCTATCGTGTCAAGATTATTGACCTCTTTAAGGAAATTAAAATATAATTACTACAAAACATCATCAGGTTCACTAAGAGTCTTTGTGCCTTCAACAACAAGATCATGTGAGTAGTTTTTAGGACTACCTATTGTTAAATCAGTTATTTTGACCTTATTCATGCTTTCATTAGCCAATTTCATCTAATTTTCTTCTTCTTTCATGAATCATGGGAGTGTATCATGTGATTGAAAGGCCATAATGTCATCATCAACTCTCTCTTCAAGGTCAAAACCATGCTAATTTAATTGATTTTTAGAATCATTCATGATAACTTGAGGGTTTTCCATCTGTTGGATGGAAGGTAGAGACTTTTGCTCATCTTTTGAAGTTGATTTGTTTTCCTCTCCACCAAGGGGGCTGCTAATGATAATTTCTTCATCATACTCACTAGAGTCACTCTCATCAAATCCTTCTTGATGTTTACTTGTAGCTAACAAATTTTTCTTCTTAAGGAAAGACACCTCTTCATTATTTCTTGGTAATCTCTCCTTCTCAATTGAATGCTCTAATTTTTCCCTCAATGCAACTAGTTCTCCTTCACAAAAGGAGGAGGTGGAAGGGCAAGAGACTTCATTGGTTTGCTTAAAAATTGATACAGTGTCCTTCCAACTTAGGACTTTGGGAGGAATAGGATGATTGTAGTGTTCTTAAAGGGATAGAAAAGGGAATTTAATTGAGGATGATACATTCTTATCCTTATACCCCTCAATCACTCTATCAAAATTTTATGTGTCTTAAACTTAATGGATAATTGCAACTTGAATGGTAGGTGAAGGACTTGAAGAACTTGAGATCTCTCTTGACTTGACCTCCACCCACTTCTCTTTTTCTTGAATTTAGATAGGGATGGGAGAAGGTTATTTCTCAAGAGTAGGCATGACATAATTAGGGGTCTTACTCCAAGGTCTCCATGATGGAATGTTTTTAGGTGCTTGATAAAGAGTGAATGAAGATTGCATAGGCATGGGCCTTTTTTGAGGGCATGTTATAACTTGGGATGGATTTAGAGTAAAAGAATATTGAATTATATTAGGAGAAGGCATAAAATACTAAATGTATTGTATTTTCTACCTCTCTTCATGAACTAGCCAATTCTCCATGCATTGAATCAGTCCTCTTATATATGGCACCTTATTGATTGGCATATGTTGATTCCCTATCTCAATATCTACCCACTTATTCCTGACCAACTGTAAAAAACTTATATCTTTCTAAATAATATCACTTTGATTGGAATGGATAGGGACAATTAGGCCAATCTCTTTTTCACTATCAATCTCCCTCATCTACATTCTGTATTCCAATAGAATATTTTAAATTCTTACAAGGATTGAGTAGGATTATCATAGCTTTGACAAGGTTGACTAGAGGGATAAGTGAGCTACCAAAGAGGTTGAGTTAGATTTGGAGAGGGTATATACATATATTCATAACCTTGGTGAGGTTGATATGTTACTTTTTGAGAGTCACTTGGGGTGAAGCCATGAATTTCATCAACCTGATATGAAGAATGTGAAGGCATAAGTATGCATTTTAACCAAAAAAATGATGAGAATACATACCAATTTTATAATTTTAGACATGTGGGATGATTATACCTAATAATATTCACATGGATTCATCATTTACGCTTATTTTCATGCCTCCAAATTTTGATGTATTGAAGAGTAGTATCAATAACTCTTCAATGTAATGCAATCCTCATCCCACTAGGTGTGCCAGCACTATTATCATCAAAAGTTACACCCATGAGGAGGTTGTTCAAGCCCCCTCACTTAAGTGATATCATGGGAACAATGCTAGGTTATGGGTGACCTAAAGAGTGGATTGAACCTCTAGATAGTGATAATTCCCTTCATGCATCACTTATTAAATACAAACTAAGCTACTGCTATCTTGAAGGGGAAAAGGTATGGAGAGAACTGAAAGCAAATTAACTAAGGAGGTGATTTATCAATTTTTTTGACCACTACCACACATTTACAAATTCATAATGAACATAGGACTGATCTATTCATACACTAGTCCTAATATGTTCCTCCTACATTGGTATTTCAATATGAAGGTGGTAGATGATGACTAGGCAAGGAGGGTTGGTTTATAAGAGGTATAAAAGACACTAATTAGATATTTCCTCACTTAACCTTCACAAGACCACTTTGACACTTCATATGACCTACAAGAGTTATTTAAAATTACATATAGGTAAGAGAATGAGATAACATGTCAAGGAGAACTAAATTAATAGTAGACAAGATCAATCATCCATGCATAAACACTAAAATATAGTCATAAGAGAAGGTAAAATCATCTTGTATATTTCTTAAATGGCTTAAAAAAGGAGAAATTATTTACTATACTCAAGTGAAGGATGACTACAAATTCTAAAATTAGGCATATATATAGAAGAGCGTGAGAGAGAGAGAGAGAGAGAGAGAGAGAGAGAGAGAGAGAGAGAGAGAGAGAGAGAGAGAGAGAGAGAGAGAGAGAGAGAGAGAGAGAGAGAGAGAGAGAGAGAGAGAGAGAGGGAGGAAAGGTGTAGGGGTTACATATGAAAAGTGTCATCTCATGAGGAATGAGTTACAATAAAAAAAATTGTAAGTAGGTATATATAATAACTCCTTCAACATGTGTCAACTTTATGTGATCATGATATTTTTTAAAGTGGTGTAGAAATGACTCTTTAACTCCTTGGATGACTCATCACTCTTCATTTAAAATTGCCCTCATGATTGGAGTTGAGGAGTGACAAGTTTCATTTTATTGATCACATAACTATTATTGAGCTACCAATCCATGTCTTTGACACCTTGCACATTCTCTATGACCTTCCATACCAATATTTTAGGTGTGTTAGGTCTTCTATGAGTTCTTGACACATGGTCAAATGTTACAAGATTATTTTAGGTGTCTTGAAACTCTTCATTATTTATTTAACATTCCTTTGCATTTGTCTAAAAAATTAAAAATCAACTTGATGCCTCATATGAGGGTTATAAATCATCATACAATGTTTTTCCAAGGTATAGATGGTATTCAAGATGATCCATCATGATTCACTAGTCAATCTCCATGGAAAACCACTAAAGATCGTAGTTTTAAGCCTATTTTCATACCTTTTATCCCTCACATGTGCCAAAAAATGGCTCATTCAAGTTTTTATATATGTGTAGAGTTTTTTCAAATATTTTTTAATCCATATCAATCCATTTGAGGTGCTTTGAAGGCTAATATTCTCCATTGTGTCTCTTGAGAGGGTTTAAGTAGTGTTTAGGGGAGTTTATGTTCTTAACAATCATTAATAGAGCTCTACTCCTTAACCTTAAAAAAATGAAACTAATATTAATTATATATATGTATTAAACATCTTATAACTCCATTGTATCCCATGCACATTGACTATTGACTTTTAAGCAAAAGAAGATGACCCTTTTTTATTATTTAGGCCTGTTTGAGAGCTTAGGAAGGGTAATTTGGCATAATATGGTGTGAAAGTGCTTATTTTTGGATTTAAACCTCTCCTTAGGGTGTATTAAACCTCATATGATATGATACAATAGTTTTATGAGTGAATTGACCCTTCATTTTACTAAAATC